>PVKZ01001331.1:0-331003 GCA_004027375.1 Macroglossus sobrinus
GGAAGGAAGGAAGGAAGGAAGGAAGGAAGGAAGGAAGGAAGGAAGGAAGGAAGGAAGGAACTTTTTTACAAACATGTTGATTATGGACTTATGGTTTATCTATGGAATCAATAGAATGATTTTAGCAGGATGTCTCTGGTTTATGATTGCTAGTGATAAACAAAACTAGCATCTATGAATTTATAATGCAATGCTCCCTGGAAAATGTCATATAACCTATGTAAAAAATTACAATCTTGCTTTCCCTATTCTCTTGAGAGGAAGTTCTATGCTTGGGTGAGAGTGCTAATGGGAATACAGTTCCTGCACCTCCACCCTTTACCCTTTTCATTCCTCAAGCACACAGTCAAGGTGGGTGTGGTGGCAGCAGCAGTAGCCAGGGGAGTTCAGTGGACTCATACTAGAGGAATTATAAAGGCAAAAAAAATACAGTGAGAAGACACCATCTTGGGAACTCCCTGAGAGATACTATATTCTACAGGAAATCTCAAAAGAGGAGTGAGGATCCAGCCCTCAAAAGTATAGTGAAATGATTATAGACCCATCATCCCTCAAGCAAAGATGAGACTGAAAAGAGAATTACAATGGTAGCATCATTTGGTTTGTGGATGTATCTTTGCTAAAGTGGAAACATTTGACTCTGATTCTTAAGAATTGCACTGCTATTGACAGAAACAAGTAAGTCTTCTATTTAAAATAAATAAAATAAAACAGTAATGTTCCCTATATAATCCGATCCTCAATAACAGAAAGTTACAGCTTGTTTTCAAGTTGAAATGTGAAGTATGTATGTTGGTGAGTACCTATTATAGAAGCATGTATCTACTTGATGTAATTTTATTCTGTATTTGAGCCTGAAATGCAATAGGAAGCCCAAGGTAAAGATAAACAGAAAGCTAAAAGCTCAATGTGTGTTCTCCCTTCGCCACTTGGGAATAAATAGCAGAGTCATCATTCCTCCAAATTTCAACCTATATTCCTCCTTCAACACAGAATAAAAGGGAGCAATATAATCAAACAGAGACCATATAGTAAAAATCAGAAATATAAGGAATCATCAAGAAAGATGAAGTAAACATCAAGGAAGATGTAGTAAACATCTTCCCCCAAATTTAAAACAAAAAAACCCTAATTAAGATTGAACATACCTGCCTACTAATAAATATAAATGAGATAAATTTATATACTAAATACAAAGACTTTTTAGAGCTGAATTTAAAAATCTACAAGCTAACCAAAGTCACCATAAAAAAATAAAAATAAATTTAGAACTATAAGTTATAAACAAAAGAAATATTTAACATAAAATGACTTGAAAAGATTGAAATGAAAAGAATGAATAATTGTTTACCTATCATGGAAAACTCAAAGGAAAGATGAGGGGAAGTGGGGAAATGGGACAAAAAGAATTTTGTAATGATTGAGAAGTATATAATGTGCCATTGGTTTTAATACTGAAAAGACTCACATTTCTGAAGGTCTACATATGAAGTGAATTGAAATCTTTGATTCCACAAAATACACAGAACAACATCTCCAAAAACAGAGTCCTGGATACTATATTCTTTCCAACACCTTACCTATCGACTAAAGTTCTGACCCTGACCTCTAGCCTAGGAGTTAGAATTCATGTTACCAAATGCATTTCGACACCAAGTGTCTCCTTACCTGTATTAACAAGTGTCACCTGCTTCTGGATTGCCAAGCTATGCTCCACCAGTCAGCTAAGATACCATCATTTATTCATTCTGTACACAGATAAACCTACATCAGGCCCTCTTCCCCAGCATTTCCCTTAACCAGGGAGAAAATACTATTTCTTTTGCATTGTTTTAAAAATTTGAGAAGGTAATATACAAAAAAAAAAAGTATCTCTAGACAGAGACAAACCAAGGGTTACATTGGGCTTTTAGAATTTTCAGTAATTCAGGTAATATTTGCCTTTGACAAGAAAATCCATTTTTATATATGCATAATACAAAATTCTAAGCTTCTACTATCTCTCAGATATTAAACTGACTCTTTAAAAACATGGCATTTATACATAATTTCCTAACTGTAGTATAAATTAGGGCAGCATTTAGAGATTGAACAAGAATAAGAACCAAGCTAATTATATAAACAGTTGATTCATTGCCAGATTTAAAAAGCCAAAAATGTAAGTATATATTGCTTTTAGATAATGCATTTTAAGTTATAAAAGCGATATAATCACAAATAAATATAAGGTCAAAGAGAAATACCCATAACCTCACTACCTCACCACAGCCAGTGTTAGTATTTTGAGGCATATGCTTCTGTTTTTGTGATATATTAGCTAAAGTTGAATTTCAAATAAAAAGATTCTTGGACATATGCACTCAATAACAAAACATGATTGATCTTGCATACCAGAGAAAGGGACAGACCCAAATGTATAATTTATCATTTCTTTTTTAAGTGGAGGGGAGAGGATTTTTCCAAGGCTCTTAGAATTTCAACCACATTAAGGAATGCAAATGAAACCCAAACTGGAGAGGAGAAAGACTCTGGGGAGAAGATCTGGGGAGAGAGCTATGGAAATGTTGGGTGCCCCACTGACACTTAAGGAGGAAGCACTGGGAATGCCTGCCACACGCCGAAAGCTCAGCAATTAAGGAGGGATCTGTGGCTTCATTAGAACTATGAGGAGAGTTTTATATGTGACTCCAAAGTGGGGGTGTGGTGGGCTGATGTCTGACATTCCCCTGGGGAAATCTAGAGGGTGCCAAAGTGAACTGCTCTAATAATGGAGCCAGCTGAGCAACTGCTGGCGTGTCTTTGACTTTCTGAGTTGCTCAGGTTTAAAGCTAAAAGAAATTTTTCCACATGAAAAGGTGCTGAGATTAGAAATGCTTTGGTCCCTAAAAGGATGAAAGGATCCCAGCAACAAAAATTGGAAGTGAATTCAGAATTCTAGGGGTTGCAGAAAGCATCTCAGAAGACTACACAGAACAGTAATTCACATGCTGCTGCATGACAGGAAAGAAGTCCCCAGGTGCCAAAATCTGAGGAAACTATCTAAAAGTTTCAGGAGATGAGGCATGCATCAACCATCTACTGGCCCAGAGAGCCCAAGCCAGCTTACAGTACTAGTTCCAGTAAGAACTTTATTATCCCCCTTTCTCTTCTTTCTTCCACACACGCCTATCACTTGAAGTCAGGGTTGGCAAACTTTAGATCAAGAGAAAAAGGAGAAGAAACCATCTATACACTCATTCCCCAAAACAAGAAGCTACCTGAAAACTGTCCCAGCTGAAAGAGGGGAGAAATTTAAATTTAATAAGGTTTAGAGTTTTGATTATTAAAACTCCATATCCTATTTTCTAAATCAATACTGTGTTTTGTAATTTAGACCGTTCATTTTAAGTTTATATTCAAGGGGAGAAAAATTATCCACTAAATTAATTTTTAAAAGACCATAGGAGATTAAAATTTCATTTTGATTCTATTCCCACAAGCTTCTAAGCTTACATCAACTTACTGGACATATAAATAGTATATATGCATATGTGATTATGTTATGACATAATGTTTATATTATACACATCTTGGAAAGACAGTATGACGATCTATGTAATTTATCTCCCATTTTAATTTCATATATGAATATATTGGAAACAATTTTCCCCTTGTCAACATATATTATTCTTCAGCCTTGCGGCTCCAATTGTCCCCAGAGCAGGAGCTGCAGCTTCTTAGATATGAAAATTCTCAGGTTTATCCCAGACCTACTGAATTAAAATTATATTTAAATGAGACTGCAGTGATTCATAAATCAGTGGTGTGCTGGAAGTGGCTTGCAACTTCAGAGAGTCAATTGCACACCTCTCTTCCCAGCTCTGCATTCAGTGGCATCACTTTGGTAACTTGAAATCAGCCACGGTAGAGTATTTATTACGACGATCATCAAACACCTCAAGTCAAAATTTTTGTTAGAGAGCCAGTTACTGAACATTTACCAGCATATCCCTGAATCATACATGCATTAAAATTTGAATGGCATTGGTCTACAATATTATTTTTTAAGACTACATAGTAATATTGACAAAAATATTCTATATTTATGTGATCTATGCTCTACTATTGAACTCAGGGTGCTTGCATTTTTGCTATTTGTAATACGGAAACATGCATATACATACTTATTTTTCACTGACCTCTTTTTATTTCTCTAAGATACATTTTTAAAGGGTGATGATGGCATTTGCATATTGACATTTATATTGATATATATTACCAATTTCTTTTTATTTTTTCATCTTTGCCACTGATTTTAAGAGGTAAGTTGTTTCTTAGAATTCCCAGAAAATTGTCTATTTGTAAAACATGCATAGTTAAAAGCTAATGATCTGAAGAACAGTCTGTATATTAAACTTATTTATTATTTCATTTTCTTTTCTTTTTTTGACTCACCAGTGATATCTTTCCCTCTTTAACTCAATCTTATTTTTATATCCCTGTCTCTTTCTAGCCTCAGATATTCTTAATCTTACCTTAGAACTCTATAAATTCCCTAAAATAATATTTAAGAATTTGAGTGTACCTGTATGTGCACGTTCTTGGAGTTATATGAATTTTATCACATTTGCAGAATGGTCTCATTTTAGTTCTAGTGTTTGAAATTCAGGTAATAAACTCTCATGAAGTCCATTTTATAGAAGAAGAAATATAAGAGAGGCCTAAGGGACACTTCCCTAAATGCTATAATTCAGTTCTCACAACAGAGGTTAATTATAAGTTTACCTTTACAAATAAGTTGACCACATTGCAGCCAATTGTTTGTTTAGAGGCAATTGTCACCTTGTTATCATCATGGCCAACTGTTAAACTCTCTATACAAAATACTCATCTGGATTAAAATGCCTGTGATAGCAAAAATCTGCCTTTTAAAAACATATAATTTGGTATAATAAGAACATGTAGAATCAAATAAACCAAAGACTCTGAATAGGGGTACCTAAGAACTTTTCTGTATCTATTTATTCATTCAATCTATAATAGTAGCACATATTTTGTTCAAGCACACTGCGGTTCATGTTTAATTTCCCTTTCTTCTCTGGGAAGCTATAAAATTTAGCAGACGTTAATAAATTAAGAGTCAGAGGAAATAAAATAACAATAAATTTAGCAGTCAGTCAGAGTATGAAAGAAGGGATTATTAGAGAGGCAAAGATATTCATAAAATTTCAAGGCCTTGAACTATGAAAGAATACAGTTTAGTTTAATAAATACATCACAAAGGGGGGTTGAAATAGCATAGAAAACTTTTCTATCAGGCCCTGAAAAAGGACAGTGCGTAGTATACATTCACTAATTATTAATGGTATTCAACTATTCCTATAGCATCCAAATAAGACAATTTAATGCTTCACAATCAACCCAAGGATTAAATTGTGCATCCAGAAAAAGTAAATGTAGCTATTTGTGCTCTATTCATATTTTAAATAAATAAAGTGGAATAACAAGCTTCAGTAGGCTCTTGTCCTGCATTAAGAGAAAACAAAGAATCTGACAAAACAAAGCACATTAGGCCTCCAGGTGGTTAACAAACAGAATTTACATTTTAAAAAGTTTCTGAATGGTTTATATACACTCTGAAGGTTGAGAAGTACTGCAGTAAAGGACAGTGAAGCAACAGATAGGGGCACTTACATCCCTGGGCCACCTTGCTTAGCAGAGAAGCAAGATACATGTAGTACTGACCTTCTAAATCTGGCACTGGTAAGGAGGAGGGCTCTAATCCAGAGATTTTTGAAATGTAATTCTTCAATTTCTTTTCTAAGGTAAAGAAAACACTGGGCCACGAGATCTGAGAGATTTCATTCAACTGAAGTAACAACATTTTTATTCATTTATTATTTCCACCCTGCAAACATTTGGCAAGCACCAGCATTCATTTGTCAATCCAACAACTGTTTATTGAAAACTTGCTTTATGCCAGACAAAAGTATTATATGAATTAGAACTAAAGTTGTCATTTAGTTAAATTGATAAGGGGAAGTCTGTATTTTGACCAATTAGCATATTTGAAAATTAAGTTTAAAAAGATTTTGAATTATCAGAATGGTTGTATAAATGATCCTGCAAGAAATAGCAAGACTACATCAAAGAAAGAAAGAAGAAAGAAAGAAAGAAAGAAAGAGAGAGAGAGAGAGAGAGAGAGAGAGAGAGAAAGAAAGAAAGAAAGAAAGAAAGAAAGAAAGAAAGAAAGAAAGAAAGAAAGAAAGAAAGAAAAAGAAAGTCTGTTTCTTTACAGTCACTATTATATTTTACATGGTAATAAAAATATAAATTATTTAATTTTTAAAAAAAATATTTTGTTCTGAAAGCTGACAAATTACAAGTGTTTCTATAAGGAGCAATTTCAAAACAATTTGGAGTCTTTGTAAAATAATAAAATAACTAGGTTCTTCCATTTATATGAATATAAAAATAATATTATTTATTGTATTTGATAATATATGCATCAGGTATATTTTTCTATTTGTACTTAGGAAATTCTTAACAATGGATGCATTTAATAAATCTAAAATAACAAGCTCTGCTGAGAAAACACAACAAAGTAGTAAATGACATAAACAGCACAGATCATTCCCTGTAAGTCTCATTCCTTTTCTAATATTAAATATAAATATGTGCTAAAGGGCATCATTCCTTCAGATTATTAAAGGTTTGTGTTTTTTGCATTTTTGTGGTACAATATGAATAGTCTTCACAGAGCACTCTATTTACTTCCACAAAGGAATTACATCTCTGAAAAGCCTGGTCTGTTTCTTTAAATGGGAATGATGGATTTGGGGTTGACAATTTTTCAGTCTCTCACACTGATAGGGTTTATCACAGGCTAAGACAGCAAAAGAGGATATCATCAGCTTTTTAAATAAAGTTTATAAAGGAAGAAGGAAATATAAGCAAACACCTTTAAAAAACAGATTAGAAAGGATATTCAGACTTAACAGATGAAAGAGTCTTCACAGGTGTATATAAAATGGCCTCAAACCAGCAGAATTAGAAAACATGTAGAGATAGGATATGAATAATATCACAAAAAAAGTCTTGCACCAAAACTTATATGACTGCTATTCTGCCTTTTCTCTCCCTTACTGCTTTTAAGCCTAAACCTGAAATGAAACTCTCTTTTTTATGTGCAGTAGTAGATGCAAGACTTTTGGTAATATAAATTATTTGGG
Source organism: Macroglossus sobrinus (assembly GCA_004027375.1). Classification (NCBI taxonomy): domain Eukaryota; kingdom Metazoa; phylum Chordata; class Mammalia; order Chiroptera; family Pteropodidae; genus Macroglossus; species Macroglossus sobrinus. The sequence continues at coordinate 7,212 of PVKZ01001331.1, forward strand.
AAGAATAGGCATTTATTAACATTCATCAACTAACTAGCATGAATTATTTATCTCTTTGATATCTTGGAAATAAACAACAAACAAGAAAAATAAAACTTGAAAATATGAGACATCAATTATCTACAATCCTTTCAAATGATAAAAGTAGAATCTTCCTAACTCATACCAAAACCAGAAAAGGGCATCAAAAGAAAAGAATACTCTAGGCCAGTACCTCCCATGAGCATAGATGCAAAATCTTCAACAAAATATTAGCAAATCAAATCCTACAGTGTATAAAAAGAATTAGACACCAGTACCAAGTAGAATTTATCCCAGGCATACAAGGCTGGTTCATCAATTAATTATTAATTAATTGTAATCCATCATACCAACAGACTAAAAAAGAAAAACTATATGATGATATCAATAGATGCATAAAAAGCATTTGGCAAAATCTAAACCCATTCATGACTAAAATCTCTCAGTAAATTAGGAATAAATGGTAACTTCCTCAAACATGGTAACGAATATCTACAAAACACATAAGCAAATATACTCTTGATGAGAAACTTTTCCACTAAGCTTCTCACCAAGATCAGGTATAAGACAAAGATGTTCTCTCATACCACTTGCTAGTCTTTGATAATGCAATAAGACAAAAAAAGAAATAAAAGGTATACAGATAAGGAATGAAGTAATAAAACTGTGTTCATAAATGACATGGTCATCAATGTAGAAAATCTAAAGGAACCAACAACAACAATAAAAACACCAGGAACTAATAACAATTATAGCAAGTTAGCCAAGATTAATATACAAAAATCAATCACTTTCCTATATACCAGCAATAAACAAGCAAAATTTGAAATTAAAAATACAACAGCATTTACATTAGCACCAAATAATTTAAATCCTTAAGAATAAGTCTAACAAAATATGTACAAGATCTGTATGAGGAAAACTATAAAACTCTGATGAACAAAATCAAAGAACTAAATAAATAGAGAAATATTTTATGTTCATGGACAAGAAGACTCAATATTATTAAGATGTTGGTTCTTCCCAACTTGATCTATAGATTCAATGCAATCTCAGTAAAAATCCCAAGAAGTTATTTTGTGGATATCAACAAACTGATTTTAAAGTTTATATGTCATGGAAAAGGCCTAGAATTGGCTAACACAACATTGAAGGGAAAAAACAAAATTGGAGGACTGACACTACCTGACTTCAAGAATTACTATAAAGCTACAGTAATCAAGACACTGTGGTACTGGTGAAAGAATAGACAAATAGATAGCCCAGAAATAGACAGAACAAAATAGAGGGCCCAGAAGTAGACCCACAAAAATATAGTTAACTAATCTTCAATAATGGAGCAAAGGCAATGCAATGGAGTAAAAACAGTCTTTTTAACAAATGGTGTTAGAACAACTGGACATCTATATTAAAAAATTGAATCTAGACACAGATCTGACACCCTTAACAAAACTTTTACTCTAAATGAATCATAGACTTAAGTGTAAAGTGCAAAACTATAAAACTCTTAGAAAATAACAGAGGAGAAAACTTATGTGACCTTAGATATAGTAATGACCTTTTAGTGACAATTCCAATGGTGCAATTCATGGAAGAAATAATTAATAAGCTGTACTTGATTAATATTTAAAAATTCTGCTCTATGATAAACAATGTCAAGAGAATGAGAAGACAAGCCACAGGCTGGGAGAAAATATTTGCAGAAAATACATCTGATAAAGGACTGCAACCCAAAATTTTTAAATCTGATTAAAAAATAGGCCACAGATCTTAACAGACACCTCGCCAAAGAAGGTATGCAGATGGCAAATAGCATATGACTATGGACTTTGAGTGATTACACTGTGTCAATGCAGATTCATCAATACAAAAAGAAAACAAAGCAGGCAAGTAGGAAGGAAGGAAGAAAGAAAAGAAGGAAGGAAGGAAGGAGAAAGGAAGGAAGGAAGGAAGGAAGGAAGGAAGGAAGGAAGGAAGGAAGGAAGGAAGGAAGGAAGGAAGGAAGGAAGGAAAGAAGGAAGGAAGGAAGGAAAGAAGGAAGGAAGGAAGGAAAGAAGGATGGAAAAGAAAGAAAGGAAAAGGAAGAAAAAAGAATATAAGGTATCAAGAAGTAAAGTATATTCAGCATGGGCATGAGTCAACAGAAGCTGAGCAGGACTGTTGAGGACAGGACATTGTGGGTATCAGTCATTCACAGAGTCACCAGGAACTGGAGCTATTACAACATAACACACACACACACACACACAAAATCTACCTGATGTGCTGGAAAGAGTAGGGGAAAAATAAGTTTGGTACCAAAATTAGACAGGGAAAATTATTAGGGTGAAGAATAATTACTCTTGTAGTTGAATATTTCAACTAATTTATAATTTTTTTATAAAAAAAATCCATGTCACACAACAGAAGACCCCTGTGTTTTTTTGGAATTTTATAGCATATATATGGTGAAATAATGTTTTCCTATATTAATTAATGTATGTTTCAGTCCTGGTTACTCATTATAGCCCATTTTCTTCTTCTCACTCAAACAGAATTCCTATTACTTCAAGACAAATATTTCATCATAGAAAATAATAAAAAGAAATTGAATCATAGCTTTGGAGTTTTGAAATAACTTTCTGAAACTCGTGGCAGAAATAATAGTTTTGACAGTAAAGGCTTTTTGAGTTTCAAAAATTGAAACTTTTAATCTTAAAATTCAAAACTGTGGTAGATTTATAATACAATAACAAATTTTGAAAAAGTTGAGATCATTAAAACACCCCATCCCAAACAATATAAAGAATCTTTGGACAGAGGAAATAGGGAAATCAGAAGTTACTTAAAAAGTAAACTTTAACTTTTTTGTTTCTTACAAGACAGTGTTATCCTTGGAAGAGGCCTTGTATACTGATCCCACTCAGGATGCCTTGAGATGGCAATGAAAAAAAAATCTCAACAAAGAGATTTTTATATATAACTGAAATTAAATAAAAATTCTGGGGATGGAAAGTACAATAACTAAAAGAAGATAACTCAAAACATAACTTTAAAAATCAAAAGAAGAATTAAAATGATACCTTGTGAATATTCATAGCATTCTCATTCATAAGAACGCAAATCTAGAAATAATTCAAATATCCATTAATTGATGAATGGATAAATAAATGTGGTATATCCACACAAAGCACTATTATTCCACAATAAAAAGGAATGTAATATCAATACCTGCCACAACACAGGTGAACCTGAAAAAATGCTAAGTGACAGAAGTCAGATACAGAAAGACCACAAATTATATAATTCCATTTATATGAGATATTCTGAAAAGGCAAATTAAAAGACGCAAAAAGTGGATCAATAGTTACCTGTGACTGAAGGGATTGGAGTTGGGCTTAATTAAAAATGAAATTGAGGGAAATTGGTGAGTAATGAAAATGCTCTAAAAATAGATAGTATGTCTACACAGCTCTGTAAATGTATGAAAAAATCTTTAAATACATTGTTTTTGTTTGTTTGTTTGTTAGGGGAGGCAACCCTGGTTGACCTCGCAGATTGCAAGGACCTTGTCAGTCTACAATCCCTTTTTTTTTTTTAATTTAATACCTATAGCACTTGTTCTTCCTAGGTGGTCTCTCAACGAAGTAGTAACCAGGCCCGACACTGCTTGGCTTTTGAGATTAGACTGGAAGGGGTTTGTTCAGGGTAATGTGGCACACATTGTTTTTCTTGCACTAAACTGTAGTTTTAATGAGCCTCTGCACAAGCACCACCTACCCATTCTACTGCTTATCCAGTGAACTCCCTTTCCCACCCAAGAGGCCTCTGCTTGCAAGTCAATTTAAATGTTTTTCCCTAAGACAAACAATACTTTGATATGCAGTAGAAGGACATTCTTAAATGAACCTGTTTTTTATTTTAGTGTTGTATTGAATTCTTATTACTAGTCCGTGGTGACTAAATTCCTGCTAAACTCCAAAAGATTCATCTACCCTTTTTCACTATTGGTACAAGAGACATACGAGGAAAAACTGAGTTGTATGGCACCAGGGTAAGGGCTGAATGGACAGCGTCCATTGTTTATTTCTTGGGCCCCCTCCAGAGTACTCTACAGATGGGCACCATCTTGCCTATGTTAAACTCTTCCCGCACGCAGCCAATTCTGAAACTGCATTGGCTGAGTGAGATCAACTATTCCACCTCCTGTCTCCCAGGGACCCCGCCCCACTCAACGCACAAATAACCCTCAAGAAGCTGGCCCCGCCTTGCACCTTCCCAGGGCTGTGGATTCCTCATAGGCAATGGCCCTTGGCTCCTGCAGCTCAAGCGCTACCCATACATTTTGAGGGAGATTTTTGGTGGCAGGCCACAGGCACCAGCAAGAGCTGCAGCATCTCTTGAGCAGATCATAGCCACCTGTGGGCCTGACATGGACGGCAGCTGGCCTCACTGTGATCTCCCACTTTTACGAGGCCCCACAGGCTCAGCACTGAAGCATTTTTTGAATCTATATTGGCCTGTCGGGAACAGCTCACTCCACCCCATATCTTTCTATGATCCTACTCCACCCAACCCATAAATTATATGGAACCATAAAAGATCTTGAATACCCACAACAATCTTGAGAAAGAACAAAGTTGGAGCTATCACACTACCTGATATCAAATGATAGTACAAGGTTATAGTAATCAAAACACCATAGTGCTGACATAAAAACAGACACATAAATCAATGGAACAGAATAGAGCCCAGAAATAAATCTATAACTGTTTGGTCAGTTAATCTATCACAAAGGAGGCAAAAATATACAATAGGGTAAAGACAATCTCTTCAACAAATGGTGGAGAATTGGATGGATACATGCAAAAAAAAAAAAAACTGGACCACCTTATACCATATATAAGTATAAACTCAAAATGGATTAAAAACTTAAATGTGAGACCCCAAAACCATAAAACTTCTACAGGAAACCATAGGCAGTAAACTCTCTGATATTGCTATTAGTAATTTTTTCTGATATAGCTCCTTGGGCGAGAGAAACAAAAGAAAAAATAAACAAATGGGATTACATCAAACTAAAAGTTTTGGTGCAGTAAAAGGAACTGTCAACAAAACAAAAAAACAACTTGCTGAATGGGAGAAGATATTTGCCAATGATACATCTGATAAGAGGTTAATATCGAAAATTTAAAAAGAACTCAAATAATTCAACAAAAAAGACAGACAATAAAATTTAAAAATGGGCAGAACTGAATAGGTATTTCTCCAAAGAGGACATACAGATAGCCAATAGGCATGAAAGGATGCTCAATATCACTAATTTGCATCAGAGAAATGCAAATTAAAGCCACAATGAGATGTCACTTCACACCTGTCAGAATGTCTATCATCAATAAATCAACAAACAACAAGTGTTGGCGAGGATGTAGAAAAAAGGGAACCCTCATTCACTTTTGGTGAAATTACAAAATAATATAGCCACTGTGGAAAAGAGTTTGGAGGTGCCTCAAAAAATTAAAAATTGAAGTACCTTTTGTCTCAGCAATTGCACTTCTGGATATTTATCTAAAGAAAACCAAAGTACTAATTCATAAAAATCTATGCCGCCCCTATGTTCACTGCAGTGTTATCCACAATAGCCATGATACTGAAGCAACCTAAGTGTCCATCCATAAACAATTGGATAAAGAAGTTATGGTACATATACACAATGGAATATTATTCAGCCATAATAAATCTTACCATTTGGAATGACATGGATGTACTGAGAGGGTATTATGCTGAATGAAATAAGTCAGACAGAAAAAGGCAACCACCATATGATTTCACTTACATGCAGAATCTAAAGAACAAAAGGGACAAACTAAACAAAAACAGAATCACAGATACAGAGGACCGTCTGGTAACTGCCAGAATACCAGAGGGTATTTGGGGGCTAGATGAAAAAGGTGAAGGGATAAAAAAAGTACAAATTAGTAGTTACAGAACAGTTATGGGGACATATAGTAGAGCATAGGGATATTGTAACAGCATTGTAATGGCTGCGTGTAGAGCCAGATGGGTGCCAGAGTAATCAGGGGATCACTTCATCAACTATATAAATGTCTAACCATTGTATTGTATACCTGAAACTAATATAAACAAAGGGCTTTTAAAAGAGCCACCTACCAGGTCAAATTAATTAAGCATCTAAATAACATGTTTGATTTAAAATTTTTAAAAAGACAAAAACAGTTTTTTGTTCTGAAGAGTTTTAAGCAACCTATATCTAACATTTTTTCTCCCCTAACTAAAACTAAAATAAACATTAAACACACACACACACACACACACACACACACACACACACACACACACACACACAAAGTAAAATACTAGGGAAAACATAAAAATGAAAAAATGCAGTGTAGAAAATGAAGAAATACTACCAACTTTTTCTGGAAGATTTTATATTTGCTATGACATTTGTTACTAGACATTAAAATTGTACTTCATCTTAGTATTTATTCAATAAGTTTGGAAATCAAATTTTCTGCCTGGCATAAATATAGTCAACAATTAATTTGAGTACTGACCATTATAGGACTAGACACAATAATAAATGTAGAGTCTGGCTATCAGGAAAAAGCCTTCATATATGACAATAGTATCATAAAATCTTACTGAGATTTTGATGGTTCTTTACCATAAAGATAAATTAATCATCCTTGCACAGAAGTTATAAACCTATAAGCAGCAAACCAAATGCAAACCAAATGCAGCCCAAATGCAGTCTTGTGTTTGGCTCATGTCATAATTTATTTTTAATTTGTTTTAATATGACAGAAAACTAAGTTCATATTTCTGGTTACTCTTGAATAAATGCTATATACTGCAAACATAGGCTTAGATTTTCACATGACAAATGACATGCTCTAGACCCCCAGACTTCCTGCTCTTTCTGTCTGTTGGCAACCCCTGTCCCAGCCCCTTTAGACCCTCAGCTACTCCCAATCCTATTGTCACTTAACTAGAGGCAGAGGGAAGTGGGAGGAGTTTTTTTCCTGTTGTCTTATTCCCCAATGGTTGTAAACACCACAGCAAAACTAAAAAAAAAAAAAAAAGTTCTTAGAAAATCTCAAAAGTCTTCATTTTAGGGACAAAAGGGTGGGAGCAAAGCTACATTTCCCCCAATGGTGAGTTTGAAAGGAGAGAAACTCTACTTTGAAGAAAATAATAGTGAACATGAATCGGTATACAAATCAACTAACATTTCCAGATAGCCAATCACATGCAAAATGATGCCAAATACTTTAGGGGGCCAAAGCAGGAGCCTGTAGCTAGATAAGATCATGATCTAGTGTTAACAAATCCAGAATGATGAGCTGCAGATCGTGCACTGCATACATCAAACATTATCAGTCAACTAAGTCATTAGTCAACAAATAATTAATCAACTAACTGATAATGAGTCAGCTAAGTCATCTTGTGCATTTATGCACAATTTTGTTCAATGTAGGATGCGGCTGTTGTGAGAACTAAAATTGATTTTTTTAAATGCAGTCATGTCATTATGTATGTTATCAAGCAACAAGAACTGTAGGCATAACTATGTAATATATGGGGCCATTAAATTCTTTATATTAAAAAGAGATACGGACTATTAAATTCTTTATATTAAAAAGAGATACTTCAAAACGAACTCTCTAACACTGGTAACCCTGGATTAAACTATTATAAACTATTTTAGAGGATAATTTGGAAATATCTATTGTTTTCAACACAATTAACTTTCAAATTATTCAATTCTAGGAATTTATTCTTCAGATATATATATATACTTGATATAGTGCACACACATGTTCATTGACTATTTTTTGTCTAGCATAATTATAGAAAAAAAGTTTAAATTTCATCAAAGTGTAGGGGAGGATTGCACTAGAGAATTTCTCCCAGATATCTGATCCAGGATCCTCTAGAAGGCCTACTTAAGGACCCTAACCTTCATCTAAGGCAGTAAGTTCTTGACCTTCCTGCCTGACATCATTGCATCATTGTTTTGGGCTGTGACTAGTATGTATTTCCCATTCTCTCCTTTTATGAGTGGTTTCATTATGGCTATCTTGCTTTTTCTCACCAATATAACTTAAGTGTTCTAAGGGCAGATAATTTGTTTAAGTTGAACATCCTATAAATGTGGAAACCACAGTTAGATCCAATTGAGAAGACCAGGACTTTGAGCTGGATGCAGTAGCGGAAGGAGACCATGGACTAGTCTTTTTCTTAAGGAAGAAGATTGTTTCATATATGGCAGGAAGAATATGTATAAATCAATATTAAGTAGCCAAAGTAGTTTAGACTACATGATGTCAATTCTCAATTATTGCATTATTAGCAAACCCAGATCGTTTTAAATTACATTATGCAGCCACTCTTGTGTCTAGGGACCATGTGGTGCTATTTTGGGTGATGAAATATAAGCAGAAGTTGTAGGATAGTGCTTTGTGAAAGACTCCTTGGAGGAGCAGATTGAGGGCACGTGTAATTTTGCAGTGCTCTAGGTTGATCTAGCGATCTTGCAATCTCAAGGCCACCTCAGAAAGCCACAGAAAATCAGAAATTTTATCCTGAGATCCCTGAACCTCAAAACTGCTTTCAACAGCTACCTACACCTATGTAATAAAAAAGACAAGCTTTATTTTGCATAGGCCTCTGTTAATTGAACTTTTTTCTTATCAACAGCTGAATAAAATTCATAATTAATGCAACTACTCTTTGGTCATTATCCACTTCATTTTTTTTTCAGATGGCCCCCTGACACAAGCCCTCTTTTATAGTTTCAACTTTTTCTGTTTTCTTTATGTACCTCCTTTTACGTACATAGAATCAATTAGGTCTCCAACATTGTGTCTCACTGCTTGAACTTCATTCACTTAACTCCTACTTGGAAAAAAATGAGTCTATTCTTAGTATCTACCATCTTTAGATATCCATATAGATATTTACATGTAAATAGAAAAATAATTGCTAACATTTAGTTAATGCTTGCTCTGTTCCAGGGACTGTTCTAGTGTCCCAAACATTATTCTAAGAGTTTTATTGTATTTTCACAATGATCTTTACAACAAATTCAAGTTTATCCTCATAAAGTATAAAGATGAAGTTAATTTGATCAAGATTACACATCTAGTAGTGATGAAGCAAATATTTGAAACTGAAAAGTCCGTACCTGTGTGTGTGTGTGTGTGTATGTGTGTGTGTGTGTGTCTGTCTGTGTCTGTCTGTGTCTATGTGCATGTCTGTGTGTGCAAGACACTTAGATCCTCAGTGTAGAAAGGTTATTCCTTCTGTCATTATAGCTGCTGTTAAGCTTTATGTACCCAGATCACAAATACGACATAAAAAGTATCCTTTCCAGAGAAAAAAAGGAAATGGAAATCCCACTCCTCCCAGTCCAGAAGATACAAGGTTGAAATAAAACATCAGTTATTCGGGTCCCTATTTACACTGACCCTCAGGCCACACCTTGGAATAGGAAGCATAGAAACATCGAATTGTGGATGTCCTTAAAAACAGCAAGAATTTATAAGCTCTCCCTAAGCTAAGCCTCACAGATACTACAGGTCTTGAAGGCAGTGTTTCTTAACTCTGGTTAAACTTTAGAAATGCCTAAGAAGATTTTTAAAATATCAATGCCCTTGTCTACCCTTAGCACCTGCCCAGTATAATTTGATCATTGACTCTAAATTATGCAATTCTACTGAATATCCACATATATTCTTCCAAGAAAAAAAATCTGCAGTCAGTTTAGCAGCTCATCCTAATATTATGACACAGGCAGATGAGGGCATGGGATTTAGTCTGAGTCCAAGCTCCAGAATATACAGTGGTCTGTATCTAGCATATATGGGGAACCAGAAGTTTCCATGTAACACTGTTGGGATGCAGCAATACTGAGAACATGACCAAAATAGGGGCACAAAGAGTCAGTGGGGATTGATACAAAAAGACCACATGGTATAGAGCACAGGACTACAGATCCACAGATAGAGGCTGTGCTTGGAGTGGTCCCCCACTTTTAGCCTAATGGAGGCTCATGAAGATTCACTTTAAAATAAATACTTGCATTTTCTTTGCAAATCTGAGCTATAGTGTGAAAGTCTCAATCACCCAGAAGTATCTATAAAAATACCTACCATCAGTTTATAGAAGTAGGTTTGGAAGAATTGGGATTTGAGGGCCTGCCTTGTTACCACCACATCCTCCAAGCACCTGCATCCTCTGCCTTTCTTCATCGTTGCTTCTTCTACCAGCAATCTTACTACTTGTGTACTAGACCCATCCCCTTTTACTTACTCAAACACATAAATTTTTCCTTTTTTCTTCTGTAGCACTAATTGTCTACCCTGGATCATTCTTATCATCATACAAAATGCTGTTATATTTCTCATATCTTTAAAACAAACATTTAATAATACTCGTGGACTCTGAGGAAGATGGAGGACTAGGTAAAAGCAGAGTTTGCCTCCTCCTAGGTTCACACTGAAATTACAACCAAATAAAAAAAAACAGTCAATGTGGAGAATCAGTTGAAGTCCTGCTGATTATAATACGTACGTCTGATAACATAAAGAAGGAGCCACATCAAAGCCAATAGGAGGGGCAAAGTCACGAATCAGGCTGGACCCACACCCCTGGGTGGTGGAGGAACATCGGGAGAGAGAGCAAGGCTGCAGAGGCTCCTTTGAAGTAGAGGGGGATTCTGGACTTATTCGGGGCTCCCCATTCCAGGGTCTCAGCCCAGGGAAGAGGAAATTCTGATAACACTGACTATAAAAACCAGAGGGGATTCCAGCCATCTGGATAAGACAGAGGGATGCTGACACACTTTGAAGGACCAACACACAGGCTTTCTGTTCTGTGGACATTCACCCAAGACACCAATTAGAGGCTCACGTGAGATTTATACTGAGAAAGTCTGCATTACCAGGAGCCAGAATGAAGGCTGAATGGGCAGCCACTATTGTGCCTTAGTCAAACCCTACTACGGGGCAAGCCAGCTCAACTGTGCAGACCCCTCCACATTAGGAAGCACTGGCCTGAGGCGATCAGCGTGCCCCAGCCAACTTGCAGATAGCTGGGGCTTTTGTTGCTGAATGGCTGCCAAACTCTGCACCTATTCAGGGCCAAACCTTCACAGCTGACAATCAGAGCTGTGAGCATGCATTTCAGAGACCGTTTCAGGCAAATCACTGCTGCCAACACGAACTTGGGCAGATCTCAGGGATCTGTGGGCCAGTCCCAGACAGTAGCTGGCACTGCTATGATCTGGGACTTATATGGGAACACACACATGGTTACTGAATTTGCAGCAAGTCTAAGGCTAAATTGATCTGATGTCCACTGTCTCTCTGAGACCCTGCCCCACCCGACCCACAGATTGCCCTGGGCAGTCCATTGACAATCAACCGCCACCACCCTGCTCCCTTCTATCCCCCACATCCACACAGGCAACAAAGTTTGGCTAGCACAGGGAGGGGACTGTGGAGAAAACAGCTGTGGGCAGACCACTGCTGCCTGCATAAGCTACAATATCTCTTGTGGGATTGCAGGGATCTGTGGGACCACCCTAGACAGAAGCTTGTCTCCCTGTGATCTGTGACCACTGCAAGAACATGTAGACACAGAAATTGCAGAAAACTGAGGCTACTGGCCTGACGGCCCTTGACTTACAGAGATCCTGCCCCTTCCAATACAGCTTCCAATACAATATCCTGGGGTGGTGCATTCTGCAGTCAATAAATTTTAGCCAGGAAAAAATGAATAGTTCAGGGAATATAGCGAAGGGAATGTCATTGCTGCCAACATGAGATATAGTATCATTTAGACAAATCTCAGGGGTTTTGTGGGCCCATTACAGACAACAGTAGGTTGTGCAGTGATATCTAATTTTGGTGGGAACTCACATTCCCAGAGCTGTCAGCAAATCTGGTTCAGTATAGGCCTGATGGTCCCATGCCTCACTGAGATGTGTCCCACACAAATTACCCGCTCCCAGGCAACCCAGTCCCATCCTGTGCTCTTTCCTTGGATCACAAATTCAACAGCAAACAACAGCACTCAGTTCGTACGGCCAATGCAAAGCCCGTTCATTCAGGAGAAGCATTCGATGGAGGGCCACAAACTCATGCCCATGAGCTTCAGTAAGTCTTAAATAGAGCTTGGGTGTTTATAGGCCTGAGGTGGGCAGCTGACCTTGCTATGATTGGAAACTTGTACTAGGAGCCACAGAGACAGTGCTGGCATGTAAACTGACACTGCAGTGGCTGAGGAGGCTCTTCCAGTTTCAGAAACTTATGGGCAACCGACAAGGTAATGTCAGGCCTTGGGGAGCACTGATTCCTCTGCTAAACTGCCCTAGGTTAGGGACGAGGGATAATTGGACCACTACCTACAGCGTTGTCTCTTCCACTTACCTATAGATACAGCGTAGGCAATAACCATTCATGGATCACTTCGTAGCTCCCATCAGGTAGCTCCTAGCAATTAAAGGCAGTGGCTCACGTTGGCCTACTAGGGATCCCCTCCCAAGGAGCTACAAAACCAACGTACCCAGAGGCTGCACTAAAGTAAAACAGAACAACTCCTGACTAGGCCCATAAGCTGCACACACAAAGGGTGGTTGCAACAAGTACACAAGTCTGCTAGGGTAAATCCCACTCAGTGAAGTCAGCCCCTACATAGCAACTCTTATCCTGTGGGCACAGCCAATTCCCACAATTAGTCAGCCTGAGTGTTAATCCTACCCACTGATCTACTAATACCAATAAAGGCTTAGTGACAACAGATCACACGCAACCCACACAGAGATCACATCCAGAGCCTCTGGTATAGGGGATCTGAGAGACTGTGCCACTGAGCCACACAGGACTCCTTCTACATTAGGCCCTCTGGCCAAGGCTGAGAGACAAAACAAATATTCCTAACACATAGAAATGAACACAGAGAGGCTAATAAAATGAGAAAACAAAGAAACATGCCACAAATGAAATAACAGGAGAAAACTCCAGAAAGTAAGCTAAATGAAATGAAGGCAAGCAACCTACCAGATACAGAGTTCAAAATAATGATTACAAAGGTGACCAATGAACTTAGGGGGAGAATGAATGAGCACAATGAGAGCTTCAACAGAGAGATAGTAAGCATGAAAAAAGACAAAGAAACCATAAAAAAGAACCAGACAGAAATGAAGACTACAATAACTGAAATGAAGAATGCTCTAAAAGGATTCAATAGTGGATTGTATGAAGCAGATCGAATCGGCAAACTGGAGGACAAGGTAGCAGAATATACCCAATCAGAACAACAAAAAGGAAAAAGAATTTTTTTTTAAATGAGGATAGTTTAAGAGACCTCTGGAACAACATGAAGTGTAATAATATTCAGATCACAGTACCTGAAGAAGAACAGAGAGAATAAGGGATTGAGACTATTTGAAAAAATAATCATAGAAAACTTCCCTAACCTGGCAAAGGAAGTAGACATACAAGTTCAGGAAGCACAAAGAGTCCCAAACAAGAGGAATTCAAACAGACCCACGCCAAGACATATCATAATTAAAATGCCAAAGGTCAAAGACAAAAGGGAAATCTTAAAAGTAGCAAGAGAAAGCTGGTTATTTACAAGGGTACCCCCATAAGAATGTCTGCTGATTTTTCAATGGAAACATTGCAGGCCAGAATATTCAAAGTTATGAAAAACAAGAATCTACAACCACGAATACTTTACCCAGCAAGGCTTTTGATTAAAATGGAAGGTGAGATAAAGAGCTTCCCAGACAGGGAAAAGCTTAAGGAATTCATCACCAACAAGCTAATATTACAAGAAATGTTAAACGGACTTCCGTAAACAAAAAAAAAGGGGGAGGGGGTAAAAAAGAAAAAAAAAAGAATAAATTGAATAATAAAATTTTAGTAACTATATACTTATCAGTAATCACTTTAAATGTAAATGGATTAAATGCTCTAATCAAAAGACATAAAAAGTAGCCAAATGAATAAGAAAACAAGACTAATGCATATGCTGTCTATAAGAGACCCACTTCAGATCAAATGACACGCATAGACTGAAAGTCAAGGGATGAAAAAAGATATTTTACGTAAATGGAAATGAAAAAAAAAAAAGCCAGGATAGCAATACTTATTTCAGATAAAATATACTTTAAAATGAAGGCTATAATAAAAGACAAAGAAAGGCGTTACATAATGATAAAGGAATCAATTATTAAATAAATTAAGAGGACATAACCTTAGTAAACATACACACACCCAATGTAGGAGCACACATAAAGCAATTATTGACTGACATAAAAGAGATCAACAGTAATACACTCATAGTAGGAGACTTTACACCCTATTAACATCAATGGACAGATCATCCAGAAAGAAAATTAACAAAGAAACAATGGGCCTAAAAGACACACTAGACCAAATAGATTTAATAGATATTTTCAGAGCACTTTACCCCAAAGCAGCAAAATATATATTCTTCTCAAGTACACATAGAACATTTTCAAGGATAGACCACACATTAGGACACAAAACAACTCAATAAATTTAATTTTTAAGTCATATTAACCATCTTCTCCGATCACAATGGTATGAAACTAGAAATCAACAACAACAAAAAAAAACTGTACACAAACACATGAAGGCTAAATAACATGCTACTAAGCAATGAATAAGTTATTAAAGAGATCAAAGAAGAAATCAAAAGATACCTAGAGACAAATGAAAATGAAAACACAACAACTCAAAATCTATGGTATATGGAGAAAGCAGTCTTAAGAGGGAAATTCATAGAAATACAAGCCAACCTCGAGAAACAAGAAAAAGCTCAAATAAAGAATTTAACCTTACACTTAAAAGAACAGCAAACAAAGCCCAATGTGACAAGAAGGAAGGAAATATTAAAATTCTGAGCAGAAATAAATGAAATAGAGTCTAGAAAAACAGTACAAAAGATTTTAAAAGCTCTTGTGTGTCCTCTTCTCCTTAAGTAAACTATGCATTTCTCTATATTCCTGCATGAAAATTCCTGCATGAAGTTGACCATACTTAATTGTATCCAACTATTCTCTTTGATGCTCTATTATATCCACTGCAATCAGGGTATTGCCTATACCACTCTACCAAAACTGTTTTTGTTGTTACAAATAGCCTCCATGTTACTAAATTCAGCAGTCAATGTTCAGTCCTCACTCAAATTGACTTGTCAGCAGCTTTTTTCTGAGGTCATGCCCTCATCTGGAAACACTTTTCATTCGATCTTTAAGATATGACCTCCCCTGAATTTTCTACTCCCTCACTGGCCAACTTCTCTCAGTCTCCTTTGCTTGTTCCTCCTATGCAACCTCTTCAATCAGCTCCCAAAGACTGAATGCACAGGGCTTAGTCGTTGGTGCTACTCTCTTCTCAATCTATACTTATTCTCTAGATGATCTTAGACAGTATAATGGCTTTTACAATGCCAACTTCATATCTCCAGCCTGGAATGCTCACTATCTCCATCTGAATGTCCAATGAACAATTCAAGATGAAATTTCAGATCTTTCCTTTCAAACTGGTTTGACTTACATGGTCCCCATTTTAGTTAATGACAGCTGTAAACTTGCAGTAGCTCAGACCAAAAATGTTAATCATGCTTGACACCTCACTTTCTCTCAAATTCCACATCTAACCTATTCAGAAATCCTATTGGCTGTCTCTTCAAAAACACCAATATATTCCAAATCCAGACACATCACCACATTCACTGTCAGCACCCTGGTTCAGGCTACTAGCATCTCTCATCTGGATCTTAGCAATAATCTTCTGACCATTCTTTCTGCTTCTACCCATGCTCCCCATGTTCTATTCTCAGTATAAGCAGATATATACTGCTAAAACTTAAGTCAGAATATAGCACTTATTTGATCAAAACCTCCAATGGCTCTTTGTTTCTCTCAAAGTAAAAGTTTTGGTCATTGTAAGAACCCCCAAGACTATACACCACCTTCTTCTCTCATGCTGGCTGTCACTCCTCTATCTTTCATTCTTTCTTCTTACTCATTCCTCTTGAGCAATGTTGACCTCTTCACAGTTCCTGCTGCATTTCCTACTAGCATCTGTCTCCTCAGATGTTTTGCACTAGTTGTTATCTCTGCTCTTTTCCCTGAAAGCCAGCATGACTCATCCTCATACCTCTTTTAAATCCTGGTTCAAATGTCACTTCATCAATGGGGTAGCATCTGGTCAACGCATTAAAGTTGTAATCTTCTCACCTGCCTTTGCATTCCCAATTTCTCCTTTGTTTCTTCCATATTTTTCCAAAATCGCTATCACTCCAAATGTCTCATATAATTTATTTATTTACTGTTTTATGGTTTATTATATATCTCCTCCAATTACAATGTAAGATTTACAAAGATAAGAATTTTTGTCAGTTATGTTCACTAATGCATATAGAGTATCAGAACAGTGCCTTAAATATTAAAAGGCACTCAAGAAATATTTGCTAAGTAAATTAATGATACATTTACATTTATAAATAGGTTGACTTTATATCCTGTAATACTTTTATAGTATTTTTATTTTGACCAAGACATTTTCATACTAAAAGTAGTTGGAAACAACTCTCAGATGATAAATAATATACCAGACATAACTGCATATATTCATAATTCTTAACAAGTCACTTCAACCTCTCTCAGCCTCAATTCCCCTACTGGAAAAATAGAAAATATAATTCTTATTGTGTATACTCTCCCAACTAGGGAGAATCAAAGGAAAGAAATAGTTCTGTGTAATATACACTAGAAAATTAGCTCAAATATTGTTGTATTCTGAGATGGGCATACGCTTACTATACCAAAGACTTATAAGACAAACGTCTATTAAATTTTGTGTGAATCCTAAGGCATTCTTTAGTCACTTTGCCACCTCCACCTAGTCCTTTTATAATCAATTAGAAATATTTAGATACTTATAGCATATCAATTTGACACCCAAAGATGAAAATTGATTTCTCTATCTTATTCACATGTAGCATCTACATGTATGATAGCCTGTTTTGTTTTCAAATTGTGTTCCAATGCCCAAATACTCAGATTTCTCAAGGCCACAATTTTCACATATTTTTGTTGATAACTGGTATTATTTCATAATTTATTTTTACCTTCTTTATAAAACTATTGTTGCCAAAATGCCAAAATTATTTTTAAAGTTGCAAATCAGGAAAGTCTGAGAAATAATTTCTTAAACTGATTCTCAAAAGTAAATTCAACACCACAAACAGAAATTATTCATTTATAGCAAAACATAAGATCTATGTGTATGTATGTAGATAAACAGAGAGAGATAGAGGGAGATATGTATAGACATATATATATCCATAGGTCAGTTTATTCTGTTTTTGGCTACATAATTAACACTACAATTACATTAAAACACCATGTAACTAAATAAAAGTATTAGTACTTTATATCAAAGTGCTACTTGAGGAAATGTATTTATACAAATACAAATACTTACATTTATATGCACTTATGTAATATATAATATTGATTTACATAACAAAGGGAGAAAAACAGAAAAAGAAAGTATAACAGCATGACATAAAAGAAACAGAACCAGACTGAATAAGCTTAATTTACTTTCACTGGGAGCACTTTATTAAGTCAATATATTTCCCAAAATGAAAAAAGCCTTAGCACACAATGTTTTTATACATAAGGTCTACTTATTAAATGTATTCATATCAATACATTCAATTCAGAACTATTCAACTATTTTAATATAATTTCTCAATATATTTTATATAGATATATACAAAATATAGAAAATTACCTATAGAAAAATAAAGGAAGTCTATTTTATATATACATATATTAAAAAACAGTAATTAATGCTAAAGTTTCCAATCAAATAACATTTCAAAGAATAAGGGGGGGGCAATAAAACTGTTGATTCTGAGTACACTTGAAAAAATAGACTTACAGAAATCAAATTTTAAAATTACTTGCTAATTTCAGTAAATCTATATAAACAATTGCATTTCTAAGGGTTTGAGAGACTGGAAGTTAATTTCTTAGGGAAAGTGTATTTTATACTTTTAAAATAAGTTTAGAAATCATGCTGAACTCAATTTTATGTAACTAAAACAACCCAACACTATTAAATGGCAGATTCTTCTACTTAACATTATTGAACTAGAATGAATCAGAAATGTCCATGCTGTTACCCTGGGAGGAAATCCTTTCTCTGCTCCAAAGCTGATGAAATCATCTGATAACCCAAGTCAGATGGTGGTGTCCTGCTGCTCAGATCCGTGTAACGGCTTTCATTCTACTTATAATATGGATTCAAATTCCTCTGCCTGCTGTTCTGGACTCATCCCACAGCACTCATTGTGTTGCAGTCAGTTTATGGGCTCCCTAATGTCCACCACACGGATCAAGCATGTCCCTGGCCAGGGTATTACATTTGCTCTTCCTTCTTCTATGTAACTCCATCCAGAGACAGTTATATGTCTGATTCATCTTTGCATTTAATTCCAATTCGAAGACTCATTGGAGAGATTTCTCCAAGTATTCACTCTCTCACATGTTTGAGGCACCTATTATGTCCTATTTCAGGTACTCGGGCCCAGTGGTGAATAAAACAGACTAACTCAGCAGTCCCTAGCATTTTTGGCACCAGAGACCGGTGCTCCTATGAGAATCAAATGCCTGATGATCTAAGTTGGAGCTGAGGTGGTGATGCTAGTGTTGGTGAACAGCTGCAAATACAGATAAAACTTTGCTTGTGTACCCCTTGCTGTTCACCTGCTGCTGTGTGGCCCAGTTCCTAACAGGCCACAGACCAGTGCCAATCCATAGCCCAGGGTTTAGAGACCCCTGGACTAGCTATCTTCCCTGATGAGGCTTGGGGAAGATCCACAATAAACAAAAAAATACTTGACAATGTCTAGGTAGAACATAAATACTTCAAGTCTCCTCCAATGAAACAATGGAAATAGTTCTCTTAACATAGCAAGACATTGAATTGTTAAAAGGATTAATCATAAAATTGTAATATTAACTATCTTAAAAAATTGTTTGTTGTTCAGTCTCCCTCCAATATCCTCCTCCTTGAATTCCCAGAGAGAGTATAATCCAAACTTTTTTCAGTCTATTCTGTTTTGAAACCCCCTGTGAAAATTATAGGACATATTCCCCACCTGAAATACTGTCTCTCAATGACTCCATTTCTACCTCTGTCTCCCTACCTGATTTCCTCCAAAGCAGGTTGAAGTCCCTTCTGATATTTAATTACTCTCACTGTTGAGTTTTTCTCAAAATTTATTTCAATCTTCATGTAATATCAATCCTTTTTGCTTTCTTCAGCAGAAAATGAACACTAAGCAAACATCAAATTCTGCTTAAAAGAGTTTCTTTTATTTCAGAACATTATTAAATTGTCGCTCAGTCTTCAGTTTGATAAGAAAAAATGTAGTTTCCAGTGTCTGTAGGTATCGTAAGATACATGCAGTCATTGAAGTGGAGCGAGTGCTCTTATTCAGCAGCTACATTTTAGCATCTTTAATAAAAGCACGACTTTACTGGCTTCCCACAGCAAGGTCAGCGCTCGTGGAAATCAACAACACTGAGTGAAGTGCCAAACTTTGGACACACATACCACCACCCCCACAAAAACAACACACATCAAATGAAGAAACAGAATATAATCCTTTCTGTACATATATTTTTTTTTCTTGCTAAATGCCTTAGCTGTTATAGTTGAAAGACTCTTTGAAAATATGATTTGGATTTTATCATGTTGAACTAAAACAACAAAATTAAATGTTGAGGGGTAAAATTTAAAAAGAAGCAGCTATTTTTATGACCAGTAAATGATACTATGGTGACATTATCAAGTCAAACTGATATTGGGTTAATAGACCTGAGAGAATACCTCTCTGCTAACTTGCTATTATCTTTATAGGTTCAAGCTCTTGGAGCAGTTACAATTTTATTACTAAGTCATAAAAAAAGAATATTATTAGTACACTTAAAAGTCATCCAAATACTTTTTAAAACTGCACAGACATAAAAAGAGCAGAATAAACACCACAAGGGTAGCTATGACCACCATGGTACCTCAGAGGTCAGGTTACAAGTGACCCTGCTTCCCAGTGCCTTCACCACCCAGGACCAGACCTTTCAGCTGAAGGAGATTGTTCTTAATATGGCTTTGTTTATTAATTTTGATTTTGGCTTGGTTGATTATGGGAATTTTCGGTTTGTTGTTGCTATTGTTTGGGGAGTTGGGAGATAATATAATCAGAACAAAACAAAGCTCACTACTTGAGACCATCTATTACACTACAATACATTGTTAACAAATACAGATCTCCCATTTTGCTTCTATCTTTGCTTTACAGAGAATAATCTCCAAACAAAAAAGTATAGAAGAAATGTGTTAAAAATAGAATTGAAATCCAAAATTGGTGAGATGAGACTTGAGCTGGTATGTTAGTTTTTTGCTTATTTTAAAAGCTCAAGTGGATCTAACCAGGATGAATTTTATCTCTGAATAAAAAACAATGATTTGCAAGTGCAATGCAGGATAGACATCAGCTTTTGAGAGATAGTAGTAAATAAAAGAAATGGCAGAAGACTGAAGATTAACAAACAAATGTTCCATTTTTCAAATATATTTTCTGAAAATGACAGACTTCTAAAGTCTATTTTAATCACTGGCAAAAAGTTCTTAAATGAATCATTAATAGGGTGTGTGAATATTTATGTGTTAATGGCTAGGAGCTGGCCTGGCCTTATGAAGAGTAAATCATGCAGGTTAACCTAATTCCTTTTCTGATAGTCAGGCTAGTGTGAAATGTTATATTTGGGTTGTAGCAAGGCATTTGAAGTTTTTAATGATAAATTTAGTAATTAGGAAAAATTCAATATGAATAATATTACAAGTGAGTGAATTAATAGCTAGATGAATAATGAGAACCAAAGAGTGTTGGTTAATAGATCAAATTCTATCTATAATAAATTATCTATTTTTATGGTTTCACAAACATTTGGATAGAAAATTTGACCATCCACTTATAAAATTTACAGATAAATAGTAATTAGAGAAATAATATGCTTCACAGCATAATTAAAATATATATGTAGCCCATACTAATAAACCAAAATTTTAAAATATTTAAAGGAAACATCTGCAATACTACCTATAGATTTCAAAATTCAAGTACACAAACACAAAATTAGGGAAACATGCCTTAATTAAGTAATTTATTTTCAATTCTGCTAAGATTTCTGCCTACAAACTCAGGGTAACAGTAACTTCTTAATAACCCAGGGAAACAAAAGGAGAGTGCCTTAGACTATTAATTAACAAGATGTGTGTGAAGGACCAGAAGCAAACTATGCTCTTCATGCTGAGGAGCCAGCAAGCGACTTTGTCCAGCTTGAGCAAGGAACCTGAGGTAAAGAGTAATGAGGACAGAGAAGTTAGACTCGAGGAAGGAACTGACTAGAATTGCAAGAGAAAGAGGCAGGTGAACAGCCAGAGAAGTCAGAGCAAAGGAAACAGTCATCCCAAAGCCATCTAACTTTATGATTCTTCCCACTGCTCTGCTGTGTCTTAGAAACTGCATGGAAAGACAGTGGCATGAATCATGGCAAAAAAGCTGTCATTACCATCCCGGCAGAGACTGGGCCATCTTAGCAACAGTGAAAACACGAGGCAAACACATGGTATGCAAGAGGAAACATGAATATTTTTTTTCCTTGCTGCCCTCTGGGGTTTGCCACTGCAAAAAACAAAAACAGTAAGCTTGCTTCAGCAATACACATACTAAAAATTGGAATGCTACAGAATAGATTAGCAGGGCCTCGCCACAAGGATGACATGCAAATGTGTGAAGTGTTCCATATTTTTTGATATATTATAAAATCATGCCCTTGAGACCTATATAATTATTAACTAATGTCATCCCAATAAATTTAATAAAATTTTTTAAAAGCAATGATACACACACATAAAAAATTTTTTATGGAAAAAGTTGAGTACAAGGTATTGTGCAAGGTATTTTAGAAAAAACAAATACAGGAGTTTCCCGCTCTCCATGGAGGAAATGTACCAAGACCTCCAGTGGTTGCCTGAAACCAAGGATAGAACTGTACATATAAGAAAAAACATACACACCTATGACAGAGTTTAACTTAGACATTAGACAGAGTAAGATATTATCAACAGTAATAACAAAATAGAACAATTATAACAGTATACTATGATAAAAGTTTTATGGAGGTGGTCTTGTTCTCGTAAAACATCTTATTATTATGAAATGATACAATGCCTACGTGGTGAAATGAAGTGAGGTACTCATAATGGTGTGCAATTT
This sequence comes from Macroglossus sobrinus, assembly GCA_004027375.1. Taxonomy (NCBI): domain Eukaryota; kingdom Metazoa; phylum Chordata; class Mammalia; order Chiroptera; family Pteropodidae; genus Macroglossus; species Macroglossus sobrinus. The sequence continues at coordinate 29,634 of PVKZ01001331.1, forward strand.
AAAACTTATGAATTGTTTATTTCTGAAATTTTCCATTTAATATTTTCAGACTGCAGGACTCTGTATAAGCAAGATACTAACTCTGCCTTAGGAGCTCAAAATTTAATAGAGAGGTTTCCATGCACATGATTCCAAGGCAGTATCTGTTGTGTTCAATGAGTAGGACAAACGCAGTGCTAGAGATGTTCAGAAGATGGCAGGACTCCTTTGTCTTGGCTCATGAGGAAGCTCACTAGAGGAAAAGGCGTTCAGCAGAGCTTAATAGCCCTGTGCTCTCCCTGGATATGAGACAGCCTATTATTTGGATAATGCCTCAAAATACAAAAAAAAATCATGTGGCTATATGTTGATTTCTTCTGTCTGCCCTCCAGATCCTCTTCTACCTTTATCCACCCTGGTTTCTCCCCTGGGAGACTGGCCTGTGTGGACTGCCACAGGCTTCTAGTTGAGTTCAGTCAACCAGAGGCACCAGCAGGCAGCGGAAGACAAGAGGCAAATGAAGTCAGAGTCCTTGCTCTAATCACCTCCCTGCCAGGCTACCCAGATTGTCTGTGTCTGTCTCTCCAAAGCCAGCTGCTGTCATAGAACCTTCTCTCTTCAACTCTCTCACCAGGTGTGGGGTCCAATTTTCTCTCCTTGCTCCTTTTAGCCTAGTGGGGCAAAGACTCCCAGCCAACACCAGACCTGGGGAGCTACGCTGTCCCCTTTGGCCTAGCCTATGCCTTTATAAATTGTCCTTTTATTAAATTCTGCTCAGTTACCCAGTTTAAGTATGTCCTGGCAAGACTCTGGCACATATAGGCCCCTTCTGAATTTCATATTCATATTGCTAAGCTGAAGACTCTTATCAAACCTTGGAATCTGAGTCTTTGCTTATAGAAAATTAAATATTGGAGATTGAAGACCTCAATCTGACTATATAAGAACTCTTAGAAAGGAGATAAGCCTAGGCAATGGGCAGAAGCAGGCACAAGGGCTTGCCTTTCCCCATATCATTAATAACTTAGTGGATTAGAAAAATGTGAAGAATGAGACATCAGTAAGAAAAATAGCCACCAACTTCACATCACGGGACCAAGCTAATGACAAGTGATTTCTTAGCCAGGGTATAGAAAAATTAAGATTCTTCACCTATGCCTAAAAAGTGTGACCCCATGACCTCTGCCTCTGCTCCTGCTGCCGCCATCACAAACTGAGATTGTTTCCTGCTGTTCACTGTCCCAGAGGAGGCCACCAAAGACCAAGCCAAATCTTAGGCCTTTGCTAATAAAAACACCATCAAGTAGGCTTCCAAATTTGTTGGAATCTGCTGCTTATTTTAGTAAAATGTTGAAAGGCAGCTTCAACATTATTGGTAATACTCTTCTTTAGTTTAGATAGAATCATATGTTTATTTTGTTATATTTCTCTCCTTTTCCCCAACTCCATCTGGCTTCACCATTTGCATCAACCACCAAAGACTCAAAGCTGTGCCTGCAGGAGACTCCACTGAAAATTGGAGCATTAACATCACTGCATGGCACTGCCAAAAATTTACAATTAAGGACTGGACTTCCTTTCTGCCATTTCCACCAAAAGGACATTTTCAATGGTTTTATCTTCCCATGCTCCAGCCACCCACCAGACTGCAAGGTTTTTACACTTCTCCCTGGATTGCTCAACTCCTAACCTCCCCCACCAAAATTTCTGTTTGTTTCTTAGCCAGAGGAGTTTAAAATCTCTCAGTGTCTCAATGCATTCTGGTGGGGGAGGGACATGTTGGTACTCAAACACATCTGTTAAGGTTCCCAAATGTAGACAATTCTCTCCTTGAGATAAACCCTCCATATTAGCTTAGAAAATAATACAGTGTTTTCTCTCTACCACAGCTGTGAATGCTTTGTAAAAGGAAGAGATTTTAATATGCATATTTTAAAATCGTCTAATTATCTCCTGCTTACAGACACCAACAGTGTCTGACACATCAGTTTAAAGGAAAGATGAATAGAATTCTTTTTCTCTTGCAATAACAACCTTTATATTTCAGAGTTTAAAATACCCAACTTATGCTTCTATACTTCTTCCTTTCATAGTACAAGGCAAATACCAGAACGTTTCATAAGACAACCTGACCCTGGATGGCAGGCACCATCAATACTGCAGAGTTTAGACCTCTTGGCATGGTGCTCTGCACAACAGTGGGTGCTTGATAAATATTGCTGACTGATTGAGTCAGGCTCTAGTGATCCAGAAAACTCACACAGAGACAACCACTTTGAAAAAGAAATTGTGTTTGAGTTGTAGGCTAATAGGAGCTGTGCAAATAGATTCTAACTAGGGAAGCTTGTAGAATTAATTGAACGCAGTTTTAACTTTTTGATTTTTAATTTTCAAACTAGTGCTCTGTTATAGGGTGAATTGTGTGCCCCTAAATTCATATGTTGAAGTCCTAAACCTCAATACCGCAGAAGGTGACTGTATTTGGAGGTAGAGCCTTTAAAGAGGTAATTAAGTTAATATGAAGCCATTAGAGTGGACCCTAATCCAATATGCTGGTGTCCTGATAAGAAAAGGAGCTTAGGACACAAACATGCACAGGGAAGATCATGTAAAGACACAGGGAGAAGATGGCCATCTATAAGCCAAGGAGAAGATGACCATTTACAAACCTTGGTTTCAGACTTTTAGCCTCCAGAATTGTGAGAAAATAAAATTTTTGTTGTTTAAGCCACTCTCTCTATAGTATTTGTTACAGCAGCCCAAGCAAACTCAAACATACTTCCAAAACCATCTAGTAACAGGTCTCTTATCATTTGGGGGAGGAGAATTTCCTGAACTCTCTAAAAGTTTGATGAAAGTCTCTGCAAGCTCTTTCCCCAAAATATGCTCACAGGTGCAACTTCAGCATATAACTTCAAGGAATTCATGAATCCCTTTGATCCCAGACCCATGGTTAAGTTTTCCTATATTTAATATCAAATACCATCAAGGGAGAGGCATGAAGAATTTGCTGGACTAGCTCTGAGAGATCTAGGAGGAGTGGTTCGCTCACATCTCCAATGCTTGATATAAGAGGTATTGTCATTACTTTTGCAACCTAATAATAAATAATACATTAACTAATGACTAATTTTATAACATCACAAAATTTCCACAAAGAAAAGTAAACAAGACTGTGGAAACAAACCTTGAACATAAACCTGATTCAAAACTGTAATAAAATAATTTTGAAAAATAAGTGAAATAATAACTTTTTAATGAAAGGGCTTAATGAGCAAGTTGAACATATTTAAATATTTATCCAACATAATACTCAAGAAAACATTAATAATTATGATCAAGATTTAAAAAGAAAAGCGAAAAAACTATCTCTGCAGAAACAAAATGAACTAAAATGAAATGTATCTTTTTTAATTAAAATATTATATAATATGTGTCAATCAAGCAGTTTCAGCTGAATCAAAAGGAAGAAGCCTGTCTACACAAAAATGCTGTGAGGCAGGAGCTCAATGGCTGGATGTGTTGGAGCAAGGGCTAGATAACCGGTTGCTGGGGTGTGAGAAGAGATTCCGGTGGTGGGTGAGGAGTTGAATTATATGCTAACAAACACCCACACTTTACTAGTTAGAGAAATAAGGTATGCAAAATAAAATGTCACTGTAGAAGCACTGTGTCATGAGTGAAGGACAAACTCACAGCGGAATTCAAAGAAAACTGCTGCCTTTTGTAAAGTGAATTTCTAATTCTGAGATGCCTGAGCTACTCTTTGTTTTGCACCTGACAGCATGAGTGAAGGGGTAACATAATCAATATAAGGTTATGTCTCAGGGAGCATGAAACGGTGGTTTGCCAACAGAAAACAAACCTGCTGCTTTCCACCACAAGCCAGCCAGGAAAACGTTAAACCCTATCCTAGAGGAAGCAGAAGGCGATGTGCCTGTCCCTTGGCCAGTCCTCAGCATGGGCTTGCATTTCCACATCCATGATTGTTTGTGACTGGAGACCTCTAACACCAAGAGGTTGTTCCTGGCTTTTTCCATTTCATGTAAAATATTTATTGTTGATTGTTAGTTTTAAGTTTCACATTGAAAGATAGCTTATGCCAAAATATTTTTAACATATATGCTATAAATCATTAAGAAATAGAAGATATTCTCTTAAAAGAAAACGGGATTTTTTTCCATAAAAAATCTAGGTTCCTGTAATAGTTTGAATATTTTTAGACCAAAAATATTAAATCCTTATCACTAGATAAATTCTCACGTTGAAAAATAAGTTATTTTTTATTTTAAAATGGCAAATCTGTAGATAAATATTACTAATAAGTGCCTACTAAATGCGACAGAGATGGTTTCTCTCATTATTTTTTAGAAGTAGAAAGATATTTGTTAGTGGGTCAATTTAATTGCCCTATTAATGTGCTAAACACTTTACATGAGTTATCACATTTATTTTGCACGATAATCCTATGAAGCAAACACTGTGAGAAATTCCATTTTATTGATGAGAGGACTGGAGCACAGATCAATTAAGTAATTTGCCGAGGGCTACACACCAAATCAAGTGGTAAACCTAGAATTCTCCCTCGAAGTATCTGATTCCAAGGTGTATGCCCAGTATGATATTCTGTTTAATTCTCCCCGTTCTTGGGTTTGTTTGGATTTTGTTTTTATGTTGTTTTGTTTTTAGGAAGTGAGGATCTGGGCTACCTGTACAGTGGAGAAAGTGGTTATAAATAAGCAATATGAAATAGATAGATAGATAGATAGATAGATAGATAGATAGATAGATAGATAGATATAGATATAGATAGATAGATAGATAGATAGATAGATAGATAGATAGATAGATAGATAGATAGATACATGATAGATATAGATATAGATAGATGATAGATAGATAGATGATAGATAGATACATAGATACATAGATACATAGATACATAGATGATATAGATATAGATAGATATAGATACAGATAGATATAGATTAGATATAGAGAGATAGAGATAGAGATAGAGATAGAGATAGAGATAGAGATAGAGATAGAGATAGAGATAGAGATAGAGATAGAGATAGAGATAGAGATAGATATAGCTGATCTTTGAACAACACATTTGAACTGTGTGGATCCACTTTTTTTCAATAAATACTATAAATATATTTTCTTTTTCTTATAGTTTTAATAACATTTTTTCTTTAACTTATGTTATTGTAATAATACAGTATATAATATGTATAACATACAAAATAGGTTTTAATCGACCATTTATGTTATCAATAAGGATTCCAGTCATCAGTTGGCTGCTGATAGTTAAGTTTTGGGGAATCAAAATCTATACACAGATTTTCAACTGCATCAGGGGGTTGGCACCCTTAACCCCTGCATTTTACAAGGGATGACTGTATATAGAAGAAAGTGAATGATTTAATAGTATGAGATTTCCATTACTTTGGATCAAGTATCCAATTTTTCAGCCCTATTCAAGTACTATCCACTGAGCTGCACTGGGCTTCTCAAAGCATGGCCCTGAGGCCACCTCCATCCTATACACTCCAGAAACTGCTCTGCCCATTTTCCCTAACGGTTTTTGGTGATGCCATTACAAAGTTAAGGAAAGGCACTTCTAAATACTCTATGCAACTCGGGAGTTCTCAGCTCCCTCCCCATTGCCCACCTGTAGATCTATATGATGCCATTCAGCAATGATGAATTCCTTCCAATGTTGCTGAACCAAAACAGCTCATTTTAATCATGATCATGATTCTTGACGATACCCACTCAAAATACATATTTTGATCATATTTCATTCATCCTTTGAAACCTTTATATATGTGTCTAACTTGGGGTTATACAGTTCTCAGCAGCTTTGACGACCAATCTAATAATCTACTCCAACACTACATGTACTTGTTGACTATGATGGTCTTAATATATAATTGTATATCAACTTGGTTCTTTCTGATTATTTCTGAGTTCTTTTTATTCACTTTTTCACATGGACCCGTATTCATATTTTTTTCTCTTACTGTATCCTAAAGCAAAGTACCATACTATATCTCAATTCTTATGAGACTAATGAAAAAGTGTTTTCTACACAGATTTTCTAGTAAAATTAACCCACATGAACAAGCATACAAAAAAATTGGTGAACTCCTGTGCAAATTAAAATAAAAATGTCCAGAATACTTAGAATGTACCCTAGAGAAACCCAAAAACATCATTCAGAGAAATAGCTAAAGTCCTTCCGTATAAAATTTTAATACTGTCATTCACTCTAGATAATAGCATTTTATTGGATATGTTAAAAGATGGCATATGTTAGTTTTTCTGAAAAAAAAAAAGCCTTCAGACTTTTTCTGCTTGTTTAAAAGTGTATTTAAGGAAAGAAAACTTTGATAACCTTAAGGTTCTCCTTTAAGGTAGAGGTAGGCAGGAATGTGACAAAGACAAAAGAGGAACAGAAAGAATAATGGGTCCAACTAAGCAGTCATATAAAATTTTTCGCACAATGATATAAAATCCAATTACTAAATGGCAGGCATTCTAAATCATCCTGCCTGAATGCTTTGGATTGCGCTCCTAATATTCAGGTTCATGTTCTGTTACTGGTATGCCTCATGCAAGCAGTGGCTAATATGCATCCTCCATAAATTATGGGGAATCCCAGGCACATATATGGTAGCAACTGGTAAGAAGGAAAAAATAAATATATTCACCAAGTCTACAAATCTGAGCCCAAGAGCAGCCAAAGTCATATGTTGAGGCTTGCTGAATATTAAAACATATTCTTCAACACCTGTCAACCTTCCAGTCACAGATTTTATCAAATGCAGTATTATGGTGTTACAATTCCTTAGGCCCCAAATTTCGGACTTATATATTTTATTTATCTCTTTCTCTCACATCCCACATTCAATTCATTAGTAAATCTGTGTTCTCTAATTTCAAATTATATGTTAAATCCACTTCTCTTCACCTACACCACTACCCATTCCCCACCGCATTCCAATTTACTTTCATCTAAATTATTATAATAACCTCCTTTCTAAATACTTTCTCTGTTTCCACTCATGCCTGACAATCTTTTCTCAGCTTTGCAGCCAGAACAATCCTTTAAAACATAAGAAAAATAATGTCACTTTCTGCTCATAAATTTGAGTGGCTTCCCATCCCATTCATGGTAAAAGCCACAAGACTTACCATGACTGACAACATCCTACGTAATTTGTCCACCCTCTGCTCCACTGCCACTTCTCCTATTTCTTTTATTACTCTCTTTCTTATTCCACTCCAGCCACATTGACCTCCTTGCTATTCTTCCAACATAGAAACTGGAAAACCAGGATCAGAATTAACAGGGAATATTTAAGGACAATTTATTTAGTTAAGGACATCTATTTATAAATAGATGATTATATTTCTAAATATCCTAATGTGATATGTATATGTCACTTTACTATAATGAAAGTGGGGTTTTTTAAGTTCTTTTATTTAAAAAGATAATTGAGGAGGAAATCATGAGTCATGTGAAACCCTTGGTATCTTTATATGTATGTATGTATTTACTTACTTACTTACTTATTTACAAGTTTTCTATCTCTCACCAGAATAGAAACTGTATGAGTGTATGATTTCCTGTTATGATTAAATTTTTAACATCATATTTTAGAATAATTGTAGATTCATACAAATTTGCTAAGATAGTACAAGGAGATCTGCACCCCGCCCCCCAATGTTTATATATAAGTATTTCTTTTTTTTTAAGTGATTGAAAGTGGAATATTTTTAACTTCAGTGTCCATGTGTGTTCATTGCTATTACATAGAAATAAAATTGCTTTTTCTATGTTAATCTTTCATCTTTCAATCTTGCTGAACTTACTAATTAACTCTAGGAGATATTTGTTGGTTTTTTTTTTCTCTTGGAATTTTCTATATAGACCATCTGCAAAAAGGGACAGTTTTATTTCTTCCTTTCTGATTTGAATGCTGTTTGTTTCCTTTTCTTGCTTACTGCACTGGTTAAGACTTCCCATACTATGTTATAGTAGCAGTGGTAAGAGTAGACATCCTTGCCTTGCCCCCAATCTTAGAGGAAAACACTCAGTCTTTCACCATTAAATAGATGTTAGCTGTGGGATTTTTGTAGATGGTCTTTAAAATTGGGGAAGTTTTCCATTATTCCTAGTTTCCTGAGAGTTTTTTTATTTAGCATGAATGAGTGTTGAATTTTCTCAATTTTTTTCCTAAATCAACTGATACAATCACATAATTTTTCTTCTTTAGTTTGTTAATATTTTGATTAGTTTATTTTCAATTATTGGTCTTTTATATTGTTGCTTTTATATGCCACTATTTTGTTAAGAAGTTGCTATCTATATTTATGAAGGATACTGGTCTATAATTTTCTTTTCTCATATGTCTTTTTCTGGTTTGGTATTAAGATAGAGAAAAATCAATGAAACACAAAGCTAGTTCTTTGAAAATATCAATAAAATTGACAAAACTTTAGCAAAGAAAAATAGAAGACAAAAACTACAAATATCAGAAATAAAGCAAGATATCTCTATAATGCATAATAAAAGAGTAGTAGAGACAACTCTACACACAAAAATTTGTACAGTTCTGCATATAGATGACAAGATACACTTATTGTAAAAAAAAGCACTCAATCAAGTTAAAGGTAAATTGCACTCGACAATATCCTCATAATTTGTGCTTTGAACAGTCTATACAATTATTTCCTTACTTTTTATCTTTAAATCAGTAAATCACCATTTAACTTAAATCGATTTTAAATGGAAAGTTTATATCACTAACAAATTAAAATCCAGCACCATTTCCCCAAACTAAAAGGCAACTATTAAAAAAGGAATGAAGATAAAACTATGCTATTAAATCTTAGCTGGTTAACATTATGTGCCAAACATCAGAGTTACAGACCTGCTCTCTCTTTATACAAAGTTAAAACGTGCTGCTTCTTCATAACAGTATATAAGGTAAAGACTAATAATTTTTTAAATCAATTCGAAATTTTGGCACAAGAAATTAAATGATCCCTTTTAGTTAGATCACTGAGATATTATAGAATACAGCTCATAATGGAGATATAATAATTATTTTTAAAAATCTAATAGAGGAGAAAAAGCTCTGAAGTGAGCCCGGCAAAATATAAAACCCATACTGGATGTGGACTCATTCTTGCTGATTCGCTGTGAGAAACAACATAGTAGAAAGTAATGAAATTCAACATGAGAAACCTTGACTCCTACTTAGAGAGCAGAGGGTTCGGAGGCACAGGTGGTGTTTCTACTGATCCTATTGAAGATCATGATTTTGAAAATGAGAACTGAACAGCAGCTACATAGATATTATACAAGAATAGAGTCTGTTAATTTGTAAGTCCTACTGTGCGAGTCTAGTGGAGAGCATTTAGATGAGGGGGAAGAAATAATGATGTGATTACAGATTCCCACATAGAAGAAAGGAGTGACACTTTCCTAACACAGGTTATTAATCCAGCACAATAGTAATGATGAGGAGTTTCAATTATCTGGATATCTGCTAAAAGCCAAATCCTCCTTTTAAGAAAATACTTTAGAAATTCTCTCTTTCTCCCCCGCCCCCATTTATTGCCTTTCTGATGATATTTATTGTCACTCATAATATTGAAGAAATATGTTAAACTTCAATTAACACTCTGTGTTAGAATAGTTTGCAATATAGATAGGATAGAAATTTATGTAGGAAGTTATTTTGAAATAAGTAATGGCAGAGGAAGAAAATATTAAAAATAGGCTACAGCCATGCCACCCTGAACATGTCCGATCTCATCTAATCTCGGAAGCTAAGCAGGGTTGGGCCTGGTTAGTACTTGGATGGGAAACCACCTAGGAAGACCAGGTGCTCTATGCTTTAAAAATAAAAGAAAAGAGAAAAGAAAGAAAATACTGTAAATAGTCAAACTGTAGATTTAGAGTGTACTGAGAAAGAAAAGGAGAGGGAAAAAATGATGATCTCAAACTTTTAAACACAAACAAAAGTGACATAAAGTCTTAAAAGAGCTCTAGAAAGGTTCAAGTCCAGAATGTGCTGAAATTGTGGAAAACATAAAAACAAGTAGGATGTGTTAAGTTAATTCCAAGGAAGTAATAAACAAGATATTTCTATCTTTCTGCCAGAGGTAGACAGTGGAATGTTGATAGACAATAAAGGAAGGCACGAAGATTCATTAAGCTATTTCATTTTCATCTTCTCCAAGGAGTACAGTCCTGTGAATATGTTATCCCTTAAGCTTGCCTGAGCTGTTCTGATACCAACATCAAATTCTAAACAAATTATGGAGGGCCAATGAGGCAGGACTTTTCAATGGGGAGCAAGTGTCAAACATTTTATTTCTCTCATAAATATTTTAGTATATATGTCTACAAAAATATCTTTTTTATAAAAAATGCCATTATTATTATTTTTTAATTAATAATAATGTTTTAATATTATCAGATATCTAGTCAATGTTCAAATACCTCTGATCAATTCACTATTGTTTTATTTAGAGTTAATTTGTCTCAATCAAGAACCAAGCCAAGTCCACATATTGTATTTGGTTGGCACATTTCTTAAATCTCTTTAAAATCCCACATTTTCACTTTCTTTTTTTTTTTCTTGCATATTTTTTAATTGAAGAAACAGGAATGTTATCCCTATAGTATTTTACACATTCTGGATTCTGCTACTTGCATCCTCATAGAGTCATTTAATACGTATTTTGTTTCCTGTGTATGGGTAGTTAGATATAGAAGTCTGATGAAATTCAGGTAAATATTTTGGCAAGAATACATTCCAGTTTGTGTGTGGTTTTATATTAGGAAATTCATGATATTTGGATGTGCCTGTTTTTGTAAGTTTAGGTGCTGGCCTGATGCCATTAAAAAGGTTTTAGTAGCTATTGTTAGTCTTTACCAATCAGTTTTTTACTAGAGATGAAAAAATGATAATATTCTAATTACTTGATTTCATCTGTATTTATTATTAGCTGAAATACTTCAATAAAGTAAAATAGCCTCTTATCACCTATATAGCTATGCTGAGGTTTTTCATACAGAAGAGACAGATTCATGCTTGGTACTTTCCTTTTATTTACCAGGATTCAGAATAATAAGTTAGTTCTGTAACATTCTGCAAAGGTATCCAATTAGTCATTTTTATTTAAGTATCATTATGAAATCAAGAAATTTAACATATTTGATGTGTTTTAATCCAGGGCAGTTATTAGTCTATGTCTGGGAAAACCTATTTAATTTGCTTCCTGTGTCATTTTCGTCATAACTCGGAATAGTATTTGGTCACTACCTTCTTTTCTGGTATGACAAGATCTTTCAGACTTCTCGTGTACACTTTCTGCTATGGACCTAGAAACACTTATTTCTGCAAGAAACTCTGTTTCTCTTATAGGAGAAAAAAATAATTGAAGACCACAGCTTAGGTACTATAAAGCATTGTCTTAAAACTTTTTCAGCAGGGCTAGGAATCACTGGTTTTAAGAGAAAATGTATCATGAATTTATGTTAATATTTCCAATCCAAATTTAGGGTAAGATATTTTTACTTAATTTGTGTTTATACTTTTATATTTCTCTTCTGTCATGTTAAAAATATTAGCTCGTAACAGTATTAACATAATTATTAATTCATTTTGATCAATAATGTCAATACTGTCGCTAACACTGATTACTGAAAAAAAAATTAATATTTCTTGCAGCTCTTTTTTTCCTTAGGATATATTTACTAGAGTTTACAGTCTAATTATAATGTTTTAAAATCACTTAAAATATCTGCTCTCTGTGGGGTTAACTATCAACTCAAATTTGTTTCATTTTGCTCTCAATTTTTAGAACTGCTTTTTATTTTGCACTAATTAATTATATAGTTACATAAAATATTTACACAGTTCCAAAGTGAAATCTTAAAAAAAAAAAAAAAGATATATTCTGAGAAGTACACCTTCTATTTTTACCCCCTCTACTTCTGTCCATATTACTAATCATTAATTCTCTAAGGGGAAAATAGTGTCCTCTGGGGGACATCTGGCAATATGTGATTCTCACAACTAGGCAAGGGCTGCTTGCATCTGTAGGTACAGACCAGAGATACTGTTAACTACCCTAGGACAAAAGACAGTCCTATAACAAAAAATTATTCAGTCCAAAGTTGTAATAGGGTTGCTGTTGAGAAATCCTGATCATAAGAAACACTGTTTCTTTTTAGTTTGATTTACTCTTTGGTTTTTCTAATACAAGCCAAAAATAATTACAAAATTGAAGAATAACAGTAAGCATAATATACACAGTTTTCTCCTTGATTTTTTTACTTAGTGATTTATCCTCAAGCTCACTTAAAGGTAGTGAATGTAATAAATATAAATATATTTTTATATATTTTCTATATATAAAAATATATTTATATAAATATAAAATATAAATATATATTTTATTCTTTTTTTACAGGGTCATAGTACTCTATTATGGGGGTGCATAATCATTTATTCCACTATTTCTTATCCATGGATATTTAATTTGTTGAGTCTTTTTCTATTGAAATTAGTTCTGCATTGAGGAAGGATCAAATTTTATCATTTTTCATGTAGCTATTCAGTTATGCAAATATCATTTATTAAAATATTCATCTTTTCGGCACTGCTTTGTTATGCTATATCCTATGTCAAATTCTACATGCATTGGGAACTGTTTCTGGATTTTTTATCCTATTATATTAGTTTGCCTAATTACATTAGTTTATCTATTATTTTGTGTAGTTCATGCATCAATAATATCTGCATCACAATTGATCTCTTCTTTTTAGGATTTAAATGTTATTGATTTTATCAATTGATAATATAGCCTACTACTTTACTATATATGAGATGAATTTGAGTTGGACCAGTATTCCCTTATAATGGCTGAGAGAAGTTCAGAGAAATACTGCTTTATTATGTCTGAAATTTCCTATTTTTAGCTTAGGTCAATATGGCCTAAGGAATCATAGATTAACATGAATCAGAAGAGTAAAACAATCATCATTAAGGAGGAATCGAAGGAATGTCTCCCTTTTTCCAGTAAGAAAAAGAGATAGGGAAAGAACACCTATGGGAGGCAGATTTCTGGAGTGAGAAATGCTGTGTCTCAATAGATTTATGTTTATGCAAGTGACACCCATTTGACAAGATTGATGGAATTGTGCACTTAAGATTTTTGCATGTCACTGCATAGAAATGTTCCCTCAGTAACCTATAAAAAAAAAAGTGCCTAGGATAATTTTTTTCTTATTTTGTTATTCTAAATAAATAAATACCCATGGAAAAACATCAAACCAACAGATACAAGCAGTTAAAATTTTCCACACCCTCCCCAAGCCCACTCTTCAGGGGATATCACTATAAACACTTTGATATTAACACCTACAGGCTTTCTATAACACATAAATTCTCTTTCTCTCCGTACCTCCTCCTCCCTTACTCCCTCTCCCTCAAACCCTCCCTGTTCTGCCCTCCTCCTCCTCCTCCTCCTTCTAATTCTCTCTCTCTCTCTCTCTCTCTCTCTCTCTCTCTCTCTCTCTCTCTCTCTCCCTTTTCTTTCCTCCCTCCCCCCAAAACTCTGACAATTCAGACTCAAGGAAGAGAATCTTAAAGGAACAAATTTTTTTATTTCTCAAAAGTAATGAATGAAACATGTGCTTTGGAAATTAATTGAAAATTACTCATGCTGAAGGTGATGGCATAATATAAACATAGATGGAAATTAATTTCATTTGAAATACACATAATAAGTGAGCACAGGTGAGTAATGTAAATTGACATATATTTGTACTACCAGGAGCTTCTCCAAATCTTAACATTTGCACCACTTTCAAGAATTGCAAAACATTATGCAAGGCTGTGCCATGCTTTTGGAAGAATTACAGTGCCCTCTGCAGCTTCAGCAGAAATAAAGTTTGAAAGGAAAAACAGTAATTTAAACATCAAGTGGAAGTGGGTGCAATTAACATGATTCAGATATTCACTTTACCTTCTTGAATTGATTCAACATAGTTATGTAAAGATCACATTTTAAGCAAAGTGCACTATAGCATGTATAGCTAGTACCTATTTATGTAAAATTAAGCACTGTAGAAAAAGATACATATGTGTGCAGATCTTTGTATACATGTACAAATTAATCTCCAAAGTTGCCTTTGGAGAGACAAACTTGTACCTGGGGGATCAGACATGGGAAGAAGATTTATTTTTCACTATGATTGTTCTTGTATTACTTAAATTTTTCAATCACATGAATGTATTAACCTCTGGGGTAAGGAAGAAGTTAATCAATAAAAACTTTAATCACCTTTTAGAGAATGGTCTGCATGCAAATGTTAAAACTCTCTCGCCAAAAGTTCCATAACTTTAGACAAGTTCTTTAATCTGTTAAAAACAAGGCAATAGACCAAAAATGGAGCTGCTTATGGTAAGCCTTAAACAACCAAATCAAGACTTAATTATATTTTTTGGCTCTTCCAGAAATGGAATCTTAAATCAGTTCATCTGGAATTGCTAATTTAGCACTAGTTTGGTAATCTACCCGATAAACCCTTGTCGTCCCCTAGAGAAAAGTAACTTTTTAATAACCAACCCACTTTTTAGCCTCGTGTAACTTCCTTGCTGCTTTCTGCCTATAAGAGTCTTCCATTTTGCTTAGCTCCTCAGAGCTTTTTTCTATCTGCTAGATAGGATACTACCTGATTTGAATTGATTTTTGCTCAGATAAACTCTTAAATGTTTTAATATGCCTCAGTTTGTCTTTAGTAAATCTCTTCACCTTTCTCACTTATTCAATTTAAATTAAAACATAGCTTTCTTAACTCTTATTAGGTAACTTATTATCTTTTTAGATAAAATCCAGCATCTTTGTAATTTAGCTATGAAAAAAAATAGTCTATACTATCTCACAACTGGTTAACTAAAATCTTAAATGAGTAGATTTTATTATTATTATTATTAGTTTTTATCTATCAACTAATTTCTTAAAGTTGAGAGAAACTTTAATATTTACTAATTAAGATATTAATAATTATTAAATAGAATACCAAGAAAAATAGGTCTATTTTTTAACAGTCTTCCCCTCTAAAGGAACTAGGAGTATTTCGTGTTACCTTTCAAGAAATTATGTCAATAAGTATTTACTGAGTGATTGAATAAGCAAATTTTTAAAAATTTAATGTTTACTATGCTCCAAGTATCTTTCTAGGTACTGGGATAACGAGTTAACAAAAACTAAGTTGCTAACCTCACAGAGCTGATACTTTAGTGAGAGGAGACAGATAATACATACATATTATGTTTGCAAATTATAAGTAATATTTTAAAAGAAGATGAATACAAAAACAGAAGTAGCAGACAAGAGAGTCGTTATTTTATGCAGAGGGAGTTCTAAAAAGTGACATCTGAGCAAATACCAGAATTAAATGGAAGAAGGAAAGCACGAATATCAGGGGTAAGAGCCTACCAGTCAGAGAACAGCCAGTGCAAAGGCCTTAAGAGGGAGCCTGTCTAGTTTTCAAGAAACTGCCAGGAGGCCTATGTGGCTGGAGTGGAGAGAGCCAAGGCAGGTGTGTGTGTTGGGCAGGGTGGTATAAGGCCGGGGGCGGGGGTGGGGGGTGGGGTGGGTAACAAGTGGCAAGATAACAGAAGGCGTGGGAGACAGCTGAGACTGCGGGCTTACTCTGAGAAAAAATCGGTGTTGGGTGACACTGGGGGTCTTCAGAGAGGATTAACATGACCTAATTTACATTTTAAAAGTATCATTCAAATTGCAATGTTGAGAATAGATTGGCGTTGGGGGTGGGCAAAGGTAGAATCACAGAGCTGAGTCTGGTGAGAGATGGTGGTATTTTGGACCAGACAGATAGCAGAAGTTATGATAAATGGTCATATTCTGGAATATTCTCAACCCAGCCCTTACAGAATTTTTGGGCACATCGAATGTAGGCTTTGAGATAAAGGAAGTCAAGCATGATGACTTTTAGTTTATGGTCTGGTAACTGAATAGGCCAATTTACCATTAACTGAGATGAGGAAAACCAGACTGAGCAGGTTCTGAGGCGGGAGAGCATAAATTTGGCATTAGACACTTTAAGTCTGAAATATCTATTAGATACACATGACAGGAGAGGTTAAGGCATGTGGTTGCTGATGAGAACAGTTCACTAAAGCAGGGAAAATGACAGTGCAAGACAGACAGCGGTAAGCAGGAAGGAGTAGACTCTAGTGCACACACGAAGAGGTTTTCAGAATGAAGGACAGACAGTTGTTCATCGAGTTGCAATCTGGAAGAAAAGGTTAGTTGGCCACAGACAAGTACGAGTGTAGACAACTTGGCAGGAGTCAGTGCAAAGTTTCTTCTGGCTACTTCTATTTTCATAGTGAAATAACAAAGAGTCTTGTTTGAATGAATAAATCCCTTTACACTTGCTTGCTGAAAACCTTCCATAGGCTTCCCCTCACCATTCAATAACATCCACACACTTTCTCATGGCCCACAGGCCTCATAGGACCTGACCCCACCTTCCTCTCTCCATTGCCCAAAATGCTCCAGCAACTGGAGCATCTGTGCCTTAGACACGTGACAAACTCATATAAGCCTTAGGCTCTTTGCTTTATTGTCCCTCTGTCTGGTAAGCACTCTCTCCTACTCTTCCAAGTCTGGCTGATTCTTATCATACAGGTCTCTCTGCAAAGGTCCCCTCCACAGGACTTTCTTGAACATCCCAACTAAAGTGGCCCCTCCTCTCCTCATAAGTTATTTTACTTACTTGTTTATTTTGTATTACCTGCTTCTTTCCACAAAAAATGTGTTTCATAAGAAACCAGCACCCCGACAGCCACCTTGTCACTGTCTCTTTCTGGCTTTACTTTTTTCTTCTCAGTACCCATACCCACCTGATATAGATATGTACTGGGGCTGAGAGAAAAAAAAAAAAAAAAAGAGGCTGGCAAATTCAGAATTACATCAAGAGTTTATTCACATATGGGCGCTCTCAAATCCAACACACAGGCCCTCTCAAACCCTCACAGGCCCTTGTAAACCCACACACAGGCGCTCTCCCTCTTTCTCTGTCTTTCTCTCTCTCTCTCTCTCTCAAAAAAAAAAAATAGTTTTTTAAGGATATTTATGAACAGAAGCAGTGATGATAGATCTCCACACCCAAAAGGGGATATATAACGTTGGGCGGAAAGATCTTTCCCCTTACCCCTTTATTTCTTCTGGCTAGTCCAATAATTCAAATGACATACAGCAGATGAACAGGAGAAAATCCAGTTTTACTGTGCGCATGGGGAATTCACATAAGCATGAAAATTCCAAAGACAGTGAGGCAAAATGAGTTACGTATGTCATTTTGGACTAAGAAGGGGAAGGTAGGCACTTCACTGGTAGATGAAAAAGTAAACATTTGGTGAACAAATTCTTGCAGGGCCACCCAGAAACAATGGGACACGAAGGGGAATCTAGCAAACAGATTTTTGCTTGGCTCTTCCCTGTCTGCCACACTAAATTCATATGGTGAATATGTAAGGTGAATATGCTAAGGTTTTCTTCCTGAAGCAGGTTTTTCCATCTGAATTTCTTTAAGCAGGGGAGGGGGAAGTTAAAAAAAATAACAAAAAAAAAATCTTTCTTTGCGTTCATTGGGCTTTGATTGTTTTCAACTAGAAAGAATCTGCATGCAATACCAGAGTGGCACATTCTGAGGACACTTGTTCCCGATACCCATAATGCCAAGTGGCATATGCTAATCCAGGTGGCTTGTAGCCACATGGTACATGCTTGTTGAGAGCAGTGAACAACTTAATAGACCCACTTATCTATGCAAGAATATTCCTTTCAGGTGATAGTGTCCATTCTCCCGGGGTAAACTGGAGGTCAATTTGCTTTCTAAGATGGTGTGGGTCACATTAAGTACCTGGAATCATTCTGCCTAACTCTATCTACCTATCTATCTATCTATGTATCTATCTATCTATCTATCTATCTATCTATCATCTATTTATCTATCTATGCATATAAATCATCATGCATTATTCATGTCCCTAAAGAGCATAATAGCTCTATGAGAGCAGGTGCTTTCTCTATTCTATTCACTGTGTGCCTCCTGAGCCTAGAACCACATCTGGCACATAGGTGCTCAATGAACGTTTCTTGATAAACATGTTTAAAAAATTAAATAAAAAAAATTATTTGGGGGCATATAACAGAGCACTTGGCACATAGTAGATCTTCAATAAATGTTAGCTGCTATGATGATAACAGTAAGGACAACCATGCCAAAAAAAAAATCATGAGCACAACCATGAAAGGCAAAACCTCCTCTGCACTCTGAACCAAACCCCTTTTGTCTCATCAGGGACTTTCATTAATTATATGTCCCTTCTTCCTCTCTACAGGCTCCTTAACCTTCTGCTAAATATGTGTAATATTTTTCCACTATTTTTTAAACATCAGTTAAAACACATTTTTCTTAACTCTGTATAATCTTAAGTACAACCAAATATCTTCACAGTTTAGCCACACACACACACACAAAACAGTAGTTTATACTAGCTCACAGCTTGTTAACCAAACAAATTTTGAATAAGCAAACTCATTTTTATTTACTGTTATTTTTCTATTAACCAGTTGCTTTAAGTTGAACAAAACTACTTGATATATGCATGGCTAAAATATTACTTATCATAAAATAGTATAAAATGAAAGTTACATTTATTATCTAACTCAGTCTTCTCTGTCCAACGAAACTAGGTATATCCTGTTTGTCTTTCCAGAAATTATGCATGTATATCCAGGCATATAAATATTCTTTGAAAATATCAAGTAGAACCATACTGTGCACACAGTTCTGTATCTCAGATTTCTTTCAGCTATTGAAACATCTTGGATGGTTTTCTAAAGTACTTATAAAGAGCTATAACATTCTTTTCACTGATTCTATGGTGCTTTTGTTATATTGATAAAATGCCACCTATTTAACTAGTCCCACATTTATTGGCATTTAATGTGTTTCCAGTCATTTGCTATTGTAAACAATGCTGCAACTAATAGCCTTATATATATGTCCTACACAATGTAAGTCCTTCATATATTTCTATAAATTCTTAAAAGCAGAATTGCTGGCATAAAGGGCCTATATGCCATATATAAAGGGCATATAGGCCTTCAGCTTTTCATTGATATTGTCAAATTGCCTTCCAAAACAGTTTTATTAAATCTGTAGAATTTTCTACTCTAAATAATGAACAATTATTAGCAACTGCAGGTAATATTTTTGGTGAGGGAAAGAGGATAATTCTTGATGCTCTTTAAAATCAACTAAGAAAGGACAGAAGTAACTACTAAAGGAAATGTTAATACTTTACTGTGACACATATATAAAACAAAGGAAAACCAAGCATGATGACAAGGAGAAAACCCTGAGATGTTCTAAATTAAATTACAGCAGACTGAGAATGAAAGGAAGAGATGGAACTGTTAGTCTGGCTGTAGGCCAACTGGTAAAACACAGTTCACATTCCTTCTATGTTTGTTGAAATTTCAGATTAATTTCCAGGTGGCTATGTCCTCAGATTACCATAGCCAGGCACCATCTAAACAGCCACCCCACAGGAGTGGACATTTCCTATAGCTGATATAAATGCTTTCAGACTGTTTACATCTTTTTTTCTCCAATCCACTACTTAATGCTTTGAAAACGCTTGCAAACTTCTAGACTATAGACAAGTATCTTTTTCACCTAGCCATGCTGCTGGTGGTTTAGACTTTTTTTTTTTTTTTTTTTTTTTTTTTGCTAGCATTGGCCTAATAAAGCCTTTCGCCGGTGGAAGTTAAAATTTTTTATTTAACAACTATTTCTGATAAAGAATTATTAAGAATCACTTTCCTAATTTCACTAATAAAAGTTTCACTTCATTACTAAACAAGTTATTCTAGTTTTCAACAATTCTTTCCATAAATCAACCTTTTAGGAACTCACAATCAATGGAAAGAGGAGCTTAAAGAGAATTAAAAAAAAAAAAAGGAAAAACCTAAACCTCAGTTTCTAAGGAGCACAAGATTCTTATGTTTCTGGGCTGGGCAGTGACTTTGAGGTTTTGTATTTTTCTTTGTTTGTTTATTAAACACTGTGATTGGTTAAAAGTCATAATTCTCTTTTGTTATTAAAATTTTTTTCTGCCTTGTTTGTTTCTACAGATCGCAAACTCTTTTAGGATGGGGCAAAAGATGTTGTTTGTAAATGGCTGCTTGCACTTCAGTGGCTTTGAGCAGATAATAGCTATTTCTGCTACTACCTGGTTAGCCGCTCCCTAGATCCTTTGCCCCGACTCCCTAATCCATTCTCCTATAGAACCTTTACACCCCCGCTCCACCCTAAATCCATGGACGCGCCGCCTCGCGCCCCCCGCGCCGGGACGCAGATGGTACGGCCCGTGACGTCACGAGGCCGCGGCTCAATCAGAAGCGGCATTTGGGAAAATTTAAACTTAAGGCGGGGGGGCCCGTGGCTGCGGAGCGCCGGCCGTGGAGGTCCTCGGCGGGTTCCCTGGGATCTGGCGTGACAGGATGGCGGAGGAAGGAGCCGTCGCCGTCTGCGTGCGGGTCCGGCCGCTCAACAGCAGGTAGGTGTGCCAGCCTGTGACCACTCCCCGGTGCGGCTGCCCACGGGTCCCGAACCGGAGGGGGTCCTCCGCGCTTCCCAGAGCTGCTTCTTCTGGTTCCCGCTGCTCGGTGACTCTGCCGCTTACCTGCTGCGTGCCGGGTTTCCTTATCTGTAAAGTGACGCGGAAGGATAAGAGGATGCAGAAGATACTTTGGAGCTAGGGATGCTCTTAAATCGAATACCACTCTGTCTCGCCGACGTTACAGATCTAACCCTGCGCCGCAGGGCATTTCCTGGATCTGCGCCCACCCACTCCACCCTACCCCTTAGGGAAGTCATATGGGAAAGATCCTTACTCGCACTTATCACGGTAATTTTACACTTAACTGTGTCTCCCTCTTTGCTATATACTCCTTGAGAGCAAGAATTAGTCTTTCTTTTTGCATCGTATTCAGTAGGCACTCAAGACTTCAGACAATGACTGAATTCAACATTCAGAAATTTGAATCACTGATATTTATCAACATGAATTTTTTTTTTTTTAGTACAGTATGCTGCACTAAGCAGACACTACCATAGTTGCCCTGTGGATCTTTGGGGCAGGTAGGAGGGAAACAGAAAATAAAGTGAAAGATAAAGAATGATAAACGTTGGTATGGGAATAATAAATGCTGTAGAGAAAAGGCAGGAAGAGGAAGAAATAGTCTTTTTTGTTTCTCTAGTCTCTGACCTTCGCCCCAGAATACTAACATGTTTTGTGTTTGAGAAATATTTGTTTAATTTTACTGGGTGCTTAATAAATGAGAATAGCAAGTTAGAGAATTTTCTATTTTTAAGGAGCACATTATCTAATGCATTAGAAGACAGCTACATAAAGAAACTATTACAGTGCATCCTGAAGAGTGTTACAGTAGGCAAGTGGAGAGTGAAATGACAGTTTGGGGGAAAGGAAGAGCTGGTGTCCAGAAATTCCTCACAATTTTCATGAATGAAAAAATAGTTTAATTATTTAATGGAAAAGTTAGGGTATTCCAAGTAAAGAGGGGTTGAATCTGTTATCTGGTGAAAACTTTCAGCTAGTTGATTTGTATGGAATTAGGATGTATATGGGAATTAGAGGAAGATAAGGTTGAAGAGAGAAATAAATATGATCCAGGTCTCATGTGCCATATTAAGGATTTCAGATGACTTTTAAAGGTGTTAAGTGAGAGTGACATAATCAGAATTGCATTTAAATGTACTTTTTCAGCTGCCAGCCCTGGGTAAATGAAAAGCTTCATGAGGAAAATCCCAGGGGAGGGCTGAAGGTACCTGAAACCCCATTGAAAAATGTTGATCCCTCAAAAGTTGATTTTCTGTATTTCTCTTACATATAGTATGTCAGTACCATATACACTTTAAAATATTCTTTAGATGAAATATTTTAAATGATCTTCATATAATATGGCTTCTATGACCAGTTATACTAAAATGCAATGTTTTATTCTTTTAGAGAAGAAGCTCTTGGAGAAGCTACCCAAGTTTATTGGAAAACTGACAATAATGCTATTTATCAAGTGGATGGGAGTAAATCCTTCAATTTTGGTAAGCTTATAATAGCATCAAAAGTTAACGTGTTATTCTTTTCACTATTAATAGTGCAAAAGACTTGTCAATAATACTGTATTTTTCATTAAGGATGATACTAAGCCTTCTGTAAACTGCTTCAGTGGAAACTTTAAAAAATTATTCATCCATAATGTATGATAAGATAATAAATTGATATTTAAAGCAGTAAGCACTCTTATAGTAAGAGTGCTTTTATGCTAAAGCTATCATTTTTCCCCTTATTCATTAGTGTATTTGTGGCCTAAAGTTCTATAAGCCCAAAACACATTCCTTAATGTCATCTTTAAGGTCTTTCAGTTTAGTATATTTTTTCTATAAATATTTTCAAGAAATCTCTTTAAAGACTAAATAGTGAAGATATTCCTTCTTTATCTGCTGGAATATAGCAAGAATCCACCACTGCTTTTGTGGAGTTTATCATATGGTGCAAAGAAAGGCAATAAACAAGTAATCACACTTATGATGACATAAGTTTTGTGGGAGTTTATTGCAGGAAATATAACTATTCTAGGTGTCTGAGAGAGTACACTTAAATTGGGACCTGCTAATAAGTAATAGCTAGCTATGACAAAGGGACTTGGAGGCCCTAAAGTTTGGCTAGGCTGACTGTTATACTAATTTAACATGTACATAGTGCTGCCAACATGCCAGACACTGTTCTAAGCACTTCATAATAAATTATTTAATTCTCTACAAAGCCTATGCAGTAGGTACTATTTGAATGGCACCTTTCCATTTTAAAGCAGAACTGAAACAGAGGACCACCGTCACACAGCCAGCAAGTGGAAGAGTCAGGCTCCAGATCTATGTTCCAGCCACACTACCGTGCTGCCACTTAGGCACCACAGAGCAACAGTGAGCTCCTCTCAACCTTAACAGTGATTAGGGTGTCAAATTAAGGTTAAGCCTGAAAGGCAATACATAGGGTTCCAGAGCAAAGATGTACAGAAGAGAAACTGAGTCCTGGTAAGGATTGTTTGAGGATACTAACAATTTTTGAAAAGGTAAAACAGTATATGTGCTAGAGATTGTAAAACCAAGAGTAAGGGATGCACTAGCATTCAGACTCAGGTACAGGAGGTTCTTGGTAGTCATCTATATCCATAGAGGATTTTGACTCATCCACCTACCTGAAGCACATAGGTTTAAGATTTGAATCATCCTGCCATCTGTCCTTGCTCAGAATTCATGACATCTCAGAAGCCTTCAGATGGCACTTATGGTTCTGCTGACAGGGCAGATGTGTGATCACGGTGCAAGCAGTGTGATCACTGAATTTCTCATTGCAGGTCATACATACATTTCCCTCCTGATTCACAAATCTGTTTCTTGTAACATTTTTAATGTGAGGCTACTGCTGTAAGGATGGTCCATTTTTAATGTGCTAACAAAGGCAGAGAACTACATCCTAGGCTCATGAACTCATCAGTGTAAAAACCCTAAACCCAGCATCTAGCAGCCAGCCAACTGGCCGTTCCCTGAAATTCAGCTTTTTTCAGTACTTTTCTTCCAAATGTCTGCATTTCTTGATTTAGTTTGAGCTTGACCTTCTTCCTAGATATGTTATAAACAGTTTTTATTTCCTAACTATTTACCATATGTTCACAGTAATTCTATAAGGAAATAATACAGTATGTCCATTTTATAAATAAGGAACTGGGGCACAGAGACATCAAGTACCTTGCTCAAAGTCACACAGCTTGTAAGGGGCTTTACCAGGATTTGCAGACAGTCTGATTCTAGACCCCCATATTCAGCCACTCTTGAAAGCTCAGAGCTTAGCTGACTTGTATTTTTTATGTGTGAAAACCAACATTTTACCTTATAGAGAAGTGTATTTTCAGAAGACCAAGAAACTGAAGAAAATATTGTGTCTTAAATATTTTATCATACCATATAAAATGACAATTTTATTTTTTTTTAGACAACTACTAATTCAGAATGAAAACAGTTTATATATTTGGTTTAACTTCCGTTTTCTGTTGTTTTTTTAGATCGTGTCTTTCATAGTAATGAAACTACTAAAAATGTTTATGAAGAAATAGCAGTACCAATCATAGATTCTGCCATACAAGGCTACAATGGTTTGTATTCATCACAGAAGCATTTTAGTCTTTGGTGTCTGTTCAATAAGTATTGATAGTTTTAGATTCATCTTTAATCTTTCCCTGTGTCTTTTTGTTTTTGTTTTGTTTTTGCAGGTACTGTATTTGCCTATGGGCAGACAGCTTCAGGAAAAACATATACTATGATGGGTTCAGATGATTATTTGGGGGTAATACCCAGGGCAATTCATGACATTTTTCAAAAAATTAAGAAGGTAAATAACTTACCTACATGTTTAGTACATACAGGTAAAAGTAATAATAATAGAATAGCAACCTTAGTGTTCTCTCGTAATGATGAAAGGAAGTAGATTTACAGTTATCTCCTGATTATCCATGGGGAAAGAAGGAAGGCATGGCATAAGTTTATTTCTTTCCCATAAACACTTCATAGAGCTTAAAGTTCTTCTTTCCTTTGGATCCTGAAACAGTAATACTGTAATCACAAAGTGAGCATACATGAACCGGAAGTTCTTATTAGAAGGGTTAGCGCCTCATTGCCTTTGTTTAACTACCAGTGATTATCAAGGAGCAGAAAAAGTAGATAAAAGCAGAGGGCCAGATAAGGCAACCTAATTAGTTAAGAGTTGGTTTTATTTAAATTAGTTTTTTCCATTATTTTAATGGTTTTAATGTTTTTATTTGAACATCTCTTGGAGGGTTTTATTTTGAGCTTATAGAGTTGGACTAGGCACTCTCTTCTAATTCTGTACTATTATCTTTCATTATTTCTGAACCAATGCATTTACTTTTATATTTTTGTGTTTATTATTGTCAGTACAGACCCATAGGGAGATTTTGTGTATTTGTTTTCTGTTTTGCAAAAATAACTTTTCAATGTGTTAATATTTAATATTAGCACATAGACATACAGTATTGTTTTCATGACTGATTGATCTCTGATGTTTTTACATATTTTTTTCTTCTAGTTTCCTGATAGGGAATTTCTCTTACGTGTGTCTTATATGGAGATATACAATGAAACCATTACAGACTTACTCTGTAACACTCAAAAAATGAAACCTTTAATAATTCGGGAAGACTTCAATGTAAGTAGCAGAGTTAACAAAGTGGCTCAAAAAATAGACTTACTTATTGGGATTATTGCTCTTGAACGTTTACCATTAATTTCTATATTTTTTAAAGTGTCTCCTGTATCTACAGTTTGTTTTGTTTTGTTTCCTTTCTTAAGAGTTTATAGAGATCATCTTTTAAGCAATGTGTATAGTTTTTAAAGATTGACAGCTGTAATATTTTGGTATAAGTGTCTAAAAAGAGCAAGATGGAAATTTCAGGTTAGAATTTGGTGACTTCAATATAGGAAATAAATTGTAAACACTATAGGTTTACTTGTTATTTTCATAACTGTAGTTACCACTTTGTGCTTTTAACTTCTACAGTTTAATTCTATCATGCTTTGCTCCTTTTTGAGATGCAAACTTGTGACTTTTTTTCTCCACTCTTTCCATAATTAAATTTGTTTCAGAGGAATGTGTATGTGTCTGATCTCACAGAAGAAGTTGTTTATACACCAGAAATGGCTTTGAAGTGGATCACAAAAGGAGAAAGTAAGGCTTTATGCTGTATGTCTTCAAAACACTTGTAAAAACTTCAGCTGTATGTATTTAGTCTTCAAATCACACTTTTTGCTTTTAAGCTAAAATAAAAGTTAATGGTTTTTTTTTATTTTAATATGCACAGCTAAAATATGACTTTTCTTAATTTTATTATTATTTTTTTTTTTTTGCAGAGAATAGACATTATGGAATTACGAAAATGAATCAAAGAAGCAGCCGTTCTCATACCATTTTTAGGATGGTAGGTAATTCTCTGTCTGTTTGATCTTTCCAGTTAAGAATGCACTAATTTTTCTACAAGTTGCTTTTTCCATTTAGATTTTGGAAAGTAGAGAAAAAGGTGAACCTTCTAATTGTGAAGGATCTGTCAAGGTGTCCCATTTGGTGAGTATCAATGAACCATAGTAATGTACCATGTGGACCAAAGCACAATTTAATTCAGCTACTGGATGTTTGGTTTCTGTTAACTGAACTAAATAGTTAAAACCATTTATAAACTGGTAGTGTAACAAGTGTCATCTGTAGCATGAAATCACTAGCTGAAATGTAGGAAGAATTCAGAGGATCTTCCTATTATATTATGTCTGCCATCTCCTAAAATTTATTTGTACGGACTGTAGGATTTGAGGCTTAACCAATAATGAAGGAGGATCTGTGTGTGTGTGCGCATGTACATACATTTCAAAGTTAAAGTAATCTTGGAATTGGGTGTGTTGGGGAGTATTTTTATCTTTTTAGTCTCTGCTAATAGAATTGAAACTTGCAGGATAAAAACCTCCGTGGGATGGTTTAAAAATAAATCTCATCATTTGAGTTCTTTCCTAAGTACTAGAAGAAAACATGTCTTATAATATAAACAGTGTTTTAGACTAAATCCCTTTAAGAGAAGAGTGATATCTTCTTTATCTTTGTATCCCCAATACATTGTACCTGGTTTATATTTTATACCTGTTTGTTGAATAAGTGACTGTAAGCATTCTGCAGACATTCCTTTTTCCACATAAATAAACCCCCCATTGTTGTTCTATATCATTTCTCTCTTTTTTTTTTTTCATGCTTTCTTTCTATTCCTTACCATTATTGCTTTATTCTGTCTTCAGAGGCTAAATTCTATAGCATGTTGTGGGATGATTTAAGATTACTCTATTTGATTTGAAAACTTCAAGGGAAAAAAGTAATAAATCTATAAGTTTATTCACTTTCAGATTTTGAAAAATCAAGAGTCATAATTAAATACTAAGTCTAGTTCACCTAAGTTACTTTATTATACAAGTATAAAATTTATTTTAGTAGATTAGTCGTTAACAACAACAAAAAACACAAAAACCTAACTTTTGTTTTTCAAACCTGGCCTGTGACATTTCACTACAATTGCAACTTCTCTCTTAATAATTTAGCTTTAATAATCTTGACATATTCAGTGACGTATTTAGTGACTTTTCTCATATTCTTTGATGCTCTATCATTTAAGGACCATACATACTATCTCATCCAACCTTCCAGCCTTCCTGCCTACTCTAAGTATCTTCTTGGGAAGAAGTATTCCCCAAAGTCATTTTCTGGCTCTTTGAAGGTGGCCTTTGAGTATCTCCTGGCCTTTCTGTGATGATAGCATACAGGTTCTCTTAGCTGTGCTTCTCTATTTCCTTGTGTGGCTTCTTTTCTCCTTCCCTCCTAACAAAAGTACAGGATCTTCTGTGTCCTTTCTTCCCTTGCTTGCCCTCAGACATTCCATTAATATTCCTTTGTTAATGATGGCCAAATATTTATTTAATCTAGTGTCTCTGAGTTCTAATTCATATCTTCATAAAGATTATTGTAATTGTGTGTCCCACTGTTATCTCGAACTTCAGTATGTCTGAAACCAAATTAATTTTTTCCAGTAGTGCCAGCATTATTCTGTCACCCAGGCTGGAAACCCACATCATTTGGATCCTATCTTTCTCTGCCTTCCTTTTTGTCCAATTATCACCATTTCTTATTGATTCCATCTTTCCACTTTCTCATGGGTATCCTACTCATTTAGGTTTTCATCTCTCTTGAATCACGATCTCGTTCTCCTGGATCTGGTCTCCATGACTCTGGTCTTCCTTTCTTTTGTCTGTTAATGCAAGTTTCTAATGTTACTAGGCAGTGCTTTTGTTGTGTCACTTCACTAGGCAAGATATAACTCCCCACCCCCAACCCTATGGGCTCCCCATAGGCTCCTTTCTTACAGATTGCTTGGGCCTCTTTGGACACTAATGCTTGTTCCCATCGTTATACCTTGTTTATGCTCCCTTCACCACCACTTTACCCTGTTATTATATATCTAGGTCATCTGTAGTAGATACTCTACAAGAAAGATTAGACTTCTATGAGAGTTTGAGAGGAAGTATCTGAGATAGCACTATAAAGCAGGAGTACATAATTACCTGTTATCCCTGAAAGTCTCCACAGAGAGGATTAAGTGAAATCTTTGACTTACTTTTAATACATTAAGAATATTAACAGAGCCTTTACCAGGACTGTGTTGTGAGCACAGTCCTGGGCTCTGAGATTAAAAGAATAAAGAAGACATTCCTCCACTGCTTACTGTCTTCGCTGCATCCTCCCTAGCCTAAGCCACCACCCCTCACACTCAGATTCCTACACCAGTGTCCTAATTGAGCTCGCTGCTGCCACTCTTGCCCCTTCCCAACCTGTTCTCCATCCAGGGGTCACAATTGATCCTTCAGAAAGTTAAATCAAGACACGTCACTCTTGCTTAGAGCACTCTCATGGCTTCCCATTACATTTAAAAATTCCAGAGTTCTTACCTTTCTTTGCTCCTATGTCTTGTCCTGTCTCTACTTCACCAACTCTACTATGCTGCCCTTTTTTCTGAACTCACCAAGCTCGTCCCTACTTTGTGACTGTGTATACCAGCTGTTCTTTATTTTAGAGTATGATTCCCTTGGTCTTTGCATGGCTGGCTCCCTCTTTTCTATCATTTCAGATCTTAGCTTAATGAGAGGCCTTCCCGGACCACTCAATCCAAAGAACCTTCTCTGTCTCTTTCTCTTCCAGTACTCTCTTTAAATTACTTGTATTACACTTAATATGATATGTTTATCTTTTTCTCTCCTCACCAACTTCCTCCTCTCCTCATCCTACCCCATGTAGAATATAAGCTCTTTGAGAGCAGGGACCTTATTTGTCTGGTTCACTGCCATATACCCAGCACCTAACATACTACCTGAGCATGACAGACAGTCACTTTTTTTCAACATCATGTATGAAATGAAAGCAAGATCCATGCTTTTAAAGATGCTACAGTGT
This sequence comes from Macroglossus sobrinus, assembly GCA_004027375.1. NCBI lineage: Eukaryota > Metazoa > Chordata > Mammalia > Chiroptera > Pteropodidae > Macroglossus > Macroglossus sobrinus. The sequence goes on from PVKZ01001331.1 coordinate 58,883, forward strand.
ATTCAGAGACACAAATGACTAGTTCAACACTACAAGAATAAGTTATATCTATACATACCTCAGGTACAGAGTTGAAAGAGCAATTCATTGAAGGTGTGGGACATGAAGAATAAAGTTGAGGAGGTAACATTTGCCTTTGGTCTTGACTAGAGTAGGGGCACATTAGAACATTTGAACTAACAAAAAGGGAGTGGCAAGAGATAGTACCTGGAAGTGTGGAGCATGAGAGGTACTCAGAGCATAGGGAGTAGTTCAGCTAGAGTTAAAAGTAAGTAATGGATAGACATAAGGCCGAAGGAACACAAGTGCCAGATTGTAAAGAATTACATTCACCATAGTAAGGTTTTGAACTTTGTGCAGAAAATAAAGAACCTATTCTGGCATCATAATGGTGTAAATATAAAGAAGAAACAAGATACAGAAATTAGTTTGATTCAAAAGGAAAGGCCTAAACAATGGAGTGAGAGACAGGGATGCAAATGTGGTATTCAGATAAACCATGCATTAAAAATGTTTTTTCAGTTGTTTGGATTTTATTATTTCAAGTTATACTCCCTAAAGGTTTATTTTCATCTTACAGAATTTGGTTGATCTTGCAGGCAGTGAAAGAGCTGCTCAAACAGGCACTGAAGGTAATGAAAACTCATAGTATATTGGTCTGAATGTTTTCTCATTCTTTTATGGAATAAAAAGTACTACATATGTTTTAGAAACTAATAAAGTAATAGCAATAGTAATTTTATGATAGAAGTCTTTAATGTAAAAAGCAGCTTCTGCATCTGGCTAGTTATCTACTTCAGGCTACTAAAGCATCAGTTAAAAAACAAACTATACACTTTGTAGGATCATATAGCTGGAAAGTTCATGAGAGTACTGTGAAAACCATCAAATTTTCATAATCAGAAAGGAAATTCAGAAAGCTAGTGGAGTACAAAATTAATATGCAGACATTAACAACTCATAATACAAACAACCAGTTAGAATATTTAGTGTACAAAAAGACTCTTTTACAGTAATGGCTTAAATAATGTAATACCTAGGAAGAAACGAAAATTGCACAAGACTAAAATAAGGAAAACTTTAAAACAGACCTGAAGGACATAACCAAATACTGAAACAAATGGAAAGGCATACTTAGATAGGAAGGTTCAAAGTCATAAAGATGTCAAGCCTCTCTGTTAATTTCCTGCAGCCTGACATAGAGACACTCAGCTGACTGTGACCAATATCCACCAAACCCCGGTGGCTCCTCAGACCTGTGAACAAGAACTAAATGTTTGTTTTAGGCTAACTTGTAAAGCAACAATATTATAGCAATAGCTGAATAATGCACCTGTGAAATAGCTGTTCAGAATTACTTGTTGCAATAGTTTTTATATATGTGATAGATTGAAAACTTGCATGTCCCTCAACAGGGTGCCAGGTAAATAAATTCTGATACATTCATACAATGGAATGCTATGCTATAAAAAAGAATGAAAAAGAACAATGTTTACTGTTATGATATATTTCCAGTGAAAAAAAGCAAAGTGTAAAATAATGTATTTGGTATGCTATTGTTTGTATAAAAAAGAGAGAAATGAATATTTATGGATATTTATTTCTAAAATTCTCTAGAAGAATAAACTAATAAAAATGGTTTCCTCATACAGGAACTGGTTAAAACAAATGTAAAAGTAGGAGAGTTTTTTCAGTGTACTTATTTTTTTTGATGTTTGAGCCATGTGAGCTTATTAACAATTTAAAAATGAGAATTTTTTTATCAGAACTACTTTGGTTGTTTGTCTTTGGTTGCTTATAATTTGGAAGTTTGGGAAAAATATATTTGAACTGAGGAGTTAAACTTTTAGGAAATGGCCTCTTCCTCCCTCTTATTCTTAGTCAGCTTTTTTCTTTTGTGATTCCTCTCAGGAGATAACTCCTGATTCACTTAGTAGGTAGACAGAATAGGGAGAGCGTGCCTGCCAGTGGTGTTAAAGGTGGTTCAGATCTAATCCAAAGCATAGACTTTAGCATTTGACCCTTTAATTTCTGATTTCTTTCATAACTTACTAATAAAGTAAGTAAGTTCATCATCTAGTACAGGGATCGATTTTAGTTTTCATATTTGTTAATAAATGCAGGCATGCGACTCAAGGAAGGCTGTAATATAAATCGAAGTTTGTTTATTTTGGGACAAGTGATCAAGAAACTTAGCGATGGACAAATTGGGTAAGTTTATCCCAATTGTACACTTAACTATTAATGCTTACATTTTTATTAGGTTGAAAATTGTAATAGTTCAGGGACACATGTACTGATTACTTCCATATATTCGAAAGCTTTTATGATTCTATGACCATGCATGGCTTCTTATACATATGATCATGACCAACTAAATTTATTTCCTTGTTTTAAATATTTTTTAGTTAGTAATTTTGATCTGCTTTTGGTAACCTGTAAAGAATTAATTTTTAAAACTATAACTAATTTAAAGTTCTGCATTAAAAACCAACCATTTTTGTTATATAAAAACTCTTATTCTTTTTCTTCCTAAACTCATTTCTAAGTGGTTTCATAAATTATCGAGATAGCAAATTAACACGAATTCTCCAGAATTCCTTGGGAGGAAATGCCAAAACGCGTATTATCTGCACAATTACTCCAGTGTCTTTTGATGAAACCCTTAGTACTCTCCAGGTGAGTTTGATTTTTATCTCAACATATTGCCGGGGGGAATCATCTTGAAGAAGAAAAAATACCTACTAAAATTGCTATAGTTTTTTTTTAACTGACATAACATACCTATTGTCTACTAAATAGCATTTTTTAATTCTCCTAAACCTCAATCATTTATATCCCACCTCTACCATCTTTGCCACATCTAACACTTCTACTGAAATTGACTTGATATTATTTTTAAATAACTCACACTTTTTAATTAATTATAAAAGGAAACTTTATATCAGCTCCATAAATGAAAAATTAGTATCACTTGCAACAAATAGAAGATGACCCAGAAACTATATGAGTGTGTTTATAACAAAATAATTCTTAAATTCTTGCTAACTAATCATTGCCCACCTTTACTCTGAGCCTAAGGCCTTCATTTTGTTTTGTTTTGTTTTGTTTTTAATAAAAAAGGAGAAATGTCAATAGAATAGCTTTCTCAATGAAGGATTCAGTGTTATTGAATGGTCACCTTCATGTACCCACTTAAAGTTACTTCTGATACTCATACTCTAAGAAGCATTGCTTTAAGTAGCTATTGAGCATTTGGTCAAGGTACTGTCAGAAAAACAAAGATAAGAAATAAAGTTCCTGGCTTCACAGAATTTATTGTCTTACAGTGAAGATAAGACCCGTTTTTACTATGATTGCCTTGGATTAATAGTTAAGTGGCTAATATTTAGGGTAGAGTTCAAAGGAAGGGGAGATGGTTTTGACTAGAAGCAAAGCTTCTGGTAGAGCATTTGCCCTGGATTTTGAGGGGTAGATAGGATTCTAGTAAGCTGATGTCTGTAGAATATTTTTTTGACTCTCCTGAAGAGTAACAGCCAGGCATTGTTATAGGAGCATAAAATGCTCTTTGTTTTCAAAAGTATTAAGCCACCTGGGAAGAGAATTTATTTTTCTTTACAAAATTTAATTACAAGAAACCTAAACTAACAAATAATTTTTTTAGTGTCAAGCACTTAAAATGCTCTTGTATTTTTTTCCAGTTTGCCAGCACTGCTAAATATATGAAGAATACCCCTTATGTTAATGAGGTATCGAGTGATGAAGCTCTCCTGAAGAGATATAGAAAAGAAATAATAGATCTTAAAAAACAATTAGAGGAGGTATGTATGATCCATGAATTTCAGTAAAGGATAGGGACAGATATAGAACTGAGATCTACCTAAATGGTCAGAGACACTTAAATCATCAATAGCTGACTTCTGCAAGCTAATTAACAGTTTTCAACTAAAGAGTCAACTCATAAAAATTTTAGTTTAATTTACTATAAACTGAAAGTTTTGGTTTCTTGAAATTATTTTAGATTTTGTTTTTCATTTCCAAAGGGCAAAATTTGGGATTTTCAGATGGGCCACTTTAGAAACTTTAATTGTCACAAAAACATTGGGAATTAGATTAAAAAGTGAGACCATGTATGGTTACTTAAAACTTTCTGCAGTTTTACCTTATCTTGAATTCCTCTTTTAAACTTATAATAGCAATCTAATAAAATAGCACAATCACTTGTAATTTATTTGTTTTAACCACCATGGCCTCTTATTTTGTAAAAATCTTACATTTTAATGATCTTTATAAAATTGAGGTAAAATATCATTTGGTAGTCTTACAAGAACATCTTTTTTTTTGCCATGGGTATTCAGGTCTCTGCTTTTCTGACTTCTCTGCTTATTATTTATATATTTTTAGACAGTAAATAGAATTATTTTAACAGCTTTGTTAAAATCTTATACATGGCATACAGAAATGGACATGAGAAGAAATATATTTTACTTTATTATAAGTTTGAGAAATTATTATGGTAACTACATATTGGTGTTCTACAGATGGAGTATTTTATTTCAATAACATTAGATTTTTCATGGTTCACAAAAAATTTATATTCTACCCTTTTAAGCTACTTTCCAGGTTTTAAAACCTCGTTATATTTATTATTACTATAACTCAGTGTTACATTCTATAGGTTTCTTTAGAGACTCGGGCCCAGGCAATGGAAAAAGACCAATTGGCCCAACTTTTGGAAGAAAAAGATTTACTTCAAAAAGTACAGATTGAGAAAATTCAAAACTTAACACGAATGCTGGTCACCTCTTCTTCCCTCACATCACAACAGGAATTAAAGGTACAATTTAAAAGATGACAGCTTAAACTTGGTATATAGGGAATAGACTTGGTATTCCTACATGTTTATTATATAGTTATGCATTTCTTATTCTTTGATGCAATATATTCAAGAAACCCAGAACTTTTTGTGTATTTGCCTATGATCAATACCACCTAAGAGATTCATTGCCAAATACCAATCCCTGGTTCCCACATGTAGTGATCCAAATTCAGAAAGTCTGGAATATAGTCAAGGAATTGATTTTGAAATATGCTTCTTAAGAAATTCTAATGAAATTGATTAGGTAATTGAGAACCACAGTTGTCCAGAGTATGTGGGAGTATTTTCTGCTTAAAGAAACAAATATTAATCTCAAGGAAATTGAATTAGGATATAAATCAACATAGTGGTCAGTAGTCTGGCTTCCAGTCTGTGTGTTTTTTGTTTTTGCAGGAGTAGGGGTTTGTTTTTCAACAGATGTTTTCGGTGTATGATGGTGTGTCATGGTCAAGAGAATAGCCTCTGTAGCTGGACTGCCTGGATTTGAATCCTAGTTCTGTCAGTTCCTAACTCTTGATCTTAGGCAATATCTTAAGTACATTTTGCTACAGCTTTCTAATCTGTGGGATAGCTTGATCCCCACCTCACAGGATTGGTATGAGAATTAAGTAATATAGAATGTGCTTAGCATTCCACACAACAAATCCTCAATAAATGCATGCTATTAAGGTTATTAGTAATAGACATTATGTTCAAAACACCATGCTAGTTACACAGAAGACGCTCAAGAACTATTTGTTGACTGAGTGATGAGTAGGAAATAGCCCAATGGAAAGTATAGGGAAGACATCTACATGTAGATAAGTTGTGAGGAAACATATTTCTTGGTCATATAATGTTCTGGTGGCAGGGTCATTTTAAACCACATTAAAGGTTTTGTGCATTGCATTATGCTAAGGACAAGGAAAAGCTCTGTAAGTAGCATCAAAATTGCATTTTAGAAAGGTATAGCTGATATGTCCATCAGATTGATTTTGGCTCTGGAGATGGAAAAAAAAAATGGAATAAATTGAAGAACTACGTGGGAGGTAGACTCAGCAGGACTTTGTGATTATTTAGATGCGGTGGGGGTGGGGCAGGGAAAGAGAGGAGGGTCCCAAAATGACTTGCAAGTGTTGCTAGGCTTACTGGGTAGCTAGTAGCAGTATTGAGTTAAGGAATACTGAATGAAGAGCAGTGGAGCTGCTCAGTGTTTGATTTGAGACATCTCCAGTTTTAGGTATCAGGCAGTTGAAAATGCAAATATATGAAAATCAAGTGAAAGATGTGAGATAGAGATAGCCATTTGGGCATTAACTCCTGCAGATCCAAATTAAAGTCTTGGGAATGAATGAGCTTTGGGAGCATGTTGAGAATGAAAAGAACAGAAGGCCAAAGATGAAACCCCAAGAAGCAGCAACTTTGTAGGTAAAGGCAGAAAAGAATAATCCCTAAAGGAGCCCAATGTCACCTCTAGAGTGAGGAAGGAAACCAGGTGAATGTGGTAACACGGAAAACAGGTAGTGGTATCACATTCTGCTAAGAAGTTAAATAAGATAAAATAGGCAAAAAAATTTTTTTGGATTTAGAAACAAAGAGCTCATTTGCAAAAGCAATTTGAGTTATGTGTTGAGAGTGAAAGCCACTTTGCAGTGGATTGAGATGGTCCAAAGGGATGAGATCTTGTCTGGCCTTGGCCAGAGGGAGAAACACCTCTTCATTTTAACAAGGACAGAGGAAAGGATAGGGATCAGTGCAAGTAAAGCTTTCGTAAGTGTAGGCTTTTCTTCTTTATGAAATAAGAGGTTTAATTTTTCTGCTGTGCTGACAAATGATAGGGACACAAGCTCATAAACATACTGAGGGTTTGAAATAGTTTAACCTTTGTAAGGAACGGTAAAGAACGTCGACATGGGAGGAGGAGTCTGGGCACGCAGCATGAAGGACCCAGGTGATATTGGCAGTCGTCTTTTGGTTGTATGCCTGTGACATTGTTCAAGAGGCTGATAAAGGCTCAGGCGGTAGTATAATTCATCTGAGTCTACACTGTGTTGGAATAGGTATTGGGAACAGAGAATGGGTCAAATAATTTGAGGCTGTTGACCCAAAAAATATAATTGAAATGAGCATCTATGAAATCTGAGATAATGGGATGCGTGGGATGAGACCCAAGAGGGAGCTGCCAAGAAGAAAGTAGTAGATCAAGGGAATAGAAGTCCCTCTTAAGCAAAATAGCTAAAGTGGGATTAACTAAATCAATAGGTGGAAGAATAGACACTGTAGTTAGAGCAGGAAGTCTAGGTTTATGCATTTCAGATAATGACAAGGTCCAGGAGTGAACCCCATGCGGTTGAGCTGACTAGGTTTTTATGGAGCAGACTGTGGAATGAGCTGGTGCCTTCAAGCAGGAAGGTATTACGTGGTGGAGGCATGAAAGCATGCAGTTATGCAGACATATATCTGCATTATACAGGTAATCTTGAGAGGCAGTGCAGTGGATGGTTAGTAGATAGGAGAGAAAATGGTAGGTAGAAGTAGGAAGTCAAGAGTTTGTCTTTAAAAAAATCAAAAGAAAACAGAGGCTTGAACATTCGTAAAGCTGAGAGGAAGGAGCCTAGCGAAGATGACAGATGAACAGATAACTGAGGGAGCAAGATCCCAAGGGGGAAAGGAACAAATGAGACTCGGAGCACTGGTGGAGGCATTAGCTTAACCAAGTTGGAAGAGAGTTGGCCCTGTGAAAGATTTACCTGCTGAAGGAAATTCAAATGGACTACCTGTCTGTTCCTTTCTGGTTAAAGCCGGGTCCCCTAAAGTGCTTTTGTTAGCAATTGTGTTGGCGGCGGCGGCTTCCCCTTCTACATAACACCGGATTGCTTTACAGATTGTGAGTTAATTAATTTCTTTCAGTTAAGTCCCAGAAAAGCTTATAAGTAAAGATTCAAATAAAAAATGAAGTTTAAATGGTTTTATCAGTTTATTATGGGTTTAGATATTGATTTGAAAAGCTAAGGAATGTGTTCTTAGACTGATAAACTAGGCTTAATAAGAATACTGCCAAGTCAATCTTTCTTGAGAGCTTGTTTGGAGGTTCTAGCAGGGAAGCACAGCTATATACCCTTGACCGAAGACTGGTCCTCTCCTCAATCGGGGAAGGTCGTCCTCTTCGACCGAGCACACAGCTTCAGGAGGGATGCTGCACATGGAGCAGTGAGGGAGGAAGGGGACACCCGCCTAGCCAGCCAGATCAGCCGAATCTGGGGTGACAGATGTCACAGCCAGATCGCCCTCACATCCTCAGTCATTCTTAAAGATGGAAACTTGTTCTCTCGTTTTAGTATGTTTAAGCCCAGATCTGGATGAAGTAATTTAGATTTTTTTTTTTTCATCTTTAGGCTAAAATAAAACGAAGAGTCACTTGGTGCCCTGGAAAAATTAACAAAATGAAGGACTCAAACTACGTAAATGAATTTAATATGCCAGCAAATATAACAATGAAGAGACATAAGGCTGCTGTAACTATAGTAGGAGAAATTGATGAATGTGAGTGCCTTTTCAACTATTTTTAATTATGAAATCATTCCTACAAAGGGATACTTTACTTATAACTTAGTTTATGTGATAAACACATTTAAGTAAAATGTCTGTATTTTAGATGTGATTACAATGGAGATAATGATAAAAAATAATTTAAGAAAGTGAACATTCTTGAAGTTCTCTATCTCTTAAGAATGATACACTCTCATTAAAATACATAAGACGTATTTTTATTGTTTGTTTTTGTTCTAATCATTTTCCAGTTAAACTAGTATCCATATAACATCTGCCTTAAACTTTGCTAATCTTGAAAGGGTAGCATTTACACAGGAAACTTTCAAAAATTATGTCTTCAACATTTTAAATATTTTATGGAGACATTTTAAACCCTACTTACAGTGATCAAATCTCAAATTCAGAGTTTGTCCTTTTTACCTATATTGTATTAAAGATCTTATATTTTATCACTGTATCTAGCCAGTGATCTTAATTCTCACAATAATATAAATAATTGCATCTGTTGTTCGTGTATTCTTGGCAGTCATGCTGTGAGCACATATATGCTAAGTCGAACTTATTATCCGTGATCAGAATTTTTAAAATAGTCTTTAATTTGAGTTTTAGGAAACTTAGAAACATGTTTATGGATAAATTTCTTTTCTCCCTAATTACAGCTGTTTGTTCAGAAGCTGATGTTTTCAGTAACACTCTTGATGCAGTCACTGAGATAGAGTGGAATCCAGCAACAAAGCTACTAAATCAGGTAACTTAAATGTATTTTACAAAGTATTCTTTTACTCTTTTTAAAATACATTTGTTATTGGCATTTACTGTTGTAGCATATTACTAGCTCTGACTTAATTTCAGTAACAGTTTTGGTTCTAATTAAGGCTTCCCCAGCTTCTTACAGTCCCTGTTGATAACTGCCATTTATAGGGAAGCAAAAATCTTTATAAAACAAGTGTGTAGTAATAGATAAACCTTTGCTTCCAGTTCTCTACCAGCAGATCTTGGTATCTATTTTTTTCCTGTTTTTTCTTGGGCAGTCTCCTGAGAGTAAAAAGGGCTGATATTAAAAGTCAAAATTCTTAGGCATATAGTAGAATGATACATCAGGGAGGAATAAAATTGCCAAATAATAATGAAAAATAAAAGTAAATGTATTTTATGTGATCTCATCACAATGTTAGAAATAAGGAATCCTATAGTGAGTGCCTTAGTAAATTTAGGTTCCATGTTTACTTTCTAGGCTGCTAATGTTCAAAGAAATATGTGTATTTTTATATTAAAGTATTAAAAAAATTTATTCCAAAATTTAATTTTGGAATAAAATTATAGTAATTCTTGCAAATTATTATTATTAGCTAGCTACTATAATTTGTTATAATTAAGTATTATAGATATAGTGCTTTTGTGTCCTTAAAACATACTCTAGAAGTTTATTATTTTTGGAAAACTCCTGTGTTAGTTTTTGCTAGTTATATTTTTTTTAACTCAAGTTCATCTTTTTCTCATAATAGTATAGAAAACAGAAACAGGTCTCTGTTGAGTGTAGTAAAACCTAGCAGCCATTACAGTTTTGGAGATCAATAAATAATACCTCTGTTTTATTTCCTCAATTCAGAGCCATCTAAGAAATAAAAGAGGAGTCAGACAGGTAGAGAAATAAATTATCAGCTTTATTACTAAGGAGCTTAAAGACCTGTGGAGAAATGGCCTTCCCACAATGCTCCCCACCTCCTACTCCTGACTGAACTTTTTCAGTCAAGCACAGGGAGAGCATTTGTTTGTTTGTTTTTATTATACCCATTTCAAAATAGTCTTCTTCTGTTAGCTAGTTTACCAAAATGCAAATGCTTTATTTAACTCTGGATTAAGGTAGACCATTAGGATAATATTGAAAAAGAGAATAGTTTAAACTACCGAACAATTTAAGGTTAAATTAATTATTTGACTAATTTAAATTTTCATTAAGGAAACAGAAAGAATATATGATTTGAATTCTAACTGGAAAATCTGCTTCTGCTTACAATAGGAAAACTTAGAAAGTGAGTTGAATTCACTTCGTGCTAGCTATGATAATCTGGTATTAGACTATGAAAAACTAAGACAAGAAAATGAAGAAATGGAATTGAAGCTAAAAGAAAAGGATGATTTGGATGAATTTGAGGCTCTAGAAAGAAAAACAGAAAAAGATCAAGAGGTAAAGATATGAAATGTGAAACTAAACTAAAACAACACTTGTAAGAAATATCATTCTCTTTAATATGTTTATTTGTAAGATTGAGGGTCCAGTTATTTTTCACATGCATACATAATTTAGAGAATTTAAGAAATTATTTGTATTGTTTTTAAAATAATTGTTATATTTGTTTCACTTGTGCTCATGTACAAGAAGAAGAAAGAATTAACATCTTTGAGAAGGTTTAGTGAATTTGCCTATTGATGAATTTGTATTGAAGAAATTTCAATATCCAGTTGAATGTTTTATGTATGGATACTACATATTAATGGATTTTGTTTTCCTTAGAAAGTATATTTCTGAATAGTTAGAACATTATTAGAATAGCTGGAGAAACTAAATTTGCACATTTCTTTTTTCATATAAGAGAGTTAATGTGAAAATTAGTATAACTAATACTAAATAGGTTTAATGGAATTTTTAGAAATGAAGCAGATCACTTAAATTTTCTAAGTCTATAATATTAGGCTTCATGCTAAGAGAACCTAATCCAGAAACTATGAGGCTTTGGGGACTCAGAAATTGTCCAAAAGATTCAAGAAATTTCTTAGTGCAGGGAGCCCATAACCTAGAGTTTGTAGACACTATGGATTATTTTGCAAAATTTTTGAAAGTGTATTCATTTTTCTAGGACAAAAATCCATAACTGATATCAGTTTTGGGAAGTGACCCACAAATCCCCAAAAAATAAGAGCCAGTGTTTTAGTGTAGTTAAAATACAAGTTAATTTGCAGATATATGTTTCAGATTTCTATATAGTAACCCAAAGGTTCACAATCCTTTTTCCTCAGTATCATTGTTTAGTTTCTCACCCTCTTCCTTTTTAAAAGGAAAAGAATTCTGGACCAAGAGTTATTTCCATTCTACCTACAATTTCAAGTTACTCCTATATTTCGTAGGCATTATATCTTGAGAGGCAAAAATCTGAAGTCCTCCAGAGTTTCATTAAGCTTGTTGTAAAATTTGCATATTTACGAAATGCAAAATATCATGAAAAGAATATTGGACTTCAATCAATAAAACTGGGTTTTACTGAGAAGGAGTGGTCAAGTGTCACAGTTAAGAGCATGGGCCCTGGAGCCACACTGCCTGGATTTAAGCCCTAGTTCCCTGCTGAGGAGCTCACCACAGATTCGAACTGGGTGTGTATTATGGCCAGGTCTTGAGCAAGTTGTTGAACCTCAAACCTCTTGGGGTTACTTCCTGTATGTCTCCACCCTTGAGGTTAGACCAGGTACTTGCCAAGGTCCTTTCTAACTCCAAAATTTCATCTAATTTTTTGTATATTTCTCTTTATTAAATAATATGACATAAAATTAACTTTAGGCCTACATGTAGCAATAATTTCTCTAATTTTTTTTTAAATCATTTATGTATTAATAAAAACTGAAGCTCACTAAATTGAATCATACACAAAAAGATAACAAAATAACAGTCAAGGGGGAAATTAATACTATTCTCTTTAGTTTTATTTGAATACAAATTGAAATTCTCAGTCCTGTAAGGAAACCTAAAAGATTAAATAATAAAAACTTACTCTGTTCAAAACCGGCTTTACAGTAGTCATTCCATGTTAAACTAAAAACATAAAAGTCTATATAATATAGTAAAATTTCTTCTAAAATGTGCATTTTGGGGGACAGTTTAACAAAAAAGGAATTAAAGTCAAATTATAGCCTTAAGACATGTGTTCCTTTATTTGCCTAAGGGTTTCATCAAAAATCACCAAAGTTGTGGATAATTTTCAAGTGGGAATATAGTAATATGTTTAAACAATAATTTTAGAAGGAGGAATAAACAGCGTCAAGTATCATGCTGAGGGAATAGTCTTCTACCTATTTAACTTGACTATTTAATTTTATAATTTTCACAACTTGCAGATTTTTGTCTTAAGAAGTTAAATATTTTCTCTCTCCTGCTGCACAGTACAGTTGAAATCTGTTATATTTCTTTACATAGTAAAGGATTAACTTTTGACCTTATATACTTTCTCTTTATCCTCGACATCTTAATACATCACTAAGATTTTTATAAAAGTCACTTAATCTTTTTCGTTTCCAGTACTTAAAATGAAGTGCTCTTTTTTTTCTCAATGTTTTTAAAAATTAATATTGGTTACTTAGTTCTTGCTTATTGGTAAATGTGATTTTCTTGCATAAAAGTTAGAAACAAGGAAGAAAAGGTGAGTCGATTTAAATGAAAACCAATACAAATGTCTAAAACTTTTCTGAACAATTTAGACTAGTCACTAAGCACATGTGGCAACTGAACTCTTAAAATGAGCACAATCTAAATTGACTTAAGTATGAAAAAAATGTAAACTTTCATTACTTTTTAATATTGATTACTTGAAGAAATATTTTGGATAGGTCAGAGTAAATATATTAAAATTCTATGTGTTTTTACTTAATGTGTCTACTAAAAGATTTTAAATTACAGATATTACTCACATTATTTCTATTGAATGACAATGACCTAAAATAAGAATGTCAAAACTATCACTAGTCTGAAATCTAAAACAAGTTGACTGAATTAAACATCCAGAAAATATTATTTAAATAAGATACTATTTTTGTAAATCTCTTACATTCTATTAAAATTTGCTTTTACTCTTTAAGAACTCATCTGATTATGAAGATTAATTCTAAAGGAAAATTTGTTTATCTTTGGTAAATTGTTATTGTTTTGAACACAGAACTTACTGATAATTCAAATATTTAATGCTACAAATATTTTGATGGAAAACTTTATAGAAATATTTGTATCTTTGAGTATTTATACTTTTAGACAGTTGAACAAGATGAAGCAAAAACATCTTTCCAGTATTTCCTATAAAATAAACCACTAAGGTAATTGTTGGTAATCATGCATATCTCTGTAGCTTCGGTGAAGAATAAGAATATTGTAAAGACACCATGAAACTACCCTAATCCAAACATAAATTCCAAATCACAACTCTTATAAAAAGTATGTCAGTGTAAAGCCAAATGAATAATTTATAGGAAGAAAACAATCTTATAGGATAGATCTATTTCTTCACTTAACTTTCCCAGAACAAAAATCTGTTAAAAGTATGCTTTTTAAAGTTTGATTACCACTCTGTCTTCCAAATGGTGCATGTTAATTTGCTTTTTACATTATTGTAGCTTTATTAACAGATGACACAACTATTATCTGTGTCAATGCTGAGGTTTTCTTATTTGCATGCTTTCTGGGTTGGAGATTTTTTGTTTGGTTGATTGGGTTTGGTTTTGGGTTTTCTTACACTTTTAAATAATGAGGTGTTCTATTACGGTAGCTTGAATAATTGATCTCTCAGTCCCTTCCTGTGTTGGGTGATTCAATACTTTTTTTTTTTTTTTTTTGCTTTATTAACTGTTGGTTTGCTCTGTTGCCTGTTCACATGCTCTTACAGATGCAACTAATTCATGAAATTTCGAACTTAAAGAATTTAGTTAAGCATGCAGAAGTATATAATCAAGATCTTGAGGTGAGCATTTATATATTTCTGATAAGGAATTAGAATTGTAAAATATAAATCATATGTAATTGAACATAATTTTAGAAAAAGAATTATATTTTTTAAATGTCAACGTTTTGGATTTTACTGTCTACCAATTTAAACTGTCGAACGTTAGTTCTTTTTACTCCCTTAGAATTCAGATCCAATTCAGTTATGTTTTACTCCTTCGATTCTTTTAGAATGAACTCAGTTCAAAAGTAGAACTTCTTAGAGAGAAGGAAGAACAAATTAAAGAGCTACAGAAGTGCATAGACTCTCATCAGTCAGAAAGCATGAGAATGGACTTGTCATACTCATTGGTAAAAATTGGGGTTTTTTTGTTATGTGATCATATTGTTATTTCTGGTATATTTTCATCATAGCAAATGCTTATATTGAGCCTACAGTGTGCTTGGCATTGACCTAATTGTTTTGCATCCAATATTGTATTTAATCTTGTCAATAACCCTGGGAGAAAGGGACTATATTAGGAACATTGCCATTTTTATGCTAAAGAATTATTCATTGAGAGTGAGGATATTATCCCTTCAGTGAATGTAAGTTAGGTATTAGCTTCCATTTAAAATTAGAAATTCAAAACAGTTTTTAATTTTTTTCAATTGTTTTATACAAATGCAGACAGAAATGAGTAGTCAATATCAGGTGAGCACTTACCTTGTTAATGATAAGATGTAGAACTATAAAACATACCATAGGTAATTGAGTATGACTTCATAAATGTCATTAATATCATTTCATCAATATTAAAGCATTCTCATAATTTAAGTAACTATTTTAACAGTTTGGTGACTATTTTTCAGAAACTTTAGTTCTGAATGACTAGTTGGTATAAAATCTTGGAATTAAATAACATTGAAGTTAGTTTTTTTTTTCTGTTTGCCTCAGTCCACCTGATTACTTCAAGAAATATCAGTTTGTAGTTTTAACATTTATTTTTAAAAGGCAACAGTGTCTAGCTCGAATATTTTTAGTATTAGTTTCTGTTTTTTTGTTTTTTAGTTTTTCTGAGTACTTTTTGTTACTTTCTATTAATGACAAATGAGTCTTTTAAAAAGTATCCTCGCTTAAAAATAAATAAATAAATAAAATGAAATAAAATAAAAAGTATTCTCACTGTTCTGAGACCCTGGGTAAGAAAGGCACTTTGATATAATTTTGGAGTGTCTATTGATAATTTTTAAAATTTTTGTTTATTTTTTATTCTGTTCATTTCATTCATTCATTCATGCATTAATATTTTGCCAAGGATATATAAATTCATGTAAGCTAAAGTCATGTTAAAATGCCACTTCTCTCTAAAACTGAGACTTATTTTTTTTTTCATATACTTATCAGTCATTTGTAGTTCCTGTTCTCTGAGTTGCTTATTTATATTTTCTCTCTATTTTTCTATTGGATTATTTGTTTTTCTTTTCAATTTATGATTTAATATCCTTAATTTTAACTATTAACTACTCACCTATTTTGTTTTGGAGAGAATAACTTAAAAATACATAGGAAACTTTAGCAGGCTAGTTGAACAACAAAGTATTAACCTTTTTCAACTCTAAGAAAGTTAGATTTCACTAGTTCCTTTTTGGCATGTATATAGGAAAACACTGACAACCTTAAACAAATGAAACAGTCTTTGGTTGATGCTGAAACAGTAGCCCTGGATTCCAAAAGAGAATCAGCCTTTCTTAGAAGTGAAAATCTGGAGCTGAAAGAGAAAATGGTAAGTGATTTTTGTAATATTTATAATTAAGCAGTTGTAATGATCAGTATATTTTTGTGAATATGCTGTTTCTCTTTATAGAAAGAACTTGAAAGTATATGCAAGCAAATTGAAAATGATAATCAGTTATATCAAAGCCAGTTGGAGGCAAAAGAGAAAATGAAAGTTGATCTGATGAAAGAATTACAATCTTCTTATAATGAAATAACGAAACTCACCTCCCTTATAGATGGCAAAGTTCCAAAAGGTATTTTGTAATTTTAGACTTACTTCTGCAAATCTGACTTTCTGTAGAAATGTACCTCAAGGACTTTGCAACTCTATTCCAGTGATTAAAAATCCATTATTCTCTATTTTTTAATAGTTTCATATTAACTCTGAATATCATTCATATCACTATTTATAAATGTTTCCATGGACTTCAATTCATAAGGGTTTAAAAATTACTTCTCAAGTAACTTGGACCTGATTCTTGAAAAGGGTGATTCAGAAACTAGTAACATGTATAGCAATGGATAGTAACTAAACTTTTGGGGGGTGATTACTTTGTAGTGTATACAGATGTCAAATTATGACACCTGAAACATTTTTTTTTTAATTGTATATTAACAATTAGATTAGTTGTTTACCAGTGCTGGCTCTTTTTTAAATAATTTATTTATAATCTGATTAAAAGTCTTACTGTAATTTAGATTGACTTAATAACTGCAAGCTGTTTAATTTACCAAAAATTTCCTAGATTTACTCTGTAGTTTGGAATTGGAAAGAAAAATTACAGATCTCCAGAAAGAACTGAACAAAGAAATTAAAGAAAATGAAGCTTTGCACAAAGAAGTTAATTTGCTCTCAGAATTGAAATCTTTACCCTCAGAAGTAGAAGTGCTAAGGAAAGAGGTAAACAAATTTTTAAGCAAATAACTCTTATTCTGAAAGTAAAGTTAAAACAGGATAATGTATTATTATAGAAATGTGACAATAATATTGCCTTTCCTCAGTCAAATCTTTGCTTAATTTCAATGTCTTTTTTTACAGAAAAGGGTTTTTGTTTCCCGAAAACTGCTTCAATAGATTATATATTGCTAATATAGCTAAGCTTTCTTTTTTCATAGATAAATGATAAATCTGAAGAGCTATATCTAATAACATCAGAAAAAGACAAATTGTTTTCTGACATAGTTCATAAGGAAAGTAGAATTCAAGATTTACTTGAAGATATTGAGAAAACTAAAGATGACCTAGCAACTACCCAGATGAATTATAAAAGCACTGAACAAGAATTCCAGGATTTAAAAAATCATCATATTGAATTTGAGCAAAAGTATAACATGGTCCTTGAGGAGAATGCAAGAATAAATCAGGAAATTGAAAACCTCTCGAAAGAAACTCAAAAACTTGGTGTAACTTTGGATGCTTTAAAGATGGAGGTTGGTACAAGACGCCCTTTAGGGAAATGATCTTTGTCTTCTGGGGCTTGGCTTCCATAAAAATGCCATAGAATGTTCTGCTTTTTACATTTACTTTTCCTTATTTTAAAGCTTTCTCATAAAACTCAGGAACTTCAACAGAAAACCACTGAGAGTCAAGAATGGTTAAATGAAATGGAAAAGCTGAAGGAACAATTAGAAAGTAGAGATTCCAGGTTGCAAACTGTAGAAAGGGAGAAAACACTGATTACTGAGAAGCTTCAACAAACCTTAGAAGAAGTAAAAACCTTAACCCAAGAAAAAGATGACCTAAAACAACTCCAGGAAAGCCTGCAAATTGAGAGAGACCAACTCCAAAGTGACATTCAGGATACTGTAAACATGGTAAGGTTTTGACTGATTAAGCTTTGAAAACTCAGAGAGGCTCTTTAAAAATGTTATAGGAGCCATCTTTTATTATTTATGATCATATAGAAACTATAAAATTAATTTCATTGTTTCACCTTATTCTAATGAAAATGGTTTTGTATTTCTCTGACAAAGAACATAGACACCCAAGAACAATTACGAAATGCTCTCGAGTCTTTGAAACAACACCAAGAAACTATTAACACACTAAAAATGAAAAATTCTGAGGAAACTTCCAAGACTTTGCACATAGAGGAAAACATAGGAGAAATTAAGGATGAATTTCAGGAAGAGGTAAAGAATGTTTCTATTCAGCATTTTTATATATTTATAGATGAGCTTTCTCCTTAACCTCAAACACTTAAGTACATAATGGTAATCTCAATCTTATTTATTACTCACAGTGGTAATAACTAGCAATAATTTGTAAACTTTACTCTAATATCTTTGAAATAACTTAAAATTCAACTGCTTAAACAGATTTAAAGAGGAAAAAGCAAAAATTATTAGTTCAAACTTTGAACGGTTATCTTCTGAGGCCTGATATACTTTCACCATCTTTAAAAGCCCCTCTGAATTCTACAAATGTAAGAAGGATTGAGTGATTGTTAATTATGGTTCAAATATTTATGTCAGAATTTATATACTGAACTTGTTTAGAGTTTACTATAGAATCAATGTTTATGTCTATTTCTAGGTCTTGGGCCATACTTTTAGGTGCTTAAGTCTTTGTAGTATGGTTTTATTTTTTCCTGAGATTTAGGAGAATAACTGTGTGACTGGTTATTTAAGTAATATACAGGAAGGTCCAGGATGCTAATTTTTTTTTAGAAGGAGGTATATTATACTCTGCCATAACAAAATATCACAGACTGGACATCTAAAACAACATATTGCTTTTCTCCAGTTGTAGAGTCTAGAAGTCCAGGGTTAAGATACCTGACAATTCTGTTACTGGAGCAGCCTCTCTGGAATGCAGATGGTGTCTTCTTTCTGTGTTCTTACATGACCTTTCTTCTGTGCACTCTCAAAAAGACAGCTCTGATGCCTCTTCCTCTTAAAAGACACCAGTCCTGTGGGATCAGGGTCCCACCCATATCACCTCATTTAACCTTAATTATCCTCCTTGACTGCTCTATCTCCAGAGTTACACTGGGGGTTAGAGCTTCAATGTAAATTTTAGGAGGACACAATTCAGTCCAAAATGGAGGATTTTATATAATAGATTCATTTATTATATATTTCTACTCTTCATAAATACCTTTTATATAATCAACAGAATTTTTATAGTATCTTTTTATAGTATTTTTATAGTATTATGCTTAAGACTATTATTAAGCCAGAATATTTACTATAGGAATTTAAAACATTCATCAGTAGAAGACTGGTGAAATAATTTTTTATAATATAGTATGGAATAGTATAGTCACATATATATTTATTTTTTAATTGTGATAAATTATATATAGCATACAGTTTACCATCTTAACCATTTTTAAGTGAATTAGTATTAAGTAAATTCACATTGCTATGTCATTAATCTCCAGAATTCTTTTTATCTTGCAAACCCATCAAAAACAACTCCCTGTCCTGCTGTCCCCAGATCCTAGTTACCACATTCCACTTTCTGTCTCTATTCATTTGACTACTCTAGGTACTTCATATATGCAGTATATTATGCAATATTTTCTTTTTGTGACTGGCTTATTTCACTTAGCATAATGTCCTCAAGGGTCATCCATTCCTTTATAACCTTTTTGATATCAACATGACCCAGCAGGATCCTGTAGTATTAAGTTCATGCTGAAAGCATCCATTTCAATAAAAGGGCCTGATGGGATTCTCTGAAGCCATTCTGTCCATCAGAGATCCTGAAATCTGGGATGGAAAGCTGAGATCAGCTTGGTCTTATGGTTAGACATTTTCTATAATTTACAAAGTGATCTCCCGATTAGTCTAGTACCCACCTGCCACTGTACATAGTTATTACAGTATAATTGACTATATTCCTTATGCTGTACTTCACATCCCCGTGACTATATTGGAACTTTACCTTTTTCACCCAGCCCCCCAACACCCTCCCATCTGGCAATCATCAGTTCTCTGTATCAATGAGTCTGTTTCTGTTTTGTTTGTTTGTTTATTTTGGTCTTTAGATTCTACATACAAGTTAGGTTATATGATATTTATCTTCTCTGTCTGACTTACTTCACTTAAGTCCATCCATGTTGTTGCAAATAGTAAGATTTTTTTTTTTATGGCTGAGTACTATTCCATTGTACCACATCTTTATCAAATCTCTAGTCTGTTGATGGGCACTTAGGTTACTTCCATTTCTTGACTATTGTAAATAGTGCTGCAATGAACATAGGGATGCATACATCGTTTTGAATTAGTTCAATAGAAACTTTAAGCTTTGTAATTAGTAAGATTATTCTCATATAAAGGACACTTTTTAAAAATAATTAGATCTCTTAGATTTTACTCATAACTGTGGTAGCCAAAATACTTTTTAGGCTGCATTCAGTTTTGAAATGTACCTTGGGTATCATGACAGAATACTTTGTGTCAGTCTGCTTCTCTTTGTGTACATTCCTTTGTTTAAGAGTAAAGATGCGAGATTCTGAACTATAGTGTCTGACAGACTACGTCTTCCCACTTTACTTTCTCATGTAGTGCTCACCATTGTCTGAAGCTCGTGCATATTCCCAACAGTAAGAAGGGAGCTTAAAGTACAGTTTGTCCATATCCACTCTAGAGAACCAAGCAACTACTAAAAATTATAATTTGAAAATTATGTAATAGCATGGAAAAATGCATATGTTCTAAGTGAAAAAAACTAAAAAGAATTCTATATATGTAAATTAATTTTGATTGCTATGTTTAAAAAAAATTTTTTAATGGAAAAACTGGAAGGTGGGGTGGCTCCATAGTGTAGTGGTTAGCACATCTGCTTTACATGTAGAAGGTCCTGGATTCGCACCCCAGGTGGAGCCACAGACCATACCCTGGGTGCACCAGGCCCCGAGTGCGTGCCACAAATGCGTGAGAGGAGACACCCCACCTTCAGAGATCCAGTTCTTAAGGAGAAATGGCAACATCCGTAGGTCAGGGGTGGAAGTGACGGGCTTGGGCGGGGTGGAGAATTATAGAGGGAAAGGGAAAAGGACTATGGAAGGAAATACTCCAGAATTCTAACAATAGTTGTGTGAAGTTGATGACATTGAATGGCTTTTCCTCTTTATTTTTCAAATTTTTTTCTAATGAAATTAAAGGTTATAAAAAAAACACAAACAAACAAAATACCTTTTTAAAACGTGTCCAACATGGAGCTGAATGTATTTACTGGGCTGGTGTAAGGATTTCATGCCATCGATTGTAATGTCAGTCTTTGTCTCCTTTTACCATGGAGTCACATATTAGATTACCTTTGGTTAAGACTTATTTATGGATAAATGAATTTATATGTTTTTCCTAAGCAGTGTATGAAAAATAACTATTAAGGAAAGATTAATTATGTTATTATATGAAATATGTTTCAATCAAAATCATTTTGCCTTTTGCATATAATAAAATTCCATCCTTTTGTGCATATGACTACCTCTAAAAGTAAAGATTTATAGTAAATAGGTGCTAGGGAATGATTTCCGGCTTTTGAAGGAAAGAAAATGTAGAGTTTAAGTTGGCTTACTCCTTTATGAAGTCAGATTAACCCATCATACATGAAGATCATTGTTAATTATCTAAAGCTGTCCAGGGAGTTCTTAACAGTAAACAGACACAGCACAAACACAAACTAGGCCCAGACCACTAGGGTTCACAAGCTGGCTCTACCTTTCTGAGTGACCATAAGCAAGTGATCTATCCTTTCCAGGATTAAGTTTCATCTGTCAAATGGAGATAATAATATTACCCACCTCATAAGGTTATAGCAAAGATCAAATGTGTCAGTATATGCAAATAATGCCTGGTACATAATAAGTAATATAAATGTTGGCTATTTTTATAATTAAAATTGTTATTAACTGGAAAATATAATATTTATATTTTAGATGGTTGGCATAGATAAAAAACAGGATTTCGAAGGCAAAAAAACCCAAGTACTGATGGCAGATGGTGAGGAGAGCAAGCTAATTGAGCAAGAGAAAAAGATACTTTCTTTAATACAGGAGAAAAATGAACTACAACAAATGTTAGAGAGTATTACAGCAGAAAAAGAACAATTGAAGACTGACCTAAGGGAAAATATTGAAATGGTAGGATTTAACAATGTTTACTTGAGAATATGTTTTTGTCTTTGTATGTTTTAGATTTTTACAATTTTCTAGAATGACTGTATATGCAATGCCTATATCTGAATACAAGTGTATATATATAGTCTGGTGACTTATGACAAATGTCTCTACCTATGTACTCTCCATCCCATCATGATATAGAACATTCCCATCACCCCCACATTTCCTTATGCCTCAACCTACTCAATCCTAACCTCATCCTCTGTACCAAATAATCACCGTCCTGATGGTTTTTCACCTTAGGTCACTTTGTCTCTTCTTCTAGAACTTCATCCAAATAGAATCATACAGCATGTACTTTTTTGTGTCTTCTTTCTACACTCCTTTTTATTGCTGAGCCATGTTCCATTGTATGAATAGGCCCCAATTTATTTAACTTTTCTCTTATTGATGGAAATTTGCGTTATCTCCACTGTTTGGCTATTTTGAATAAAGCTGCGATAACATTCTTATACGATCTTTTCATGAACATGTGTTTTTTTTATTTCTCTAGGGTAAGTATATAAATGGAGTAGCTAGGAACTGTATATTTAACTTGATGAGAATTTACTATAAATTCTGATTTCCAAAGTAGTTTACCAGTTTACATTTTCATTAGCAAAGTAAGATGATTCTGAGGCTCCATTTTCTTACCAACTCTTCACATTATTAGTGGTTTTAATTTTAGCAATTGTATTACATGTGTACATCATTGCTTTAATTTGCCTTTCCCTGATGACTAAAGATAGTGAATGTCATTTTATGTGCTTATTGGCCATCATGTATCTTTCTATAAATTATCTGTTCTTTCAGTGAGTTGTAGATTTCAGTGAACACATCTTATCCATATTTTGTTAAATTTGTTCTAAATGATTCTCATTTATGCTATTAGAATTTTTTATTTTAATTTTAATAGTTAGCATTTGCCAATACTTCAACCCTACTTTAGTTTCCGTTTCTATGTTTAGGGGCATTATAATATTTGTAGGTCAAAATTAACATTTTGGGAAGTTTGCTGTGAATCACGATAGAATATGATCTTTTATATAATTTTCTATTTGTTAGAATTGTCTATTTGATCAAAAGAGCTGAATGTAAATATAATACACACAAAAGGCATATTCTCTTCTTTTGGCTTATAAAGTTTTTGTCTGGATACTTGAAAATATCACTGTTTCAGTTTAATAACTAGGATTAGCCCAAGTCATTCTAGCAAAGAGTAGATGCCATTTTGAGCTTGCTGTTATTCAGTGCCCAAAACAAAAGCCATATTAGTATATGAAGAGTCCATAACTGCAGCCTTGTCATCAGTCTATGAAAGCTTAGAAGCAGTTTCTCTTAGCTTGGGAGGAGAAAATGAACAAACTTCTCATGGTAGATTGCTAACTCCAGTTCGAGTTCTCATAAGAGAAATGTAAGTTGAGCAATAAAGAAAGAGTATAAAAAAGCAGATTCTTGGCATATACATAATTAAATACTTTCTGGTTAGTTTTTTTCTTATATAGTTTGTCATGATTTCTTCATTTTTAGACTGAAGTAAATTTTTTTACCTGATTTTATTAATGTAAGCTAGTATTATATATTTTAATCTCAACTTTTAAAATTCTAGACTATTGAAAATCAGGAAGAATTAAGAATTCTTGGAGATGAACTTAAAAAGCAGCAGGAGATAGTTACACAAGAGAAGAACCATACCATAAAGAAAGAAAAAGAAATCTCTCAGACCTGTGAAAAACTGGCAGAAGTTGAAGAAAAACTAAAGGAAAAGGTTAATTTTTTAAAGTTATCTTCCTGGTCATTTTCCTAAGTTATTGTTTTCTTTTGTTTTCAGTGATAAATTTTTATTCCAGCAGACCTAAGTTTCATAAATAGCATATACCTCTCAAATGAACAGATTTTAATGCTAATATTTTAGACAGTTTCAACTCATACTGAAATCTTAACTAACATCCTTTGCAAGGATTATATTATGTTAGAGTCTTTAGATGAAAGAGAGGCTTTGATTCATATTATATGGTCTAAACTAATTATGTGATATATTCATCAAATATTCACTGAGTACTACCACTTGAATTTTGAGTGGAATATTATTCAACTGACTACAGATACTATGCCTGGAAGGTCACTTTACTTTTAATGCTACTTGTCTGCTCACAGATTATATCTGTTTGGTAAAGTATACTTTACATAATAATTTTAAGGGAATGTAGGCAAAATGGTAATTATAAATATTGTACTTCTTTAGAGCCAACAACTTCAAGAAAAACAGCAACAACTTCTTAGTGTACAAGAAGAGATGAATGATATGCAAAAAAAGATAAATGAAATGGAGAATTTACAGAATGAATTAAAGAACCAAGAATTAACATTAGAACGTATGGAAACAGAGAAGCTAGAGTTGGTTCAGAAACTTCATGAAAATTATGAGGAAATGAAATTCATAACCAAAGAAAGGAATGATCTAAAGGAATTACAAGTGTCATTTGAAACAGAGAGAAATAAACTTAAAGGATACATAAGAGAAATTGAAGTTACAGTAAGTCATCCCATTTTCTTTTATCTATTAGGTGTTTTTTTAAAAAACTGAGCCAGTTGGTAAGGGGAAAATACTGTTGGGATGATGCTGTTGTAATATTTAAATTTCACTTGTTAATAAAGGCTCTAGAAACAAAAGAAGAGCTAAACCTTGCTCGAATGCATCTAAAAGAATACCAAGAAACTATTGAAGAACTAAGAAGAAGTGTTTCTGAAAAGCCAGCTCAAATAATAAATAATCAGAAAGGCCTGGAAAAATCCAATACTGAATTACAAGAAAAGGTTTGTCTTTTTTTCCTTTCCTACTGTTCCTTCTGCCTTTCTTTTTCCTTAGAAGGAAAGATAAGCAGTAGTAGTGACTGAGTTTAATATGGTTCATTCATTTATTGGGTAGTATTTGTTGAATGTCTGATAAAGGCAGGTACAGTCCTAAGTTATAGAAATAAAATTGGAATAAAGTGGACAAAATCTCTGATCATAGAGCTTACTTTGTAATGGAAAAGATAACTGATTAATAAGCAATCAAATAAACAAATAAGTTAAGATAATGGCAAATTCTATGGAGAAAATGAAACGTTGGGATAACTGAACCAACCCTTGTTTAAAAGACTACTATGCGCCAAACACTGAAACTATGTATATAAGACATTGTTATTTCCCCTCAATATAAGCATATAAAAAAAAAAACCTCCATTTTAGTATGATAAATGCAGAAATTTAATATGCAAAGCCATGTGGTACCACTAGTGCCAATGGGAAAGGGGAATCAATCTACACATTAAAAAAATTGAGAAATAGCATGAGGATTCATCTGAGAAGGGAGACCATTCATTCACTGGGATATAATCTATGATTTTTTTTCTTATAGCATTATGGAACTAGTTAGTATAGAAACAGAAGCGTGCAACTGACTGAATTAGCGATTTGTTGGTAAAACAATTAGTTCACTTTGGATGTAAGCTGGAATAAAAGAAAACTATGACAGAAAGTCATGAATTAGCTTTAGTAAGATACAAGGGAAAATGAATAAATAGGAGTTGGTGATACATGGTAGGCCATGAGGGTTTAAGATCACTTTCATTGCTATAGGAAGTATCCTCATTTTTTCCCTTTAAAAAATTATAATAATTTTTATAATTTTTATAATCACAAGATCCCAGTGTTTCAGGAGGAAGAGGAGCTACTTCCTAATATGAAAGAAGTCAGCCGTACTCAGGGAACAGTGGGTGGACTGGAAGAACAATCCAGAACCAACGATTCAACACTGGCAAGTATAGAAATGGAAAGGCTCAGGTTAACTGAAAAACTTCAAGAAAGTCAAGAAGAAATAAAATCTCTAACTAAGGAAAGAGACAACCTTAAAATAACAATAGAAACACTTCAAGTTGAACATGACCAGCTGAAAGAAGACCTTAGAGAAACTTTGGCTAAAGTAAGTTTTATTCTTTCCTCCCATTTAAAGTATTTCATAAGAATCAAGTCTTTGGGAGAAAGGGACATTTAATTATAAAGTTACTACCAATTTTCTTTAAACGTCTTTTTAATTATGAAGTAAAAACAAGTGAAAATTGCTCAGAAATACTTAGAAACTATTGAAAATGAGAGAAAATATGTATGAGAAGACAACTTTTTTTCTTAAATATTCAAAATGATTTAGAAAAAACAATGCTGTTTTACAAGAAAGGATGAAGCCAAAAATACTATTTTTTTCTTCTCTACATCTTTTCCTCCAGCATCTTGTAAGGCATTAACATCTTCCTCACTGAATCAGTCAGAAATCTGGAGATCATCCCTAGTACCATCCCTCCTTCCCCACTCACTCTATAATCCAAGCACCAAACCCTATGGATTGGGTTTGGAGGGAGGGAGGGAGGGAGGGTGTGTGTGTATGTTGTGTGTGTGTGTATGAAAGAGAGAAAGAAGGAGAGGGAGAGAAAGAGAGAGACCCTTCCACCTTTCTTCATACTGCTAGCACTGTTCCAAGCCACCATTCTTTCCCTGGCTTTCTACAATAACTTCCTAACTTATCACCCCCACATTCATTATTATACTTCTCTGACTTATTCCCCATTCTGAGCTCAGGTGATCTTTTCTTAAAACCCTTTAATAGCTTAGTTTTTTACTCTTAAAATAAAGACTAGAATCCCCCTCATGACCTAGGAGGCCCTGGATCCCAGACCTTACTGATCTCTAGCCTTATTTCAGCTTTCTTTCTCCTGCTTATTGTGTTGGAGCAACTCTAGTCTATTGCTCTTCACCTCATGGCCTGCAGATGTTCTGAGCTCCCTACCTGCAGTATTACCATACCCCACTTTGCCTCATGCTCTCACCCTTTAGTTCTCAACTGAAGCTTTCTGTCCCCCAGGAAGCCTTACCTAAATTCTCACAGTATGTTAGGTTCACCACTAATACCATAGGAGAAGTCAGTGTCTCTTTTTGGTAAGATTTGCCATAATGTCTGCTGTCCCCCTAAAGTGTCTCAAGGCAGAGATCCTGTAAGTCTCATTTCCTGTTTTATCTCCAGCTTATAATATACTGATAGCACAGTGAGCCCTCAATAAATAAATTCTAAAAACATGAATAATAGAAGAGTGTAGGAGTGGGAAGATTGTTCTGTAAATGGACCATTGAATCCTGGTTTAATGGTTTTAGAAAGTATTCTGATTTCTTCTAAAATAAAATATAATATCTTTGGATATCAACTGTATTGTTTTATGATTCTCTTAAGATCCAAGAGGCTCAAGATAAACAAGAGCAGTCCTTCAGTATGAAGGAAAAAGATAATGAGACCAAGGAAATAAAGAATGAGATGGAACAATTAAAGGAACACCTCAAAGCTAAAGAGTCAGCACTGCTACGACTAGAAATGGAAAAGCTCAACTTGTCTGAGAGACTTCAAGAAAGTCATGAGGAAATGAGCTCTGTAACTAAGGAGAGAAATGACCTACATAGGCTGCAAGAGGTTCTTCAAGCTAAAAGTGACCAACTCAAAGAAGACATGAGAGAAATCATAGCTAAAGTAGGTTGCATTTGTTTCTCCATGTGTGGGGAGGTTTGTTGTTGCGGGGGTTTTAGTATTTTATAAGCATATATTTTTGTAGAAACTAAACTTTGGATAAAGAATTTAGAGTTTAATGGTTATAACATTTCTATATATGTTTCTTATAATTTTCTCTATTAAGAAGCACCTAGAAACCGAAGAGGAACTTAAAGTTGCTCATTGTCACCTGAAAGAAAAAGAAGAAACTATTGATAAGCTGAGAGTGAACCTTTCAGAGAAAGAAACTGAACTACAAAGCTTTCAAAAAGATTTGGAAAAAAACAATGATGAATTACAGAGAAAGGTAAATTGGGGTAAAGGAAAAGTGGGAGAAAACCTAAGGGAGGTAGCTAACTGAATTACAAAGACTCGTGTTTATACACTAAATTGTTTTGGAGAGCTTCCGGGGGTTTTTGACCTTAAAAAAATATACCCATACATATATACACATACATAAACACATTTTATGCATATGTGTATATAATTTTTGGCTTTTATTTTATCATTATTTTAAGGTGCATGAGCTTCATGAAAAACAAAAACAATTTATATGCATCAAAGAAATCAGCGAAAGTCAGGAAAAAATGAGTGAACTAGAACAATTAAAAGAACAACTCAAAGCCAAAGATTCATCACTAGAAAGTATCGAAAGCGAGAGACTTAAGTTAACTGAGAGACTTCAGAAAAGTCAAGAAGAAATAAAAATTATAATTAAGGAACGAGATGAACTGAAAAGGGTACAAGAAGACCTTCAAATGGAAAGAGACCAACTCAAAGAAAACATTAAAGAAATTTTAGCTGAAGTAAGTCTCCCTCTTGTAATATTTTTTGGATACAAAAATTGTGTTAAAGTGATAACGATATTCACTTATTAAGTTTTAATTTTCCTCCATTAATAAAGAAACAGAAAATCACAGAGGAACTAGAAACTACTAACACTCTTCTGAAAGAGTTTCAAGAAACTATGAATACAAGGAATATTTCAGAGAAGATAGATCAAGAAGCAAATATTTGGAGAGATTTAGAAAATTCAGATGCTGAATTAAAGGAAAAGGTAGATCTTGTTTTCTTAAGTTGGAAAATGACATCTGATTATTGTATTCTTCACATCCCTATGGAAAACAGTGCATACATTAGACTAAATGTAAAGATGGTTGACTTAATTTAGAAAATCTCCTTTTTCTATAAAAACTCTGGCTGTGTCCTAACTCGTTTTATGATTTTTTCAGATTCAAGAATTTCAGGGAAAAGAACATCACCTTCTTAAGATGAAAGCTATAAGTGAGAGTCAGGAAAAAATTTGTGATATGGAATACTTGAAGAAGCAATTTGAAATCCAAAAGTCAACTCTGGAAAATATAGAAATGGAGAACATGAGGTTAACCCAGAGACTCCACGTAAACCTTGAAGAAATGAGATCTGTTACAAAAGAAAGAGATGACCTTAGGCGTGTGGAGGAGACTCTCAAAGTAGAGAGAGATCAGCTAAAGAAAAACTTAGGAGAAACTGTAATTAGAGTGAGTTACCATCTTTCCCTCTTCCCTAAAAGATTTGTGAGCAGTGAGGTTTGGGGGTATAAAATTGGTCCAACCTTGGAGAAGGTTGAAGTAGATATGGGGGTTATTTGGTAATATCTTCCAAATATTTTAGTAAGCTTATTCATTGACCCAAAAAGTTCAGTTGTAGCTATTTATCCTAAAAGTAACTTAGAGGATGAGCATTAGAAGGCATAAGGAGGGAGGGAAATTTTTGCTTTTTACCCTGTACTTTTCTACACATTGTTTAAATTGTATTGCTCTGAATATATTATTTTTCTTTCTTGAATAATAAAGGATCTGGAAAAACAAGAGGAGCTAAGAATTGCTCACATGCATCTGAAAGAGTACCAGGAAACTATTGATGAACTCAGAGAAATTGTTTCAGAGAAAACAAATGAAATATCAAATATGCAAATGGATTTAGAAAACAAAAATACTGCCTTAAAAGCACAGGTATTTTTTTTACGTTTTTACCTAAGTAACAGTTTAAATCAAGTCTTTTGTGCAACGAAACAGGCTAAATGAATTAGCCTGAAATTGAAGACAAGTAGAGATTTGCCTACATAACTTAGAAAATATTATTTAGCTTTTTATCAATATCTCTCTACATTCTAATTTATTATATTATTATCTCAAGATCCAAGATCTTCAGGAGAAAGAAAAGCAACTTCTTAAGGTAAAAAACGATCTCAGGGAAAATATGTATCAAACAGAGCAATTGAAGAAGCAGTTGGAGGCCCAGAATTCAGCCCTGGAAAGTATAGAAACAGAAAAGCTAAGGTTGACTCAGAAACTTCAAGAAAACCTTGAAGAAATAAAATGTATTACTAAGGAAAGAGATGACCTAAGAAGAATGGAGGGAACCCTAAAAGTGGAGCGAGACCAGTTCAGGGAAAGCCTCAGAGAAACAGAAGCTAAGGTAAGTGTTACCTCTTCCTAGTGAGTAAACGTGGGGTTTCCATGACAGAAGTGAACCTTTCTTCGATATAAACATACACAAGCACACGCTTAAACGACAGGTAGTACATTGCAGCAATTTGTAAAACATGGGAAACAATCTAAATGTCCATCAGAAGAAAACTGAATAAATGTGAGCAATATGTCTGAATACTATGCAACAGGTTTTTAAAAAATTAAATAGATTTTAGTGTCTCAATTTGGAAAACCAAAATAACTCTTAGTGGGAAAAGCAAGCTGTAGAATAGTATGTGTATAATGTGTTTGCCCCTGGAAAGTAGGAGTAGATTTTGGGTAGGGGGAAGGGAATGAGAAAGGGGAGAGGAACGCTTATGACTTTCTAACAACAAATATGTAGAGTAAGAAATAATAGTTTTATTATTTTTATAAGAAAATTATTACTTTCATTAAAAAAATACTAGTTAGAATAAGAAGTAATAGTTTTATTATCTTTACTCAGAAAATACATCACTTTTATTAAGAAAATTACTAACATTAAGACATCATTCTTCTTAAACTTTATCTAATGATAAAAGACCTGGTAAAACAAGAGGAACTAGGAATTGCTCGTATGCATTTGAGGGGTACCAGGATCAACAAACTTGGAGGGATTGTTTCTGAGAAGACAGATGAAATATCATATATGCAAATGGTTTAGAAAATTCAAACACTAAATTACAGGAAAAGATAGGGGGTTAGGGAGTATTTGATTGATACCTGATTTATTAGTGCCTAAAATCCACTGCAGATGTAAAATGGTTTAGCCACATTAGAAAACAGCTTGGCAGTTTTTACTAACACTAAACATATAGCTGCCTGTGGCCCAATGTTTCTTCTCCTTTGTATGTAAAAGAATGCATGCTTCAACATAAAGATATATACAGTATGTTTATAGCAGCTCTAATCATAAGAGCAAAATAACTGGAAACAAGTGCCTATCATCAGGAGAATGAAGAAGTACATTGTGATTTATGAGATCAAAAGCAGGCAAAACTCATCTAGGATGATAAAAGTTAGAGTAATTGTTGTAAGACAGGACACGCAGGAACTCTATGGGCTATTAGAGAGGTTCTGTATTTTCATTTGGGTTATAGGTACATAACAATATATAGATATATGACAAGAATATGAGCTATATTAAGAATAGAGCACTTATGTATATTATGCCTCAAAAGAAAATAATTTGTGTTGGAATTATGTATTCATAAGAGCGACTTGAGAAGACTGCTGTCTTCATTTAGAAACAATTCTTTATCCTTCCTTAAAAGCCTTCTGTATCCTAACATGTTATTTTTTGATAATCTTAAAAGGTCCAAGAACTTAAGGAAAATGAACATCAACTTTTTAAGTTGAAAGAAGATGGCAATGAGATACAGAAAAAAATGTCTGAAATAGAGAGATTGAAGAAACAATTGAAATCTCAGAGTTTAACTCTGGATAAAATAGAAATGGAGAACTTAAATTTGGCTCAGAAACTTCATGAAAACCTTGAAGAAATGAAATCAGTAATGAAAGAAAGAGATAATCTAAGGAAAGCAGAAGAGATTCTCAAACTGGAGAGAGACCAACTCAAGGCACATCTACAAGAAATTGTAGCTAGAGTGAGTTACCTCTTTTTTATTCAATAAACATTTTTTTTAATACAAGAAGATTTTTTCTTTGAAAATAAATGATACTGTTGGTGAAAGATAAATGTTATATCATTTTAGGGAGACAGTTTGACAATATCTTATTAAAAATATATCAACATGTGAATTTGTTAACAGCAATTTCACTTCTAGGAATTTATCCTACCAATATATTCACATATGTGGGTAGAAATACAACAGCGTTTACTGCAACATTGTGCAGAACAAAATCTAGAAGCAATCCAAGTGTCCATCAATAAGGCACTTGCTAAATGAGAGTTCATCTGTATAATTGAATACTAAGTATACAATTGGGACATGTGATATTGATTTGAAAGAAGTAGTATGAAAGGTGAAAAGTAAGTGGCAGAGATCAGCAGGGAGCAGGACTGGGATGGGTAAGGGTTGGGACAGGAACTTCTTTACTTTATATCTTCCTCTACTGTTCTGATTTGGAGGTGGTATTGTGGTTGTTTTTAACTATGAGCGTGCATTTTTAAAGATTTTGTGTAACTAGTTCATTATTAAGAAAAGGTAATGTGCTTTTATACTGTATTTCTCAACTTCTAATAATAAAGGATCTGGAAACACAACAGAAACTAAAAATTGCTCATATGCATTTGAAAGAGCACCAAGAAACTATTGATAAATTTGGAGAGAGATTTTTAGAAAAAACAACTCAGATTTCAAATATTCAAAAGGATTTAAGTAAATCAAAAGCTGAATTAGAGAAAAAGGTATATGTTGTTTTGTTCTTTTGGGAATGTCCAAAAATTATTTGTATAAAGAAAAAGGATATAGATACAGATATGTAGACATAGAAATACATGTGCATATAACAAATAGATGTTAATTTCTTTCCTTGAAGGAATTCTGTTCACATTCTAACTTGTTTTAATTATCTCAAGATCCAAGAACTTCAGGAAAAAGAGCTTCAACTTCTTAAAATGAAAGAAGGTGTCAATAAAATTCATAAAAAAATGAATGAAATGGAACGATTGAAAAAGCAATATGAGGCTCAAAACTTATCTGTGCAAAGTGTGGAAATGGATAACTTACACTTGGCTATGAAACTTCATGAAAGCCTTGAAGAAATAAGAATTGTAGCTAAGGAAAGAGATGAGCTAAGGAGGATGAAAGAGTCTCTCAAAACGGAAAGAGACCAATTCAGAAAAACCTTAAGAGAAATAATAGCTAGAGTGAGTTCAGAATCTTCCCTATGTAGTAACTATTTATAAGAATCAAGCTTTTTTGAAAAGGGTAACAGTGGTTTGTTTTGTCATTGTTTTTTCTGGGAATGTCTATAAATAGTAAAGGATGATGGGGAAACTATAACTATAATTTTTCATACAAATAGGAAATACAGTTTTAAAAGAATTCAAAATGATTTTTAGAAAATACCATTTTAATTATTTAGTTTTAAGTGTAATTTTTTAAAGGGTTTTAAAACCAAGAAATAGCATTATTCTCAATGGAGAAATCTTTGAAGAATTAAATTTGTAAAAGATTAAATACCCCATTTCACTACCTCTACATGATGGTGTTTTTTTGGTTTGGTTTGGTTTTTTTTTTCTTTTTTAGGCGAGGCAACCCTTGGTTGACCTCACAGATTGCAAGGACCTTGTCAGCTGACGATCCCTTATTTTTTTATTTTTTACACCTGCAGCACCCGGTCTTCCTAGGTGATCTCCCATCCAAGTACTAACAAGACCTGACCCTGCTTAGCTTCTGAGATCAGACGGGAACAGGCTTCTTCAGGGTGGCATGGCCTTAGACTTCTACATGATGGTGTTTTAGACATGGGTTCTTACTAGTCAAGTTAGAAGAGAAAAAGACAAGATGAATATGAAAAAGAAAGTTCCGTTTTAGTATAACTATTTAAACTGAATATCTAAAAAGTAGCAAAATTCAAATAAGCAAGAAATTGTACGAAATCTATAAAAATATTTTTCATTCTCATACTTCAAGAATAAAGTGGAAAACAATGTCATTTGCAATCTCAATAGAAACATCAGACACTTGGGAATCATGTTTATATTGGCCCTAACTAAATTTATAGAGATTTAATATTTAAATATTTTTGAGTAGTCAGTCATTGCAACTGTAGTGACAATATAAACAAATGGAAGAAATGTTTTGTTTTGTGCTTTAAATCATAAATACAAAATGTAAACAGGATATGAATTTTCTGTTTCAAGGTACTAGGAAAAGATAAATGAATATGGCTTGGAACCTATTGACTTAAAAGTAAAATATTTAATTCCATTATTGAAACTTGATATAAAATATGTCATTGAAAAAGTATGGGTAGACATTACCTGTGAATGTAGCTATAGCTAAAGCCTTGATTTTTCTTTGTGTCAAAACAGGACCAACAGAACCACAGAGAGGTAGTAAAATATGAAAAAAAGGTACTGTGTGATGGAAAACGACACCTTATAGAAAGCATGAGAGAAAAATGCTTTAGGATAAAAGTAAGTGCCTCTTGTTAATAAATACTAGTACCCTTCAAAGACCAGTGGAGTAAAAGGCAACAGTGGAATGATTACATAATGCTCATATGTTTCTAAGCTTTCTGGTGCAGGTATGTATGTGTGCATATATAGATAGATGCACAAATACAACAACAGGGGCTTTTGATTTTAAGGCCTCAACTGATAAGGTGGTATTTAAGCAAATACCTGAAAGAGGTGAAGGATCGAGCCATACAGGTATCCGCGAGCAAGCAATGTAGGCAGGGAAACAGCAAGTAGAAAGCTCCTGCAGTGGAGCCTGCCTGCTGGGTTCTAGAACATCAAGAAGAGGGGAAAGTTAATGAGAAATGAGGACTGAGAATGGGAGGAGGCAGGCTGTGGGGCCTTAATATTACTTTGGCTTTTACTCTGAGGGAGATGGAGATCCGTTGGAGAGTTCCAGCCACGGGAGAGACATGATCTGACTTACGACTTACCTTCTAATCCTTTTCCTGTTGAGAAAAAAAGAAGTGCAGCTCACTGCCAGTATTAATTTAATATCACATGTAGGAATGCTACATTTTCTAGGATTTGACATTTTCAGCAATCAAGAATTGCTGTA
Organism: Macroglossus sobrinus; assembly: GCA_004027375.1. NCBI lineage: Eukaryota > Metazoa > Chordata > Mammalia > Chiroptera > Pteropodidae > Macroglossus > Macroglossus sobrinus. The sequence continues at coordinate 93,636 of PVKZ01001331.1, forward strand.
TTTTGTAAATGGAATACTACTACTCAAAACAGAATGCTATAAATAGAATGATGTCATTTGTTTCTAAAGACTATTAGTAGTATACTAGAGAGATGCAAAAATAAACAAAAGCAAGATCTTTCTTGGGAAACTTTGAGGGTAAGGTTAGGACAGTATTACGCGAGTTATCTCAGGGTAAACGCTGCAGCCACATGCGCCACCAGCCAGTATTCTTGGGGCAATTGGGAAATGGCTTAACATTTTAAAGTGATGACTCTGACTGCTATGTTGAAACAGAGTGGGAGTAAGACGGCCATTTGTCATCCAGGCAGAGATGGTGGCTCGGCTAGGAGAGGCAGCAGCGGAAGTAGTGAGAAGTGTTTGGATTCTGTATGTGAGAGTAAAACCAACAAGATTTACTGATACCCCGAGTAGAGTGCAAGGTCCCTAAAGACTTTTCTGTGTTGTTTATGGCTATACCACTTAGCACATTCCTGACAGAAGTCAACCTTCAATATGTATCTATTAAAAGTGCAAATGAATGATTATACAATACTGCTCCATGCCATAATGTGATTGATCCTAAGGCCACAGGCAGGAATCCCCTCTCCAGCATCTCAGATTAATGAACATCTATCTAGCTTTTTCTTAAATTAGAAAAAAAGAGCTCATTATTGTTAGAAGCCCCTGATTCTAGCGTTTAGCACCTAAAGTAATAAGCACATGTTACTTATTAGATGATTGTGGTGACTTGAACCTAATATGTCCCTCCACTTGTGCTCAAACCAGTGTCACCTGTCTTGCCTTTAGTCATTTTGGCTTATGGAATGTCTACCAGATGCCAGGCACTGTGCCTGGCACTTTACCCTATGAAGTAGGTTTTATTGCTCCATTTGTAAACAAAGAAACTGAGGCTCAGAGAGGGAGTTTAGTAGTTGCCCAAGGCACATAGCTAGTAAGTTGGTAGAATCAGGATTTGAAACCAAGTCTAAGTTTAAACTTGGGTATGGAAGCATTTCCAAATGTAATTTTTCTTCCCTTAACGTATAATGTGTGCAAATATTTTACAGATTACATGGATATATAGATATTATATAATATTTTGTTTGTTACCCCTAGGAAGCTCTGTGGCAATTATTGTAGTCTTCATTTTGCAATGTCTCGATGATTTTCCTAGTCAGGAAGTGGCAGAATTAGAACCTGAACTCTTTGATAAAAAATTAGAAAATTCAGATTCTAAGCAAATAGAAAGGTGTGAAAAGGCTATATACCAAGGTAGCAGATAGCTTGTTTGATTCTTAGTCACTTCTTTCATCAGCTAACTCACACTGCCTACTGTAAACATAAGCCATAATTCAGCCTTTAGATACAATACATGCTAGATGGAGTTCACTCACATTTCTGTTCACTTCGTAAAAGCTCCTTCAAATCCTGAATGTTTAAAAGACTAAAAAAAGTTTCAAAATGATAACAATGGTTGTTTCTGGGGTTTTGTTGTTATATTTGTTTAAATTGGTTTAATTTCCACAATAATCATATATTACTTATATAATCCATAATCAACAATGTTTCCTTTTTTAAAAAATACAAAAGTCTTTATTACTCTTACAAAAAATGTTCAAGTGTAAGTTTTGTTACAATTCTAAGGCTAGAACTATTTCTGTTAAATTATAATGATTTGTTAAATTGAACGAATTCTGATTTTCTTTAGGAGCTTCTGAAGAAATACTCAGAGATGAATAATCATTATGAGTTCTTACATGGATTGTCTTTTGACTTGGAGAAGGAGATTGAAATCCAAAAAGAGCTTTCAATTAAAGTAAAAGCAAACCTCCCATTTCCATATCCACAAACCAAACACATTCAGAAACTTCTCACTGTAAACCAAAGGTGTTCCATGGAATTCCATAGAGTCATGAAGAAACTTAAGGTACCACCCTTTTAGTAATATTTTTGCAAATATTGCCATAAATTTTACAAACTTCAGTGTATTTAAATCGTGATTTGGAGTTGGTTGGCATATTTGATACTTCGAATGTTGACTACCGAATTAAAGATTGTTTGGGTCTAAAAATTGTATGTGCAAGATCCTCAGTGCACCTAGAACCTGGTCATTCAACAAAACCTCGGCTCTGTCTAGACACTGTGTCAAGGTGCTCAGGAGACAGGTGTGAACAGCATTTCAAATATCTAATAGTCCAGCGAGTGGGGCAGACATATAAAGAGGTAATAAGTATAGTGATAGAAGTATGTGCAGGTTATATGACATACCAGGAAAAAAGTTAAAGAAGTTAAGACTAAAGTGGAAGATGGACTCTGGCAATAAAGTTTGGATGGAGTTTGTTTATAGATGATGGGAAGCCACTGGACAGTTATGTTAAGTAGTGGCAATAACATGATCAGATTGCCATTTTAGATACTTCACTACAGATAAAACGTATGAGTTTGCAGGGGATAAGCCTAGTGGCAGAGAGAACAGGATAGCAGTAGTTACAATTGTCTAGATGACATATGGTGACTATACTACTTGGGAAGGATTCCTAGGAATGGAAAGGATAAATATTTAGCACCTTAAAATAGTGAATCTGTGTGATTGATAGTGGAAGTAAGGGAGAGCAGTTGAAATTGCATCCCAGTATTTGGGCTTAGCTAGGTCTATGTGTAGTGATACCATTAACTGACATAAAGAAAAAAAAGAAGAAGGAGCAAGGCAGGTGCAGCAGGGGGAGCTATCAGGCGTCTAGTTTGAGATGTTTTAAGGTAGAAAATACCTATGATGGACCATCCAAGACTAGACACCAAGTAGTTTTGAGCTGTAAATATGAGGTTTGCTAGAACTAAAGGTAAAGTTTTGGGATTCATGTAGATGATGGATAATATATTTGAGGTCATCTATAAAGCATAGTAGAGAAATAAGAGCCTTGAAATAAGAAGGGAACTCTGGAAAAGATAAATATTCAAGAGGCAGTAGTTAAAGAGACAGGAGAAAACCAACAGAAGTGTTATCACTCAGGTCAGTGGTAACCAAGAATTCAGATAGCCAGAATATGGACTAAAGAGATCTCAGTGTGTTGATAATAGATCTCATTGATAACCTTTGTCAGAGCAGTTTTAGTTGAGTGGTTAAGAGGCCAAGTTATAAGAAGTTAAGGGATAGTAAAGGTGGAGATGTAGGGAGCTGTCATCTGCCCTACCTAGTTATATTGCCCTTCAGACTCTGATAGTCCTCTACAAATCCTGACAATGTGATATCCAGAATTTATTCATGAGGCCCATGGAACATATAGCATTCCAATTATTGTCACCTTGAGACCAAACATCTAAATGTGCTTGAGGCATGGCACACCCATGTTGGTCACCACACCAAGGCAGGCAGAAGATGTTGAAAATGAATCTCAGGTATCTAAGTGGGAAACCTGGGTGATTGCTGATATAATTAATAACCAAAAAGGGGAACAACAAAGAAAGGTATGTTTTTAGGGGAAAAGATCATGTTACATTTTAAACATATTGAATCTGAGATTCTTGTAGGACATTCATGAGGTATAGCCAGTAGGAAATTTAAAATAAGGAACTAGAAGTTATTCTTCCAAGATGCTGAAAGAAGAAAGTTGGGGATATAGAAAGTCTCTTTCCTTCCTCTTCACTTAGAGGATTTAGATAAATAAGAGATCCTATCCCACCTTTAGTCTTGAGTTTTCAAAACTGCCTTTAAATGTGATAAAAGTTTCATTTCCCAATTTGTTTCTCTGCAAGTATGTGTTAAGCCATGTTATAATGACAAAGGAAGAACAACATGATTCCATCAATAAATTTGAAATGCTTTTTATTGATGAAATGGAAAAGCAAAGTGAACTGCTAGTTAAAATTCAGCACCTTCCACAAGATTTTGATGTACCATCCAGAGAATTAAGGAACCTCAAACTGAGCCAGAAGATGGATCAACATATTGAGGTATAATTTAATTTAAATGGATTTAATTAAATTGTAAGCCTTTTTATCCTAAAAAGATACCTTTTCATGTGGTTAAAGCATTTACATTTACCAAAAAGTAAAAATAGGTTGCAGATTGACAGCTGTCCAAATGTAAAGAGTGCCAAATGATAGATTAGACAAGCTTCATTTCAGAACTCCAATGACTTAATATTAGCAAGTGGGAATTCATGGAACTCCAGAATAGTTCTAAATGTCTTCTGAAACTTCCTAGACCTGTTGACTAGATGTCAGAAACATTTTTATTACACCAACTCCACATGGAGTATCCTGCTCTCAGCCAGCACTGTGAGGCTGGCTTCTAATTCTTAACACACATGTAAGGGATGCTATCTGCAAAGAAAAGCTACATCCAGAAGCACTTTACATATTATAATTATTAGTCACAGATTTATAATTTTGACAGGTTTTAATTCTTGCAGGCAGAATATGTAGATGTGCCTCTGTTATGTAGCATATATTGCCAAAATTTTATTATTCAAATAACTAGAATAAGTTTTAAATTAGAATCATATTTCTAATATGATTAGAATAATTAAAACTATATCTACTTCACAATATTAGGAATGAACGTTTAGTTAGGCATTTTCCCCTTTTGATGTTTGTATGATAGGTAGAAAAAAACTTTCCTAATATTCAAGCAATTCAATAATTACTTTTTAACACAGGAAATGCTCAAAGATTTTTCAGAAGTTGACTTCCAAAGCATAAAGACTGAATTTCAACAAATACTAAGTAATCGGAAAGAAATGACTCAGTTTTTGGAAGAGTGGTTGAATACTCATTTTGATATAGAAAGGCTTAAAAGTGGCATCCAAAAAGAAAATGATAGAATTTGTCAAGTGAATAACTTCTATAATAACAAAATAATTGTAAGTAGTAATTTTTATTGTGCTCCATTGTTCTTTTGGTTGTTGTTTGCTTTAATTTTTCTACCCCGTTCTTAAAAGGACTTAAAGCAACTGGATTTTAAGTATGTTTTCTTTCATTTATTCATATATGCTTTATGAAAAAGATTGACTGTGTAAAGCATGTTCTTTCTCTGACATGTTATACTTCCTTAAAATACTTAAATATATCAATTTATACTTGTAAAGAAGGTAACAAAATCTTAATGTATAGTAATTTCTACTTGTGAAACCTTGAATCCTCTTGCCATTCTTTCCTTTCTCACTTTTCACTGCTTCTGTAGGAATTGAGCCTTTTCCTCAAATAGTCTCTGGCAAGGTGAGAGAGAGCCTGCTTCAAGGTTACTGGCAGCAACTGTGGTAAAGCCATAAACAAACCTGGCGAGCTACTTTAGTAAGGCTTTTCATCTCAGTGGGTTGCTATCATATGCTGTCATCCTTCAGTCTGAGGTTCAAAAACATAGTTTGTGTCATTGTTCCCAAGGCGATCAACCCTAGTAGACAGATTCATAAGTACCAACATTGCTTAAGAGCAGTGTTTTAATTGGTTTTACTTTCCACTGATCAGAATACTAATTCTGCTTTCTGAAGTAATCCCTACTTTACATATTTGATAAAGTATGTAGTAATCAGAAAGTTACTTGTTATATATGCAAGTGGACTAGATTAAAATTGGTTTTATATTTCATGTGTTTGGGTGGTTCTTTCCTGACACTTTAATTTCATCTGGAAATTACACTTAAATCACAGTGAAATATAGATAATATTTAATGGATAGTTAATCCCATTTGTTGAATACACGAAGCTAACAAAATAGTAAATGAACTTTAAAAAAAAAAAGAAAAGTCCACAATCAGTAGAGAAAAGCATAAAACCAATGTTCAGATAAAATAATCTCCATATAATTCAGAGTTTTTCTTGCAATATTGAGGGAGGGTCCCAGTAGTGATTAGAAAGTAGAGATTTCTATCATGTGGATCAGTATTTGTGTGGCATCATCCCAGCATCCTGAGATTTGAAATTGGCAACTTTATATGGTATGAGGTCAGCAGTCCAGAGCCAAGGATAGTCCAGGGTGCCAACAAAAATACATCTAATTTAGGTCTAAGTCTAAAAGAATAACCATAAAGCCACAAAGTTGTAGATAAAGCCAATAAGGCATTCATGATGAGAGCAAAACCAACATCCCATACAAATTAGGGATTCGTAAAAAAGATGAGTAATTTCAGAGTTAGTTAACCTTCAATATAAAAGACGTATTGATTGTTACTCCCTCCACAGAAATATAAGATTTTTAGATTAATTACCAAGTCAGTGAATTCTTTTCCCTATAGATATTGAGGTTTATAATGAAACAGGAAAATTGGTTGTTGTTAAGCTTACGGGGTGTTCTCTGCTCTTAGATACCAGTTAAGGCTTTGTTATTAGCTATAACATAAATAAGGAGTCCACAATTCTTCAAATTCCTCTTCATAGGTTAGTACTAATCTAATAGCGAGAGTATCTTCTTGCAAATCAATCTGAATTCTCTCCAGTCTTTATTCTTCTTTCATTTTCATCATCAATATCTTCTGAAATTTTAGGAACTGACACAAACCACAAATAATTTTCACATTCTTTTATGTTCCTTACATACTGTTCTAGAATGTTCTGAAAATTAATTTCAACATATACCTTGTCCTAGAATTCTAGTATTTTTTGTTTTTTTAAATATGTAATTCATTTTAAACCTGTAATGGTATTTTTATTATTCAATAGGCTATAATGAATGAATCAACAGAGTTTGAGGAAAGAAATGCTACCCTAGCTAAAGAATGGGAACGTGACCTGAAATCAATAAGAGACAAAAATGAAAAACTTTTTAGAAACTACCAAACTTTGAAGCTCTCTCAGACATCTGGTGCCCTTGCTAATCCTACTACACAAGGTGATAAGAATCTTCATGTTATATCAAGAGCCACACAACTAACCACAGAGGTATGTAATTTTTTATATATTTCAATTTGCAGTTTAATCACAGAGTTAAAGATGAATCCAATATAATATTTCAAAGCAGAATTATAGTATCAAATGTATTTATTAAGGAACATGGACCATCTTTATGTGTGTGTGAGATGGGCTTGTTTTTAAATATAGTTCTATTGTGACTGTCACTCAACTAAATTAATTATATAAGGTCTTTTTGGCTTATAAGACAGAAGTAACTCATAGCTTAAGTTGAATAATAGATATATATACCATTTAAGGTATTATTACCCTATATTATACATTTCCCTAAATCATGTGACTTTCTATTAAGCCACAATCTATATGTATACAGAACTAGCTTAGAGGGAAAGCAATTTAACATCAATGTCTTTGATAATGGTTAAAATTGAAATAAAAATAAACATATAAGAGGGTAAAAATATAACAAATTACTAATGCAGATTAACTTGAGTCCAAAAATTAGTACATTATTTGAATAATTCAATTACTATATTAACTACTCTCAGGAATCTGTAAAACAGATATACTATTTTATTTTGTTAGCCTACAGAATGATTTAATGGATAACCCAAGAGTAAATATATCATTTTTACCAAAATAAATACTTATAAATTATCAGCTACACAATACCGTCAGAAACTTGAAGAACTCAAGTATATAATTTATTGTTTTGCTGACCACTACAGACAACTTCTGTCAGGTGGTAGAGATAAAAATAATGGAACTATGAAACCCATCTACCAAAGCAATAAGATAAAGAAGCAGAAGGAAATTCTATCTTTAGTAACCCCAGTGAAAATACCCTGCCAAATAATAAAATATATGCTCTTATTTTGATACTTAGGCCGAATTAGAGTAGCATTGAGTAGTTTAGTCATGATACAGGAATAGGCAAATAGAACAATTGAACAGAATAGAGAGTTCAGCAGTATACTCAAATAATTTTGAGACTTTAGCACATGATAGTGGTAACATTCAGCTCAATAGGGAAAAGATGATTTACTTAAGTACTTTATTCAGAACAACCAGATAGCCAACTGGCAGAAAATAAGTCTGAATTCTTACTTCACTCATTAAACAAGAATAAATTCCAAGTAAGCCAGAAAGAAACAGACACTCTGGAGGAAAACCTGCATGAGTGTGCATGAGAATAATCTTATAAACATGAACAAGTTCAAGTATGTTTATACTTGCAAGAAATTGGAAATAACCTAAATGTTTATTAGTCAGTGATAGATTAACTAATTTATACTATTTCCATGAAACAGGATGTAAATATCCATGAAAACAAAAATATAAGAGATTTGTAATGTGTTGATAATGGAAAGATCTGGAAAATATACTGTGAAGTTTTAAAAAAAGCAGAAATAAATATATTTAGCATGCTTCTCTTGTTGTATATGGCTGTTTTTATAAACGTATTCATATATGCTTAGATACACATGAAAAATTTCTGGAAGGATATACTGAAAAGTGTTTAGTAGTCATTGCTTTAGGGTCGACTGGGGGTCTGCGGTGAGAAAACTTACTCTTTATTGTATGCCTTTGAATTTTTCCACCTACTTGTGTTTTTCAATTTAAAATCTAAGTAATAAAAATAAAGAGAAAGGTATGTTATATATTAAAGAGTCAGTTAACAAATGTACCTTTAAATAATGTTAATTTAAAATGTGAACGTCAATTTAATATGCTGAGCGCTGTGCTAATAAGTAAATAAAATAAATACTAAGCATTATTATGTACAATTGGGGCATTTTGTATTCTAAAAATCACCAGCTTCTCAATGAAAAAAATATTGCTTGTATAAATTGAGTGATGCTTGGCTTCTATTCTTTGTTTAATACATTCTGTGAAAAATCCATACCTATATATCATCATCTTTGTCTTAAACTTACATACTGTGATTCTGTCTTTATGTCAGACCTTATACATGTGTGCTTTTTCTGATAGAAAATTCAAGAGCTGGAAACTTCACTACTTGAAGCTAAAGAAAGTGCCTTGCGTAAGGATGCCAAGATTGTAACGATGCAGAGAGAACTTGACGTGACTAATGACGTAATAGCAAAACTTCAAGCACAAGTTAATGAATCAAATAAACACCTTGAAAAAACAAAAGAAATGATCCAAGTACTTGAGGTAACTTAAACTCATTTTATAAAAGGGTTTTTTTCCTTTTACTGTTGAATTTGGCAGATCATTTAGGGCCCTAATCTTTTACTTCAACTTCCTATTACCAACATATGTTTCAAGTTCAGTACTCAAACTTTGAAAAAGTAAGTGACAGCTTAGAAATGAAATGCGGGAGTATGTTTTCATGCAAAATAATGATTATTTTTATCTTCCTAGAAAAATTATTTTTTAAAGACATATAAATAATATTCCTTAAGATGTATGATCATTTTTTAAATGATTTTTATCTAAATATTTAACACTCCTTGTTAGATAAGTACATTAAAAAAATTTTTTTCTATTTAATCTCCCTGTTTTGAGTCCTATCTGATAGGCTGCGGGCTGAGACCTGTTTTCTCTAGAAAGAACAGTCACTTCATTGAATGCCATTACAGGTTACACCTTGGTTCATTACATCCTTACCACATCAGAATGCTATTTGAGTCTGACCCTAATAGACATTTAAGTTTGCTATTGTGTGGTTCCAGTGTCTCTTCATTCCAGTTAAAATTAGGAATGAATGAGGAATGTCTGTTCTTTTTATTATTTAACATTTATTCAAGGAGACAATGTCCATTAAAAAAGATTTTTATATGTCCATATATGTTTATATATGGATAATTTTATTTCTCTGAGTGGAAAGTAGATATATTTATGTCAGTGGATTAAATAATCTTTGAATACGAAATATCCCCAATAATGCTATATAATACTTTGTGCCTTAAATTTAGATCTAGTTTTATATTGTTGCACTGACATCTTTCTCATTTTCCTGATTACCTTTATCTACTCATTTTATTATTTTTAACCTTTCTGTTTTATTTTGTTTATATCATTTTTTAATTGGGAAAGAATTTGTTTTAAGGAACAAATTATATGTTCTGTAATTACATTTCAGCTTCCAATAGCTTCAAATATACCTCACATAAAATATCTTTATGTTATTCATTTTAGAGTTAAAATTTGTGCCTCTCCTACTTCTCATGTATTTAGAGTTTGCTGTTTTAAAATATTCCTGCCAGATAAAGACAGTTCACAACTGTGAAATACCTCTAAAATTATTTTATTTCATTTTCTCTAAAAATTTTAGGATAAAGTTGCTATAGGAGCTAAACCTTATAAAGAAGAAATTGAAGATCTCAAAACAAAGCTGGTGAAAATAGACCTAGAAAAGATGAAAAGTGCCAAGGAGTTTGAAAAGGAGTATGTCTTTGCCTTAATTAAACGTGATTGTAATACCTTAAAACTTTTTATATGAATTTCTTTGTATTAGTTATCTTTTTAAAATACCTGAAAATATTATTGCTTTTTAGAAATAAATACAAACATTCACAGATTTTTAATTAATTAAATTCTCCATTCAAATGCAGAGATTTTAAAAATAAGTACAATTCCGATCAATTACTAACACTATGTCTTTGGATGCTTCTTACTTAGTCATATATAAACAGCATAAAAACAGCTCAAAAGTAAATGTGAAGAACATGCATGCGCGCGCGCGCGCGTGTGTGTGTGTGTGTGTTTAGCAGTTCTAAGTTTTTGTTGGGTCTCTTAATTTCATTTGCTTCTTCTACTGTTTTTGTGTAAAGGTTGTATTTCCTTTGAAATTATAGTACCTCGTGCCCAAGAGCATATCTTCTTTTTATTGCTATATTGACATATACTACTCTACTTAATAGCATGCCTAAAGTTCTCTGTGGCATAGCATAATGAAAAGAACATTAAACAGAGTCAGGGAAACTGAATTAGAAATATAATGTTGCCACTTATTAATATATCACTTTATTCAGGTTGTTTAATCTCTATGCTCTGCACATTCATAATCAATAAAAGGATAGGTTTGTACTAGAGGATTTCTTAAGATCCTTTCTGGTTCCTAACACTTTTTATTCTTTCTGAAAGTCTTCAATAAATATTTAATGATGACATTTAATTTTGCTTAAAAAGTAGTACTCTCAATCTTCATGCATTCTAACCAGCCTTCCATTGTTTAATAAAACTCTATATAAGTTCTTCATTATCAAAGCAATTTTACTTATAGAATAGAATCAGCAGATACTTTGTCACTAAAAAAGGCAGAAAGTTTTATAATTTACCATTACTGGTTAATGCTTAAGCCAGTAATTCACGAAGTGCTATACCATGCCTCTTAATGACTGGGGAACAATAAGCAGTATTTGAACAGAGCTGCATCCAGAGTTTACTTTCCTGACAATGAAAGTAAGGAAAGAAAAGAAGCTGCTTTTTTGCTTTCATGCTCTGGTAATTGTTGTGCCTTCAGCATATTTCTAAGATCTTGTAGTAACAGCTCAATTACTTATTTTATGGTACTTTTGAATATAATTTTGCTCAATATCTAATTAATAGCTTCCAGAAACTTAAAAAGAAATAGTTTCTTAATGTTAAAACATTGCCATTCCTACTACAACAGAACACTTCAAATTTTAGTAGTGTTATACTATACAAAGTGCATGATACAAGGGGTATATTATAAGGGCTTATCTATTGCTATTTATGGACATTATGTCAATGTGATGTATTTTACTAGAAAATTCTTGACAGCAGATTTGTTTATTCCAATAAAAGTCATTGGGCTTTTACATATTTTTATTGTTTTTCCTATTAGAATTGCATCCACAAAAGCTGCTGTAGAGTATCAAAAAGAAGTTATAAGGTTATTGAGAGAAAATCTTAGAAGTCAACAGGCCCAAGATACCTCAAGTAAGTGGAAAATGGTGATATTTTCAGATCATTTCCATTTTACTTCTCAATACATCTATACCTTTTGAAGACTACTACTATATATGTGACAGTAAAGAATAAACCTAGGTTAATCATTAATACCCTTGTAGAAGGGTAGAAAGAACTATTTTTTAAGTGAACTTATTGTGATTATATTTATCCTGTGATATCTCCTTAGTTTTACCATAATGTCAACTGTTTATCCATTATGATTCTTGAAAAATATGAATTTGACCTTTGCATTATCAGATCTTTACATATTAGTAAAGATACCTTCAGTACTATGAAAGAATGATTTAATTATCAAGGTAGAAGTACCCTTCCCAATAAAAACCCAAGCACATCTTAATAGGTTTTAACGATAGGCACAGTAAAAGTATAATTAGTACACAATAAATATAGTAAATACTATTTCACTTGTTCTTAATACTGAAAATATGAAGTTGATACTTACTTATAAACTATTTAGAATTTATCTTAGGTACAGTTTTCAAAGCTAATGATCAGATTTCTGCATATACATTCCTCAAGCTATACCTTTTTCCATGTTCCTATTTCCTGTGTTTCATCTTATAGGAGAGAATGCTGAACACTACTTGGGGCAGCTTTGTGTGGTAGATCAAGCATCGAAGTAAAAGTCAGGGCAAGTCTCTCAACTGATTGCCCTCACTTAACAACTATGAGAAATCATAGGGACCACACCTGACCTTCTAGCAGATAGACAGACAGACACCTGTTATAAGGATCAAACTAAAAGCAGTGTGTTAAAGCACACTGAAATTATTAAATGTCAAGCAGACGTATGATGATATTAGTGTATAGTGTTGTCTATTAAAAAAAATGGTGATAGTGTTTAGAGATGTTGTCTAGTGCATATTTAGTTTAAACATTCCTAGTGTCTATCATAGTTCTTAGGAATAAAAATAGAACTAAGAACTTTGTTGTTGCAGAAGGGTCAGAAAAATGGCTCTTGATTGCAAGTGACTTTCAGGTACATATTGTACCTGCATTCGAAATAATTCAAAAGAAAATGAACATTGAGTATTTTCTCTACACAAGCCCTTCACATTTTTATGTAATTGTACCTAAGATTTGCAAAACAATTCCTTATACTGCTTTTACACACGTAGTGTAGAATATATAATAATACCTGTTTTAATATAATTCTCAGGTTTGTTTAGTTCACAAGGATTTGTTGAGTAATGATAGTGCACCGAATGACCCTACACATGAACTCTATGTTGGAAGAAGCCCTCCAATGATGCCACTGATGTAGTGGGTAGATCAGTGAGGGACAACTCTAACTAGAGAGAGTTGCTACTGCTGCAACCATGGTGAAAGATCTTAGCAGGATTATGGTAGTGGAATTGGTGGTTAAACAGTAGCAGAATGATTCTAGAGATATATAGAACTAACAACAAGATGGGCATGAAGGTCAGGCGGAGGAGGGAAGTCAGGGGTGACTCCTGGGGAGATGACAATTAAGATGTGTCGGGTTTTATAATGTACGTATTGTAGGTACATCCTTTATTTTGAACTTTGGATCCATCTGTGTATTTGCTTCCACAGTAATATCAGAAAATATTGATCCTCAACCTTCAAATAAACCCCTAACCTGTGGAGGTGGCAGTGGCATTGTACAAAGCACAAAAGCTCTTATTTTGAAAAGTGAATATGTACGACTAGAAAAAGAAATTTCTAAGTTAAAGCAGCAAAATGAACTACTAATAAAGCAAAAGAATGAACTGTTAAGGTAAGACATGCTGAAATGATACAGAAATTATTCTTATTTCTGTTAACGTGTGGGGTATGATGATGTATATACATACACATATTTTTTTCAGTTAGCACCCTTTCACACATGAAGAAAGTAATTTTTAGCATTCAATGTAATGTATCTTTTTTAAAAAGAATAAGAATATGGTAGCCGTATTCCAGATATTTGCTGTCTGTCAACTGACCTATTTTTAACTAAGTCAATAACCAGGATGTAAACAGAGATCATTGAGAGGGCAGCTAAAATACACCACAAGTCCATAGACCCAAGTCAGACCTTCCTTAAAAAAAGAGCCCCTCATGTCCAATGTTACAGCCTATTTTACTGTATAAACAGTTCTAACAGAATTATTCAGCTTCTACCAAAAATAAGAATCTTATGCTAATCTCTACTTATAATACAGTAGAAGAAAAATAGGCATTAAACAAATAATATGCAAGTAACTAATTCTTTCTAATGAATGCTATTAAACAACATAAAAAATAGAACATTATAACATTATGAAAGGGTATAATAAAAAGATCAAACCTTATCTAAGTATGGAGAGGGGTGGTGATCAAGAGACTAATATATGAGTAGAACTGTAAAATAAGTAAGTACCATTGAAGCTAGGTGAAAGGAGAGACAGTGTGGCCAGAGCATAGAGAATGAGACCCAATAAATTGCATGTTGCGATGCCAAAGGTAACTGGCCCAGATTCCACAGGCCCTTATGAGTCATTCTGAGGACGTTTGGGTGGTATCCTAATCGAAAGGGAGGATTTTAAGCTGGGTCCTGGTGAGATCATCTCTGACTACTACAGCGGTATAGGGGGACCCAGTATAGGAATCTGTTGTAGTCAAGGCCAGAAAGAAAAAGAAAAAGAAGAATGGTGACAGTGGGGATTAAATGTGGAGAATAATTTGAGAGACAGGTATGAGGTTGTATCAACAGACTTGGCTGACTGATAAGGGAGAGCAGGCCCTGAGGATTGCTTCCCAGGTTTCCCCCTGGAGGAACTAGATGAATGCCAGTGGCATTTCCTGTAAGAAGCAAAACTATAACTAATCTGGAAAATCAGTGTAATATTTCTTTTAAAGCAACAAAGGTACATTAAAGATTCATCTCTCCAGTCTAGGGCCATGCTACCCCGAACAAGTCCAGTTCTCTGATCTCGGAAGCTAAGCAGGGTCAGGCCTTGTTAGTACTTGGATGGGAGACCACCTAGGAAGGCCAGGTGCTGCAGGCCTAAAAAAATGAATAAATAAGAGATTGTAAGTTGACAAGGTCCTTGCAATCTGTGAGGTCAACCAAGGGTTGCCTCACCAAAAAAAAAAAAAAAAAAAAAAAAAGATGCATCCATCTAGAAGACTAATTTATCAATATATAAAGCACTGTGGATATCTTTGATTCATTTGAAAACCTAATGTAATATATACTCTGAGCTTCCTTTTCAAGATTCCATGGTCACCAAGAGTAACTATAATTACTCATTTCATTTTCTGAACTGTGGAAATAGACCAAATAGGAAGCAGTAAGTTGAGATTAAAATATATGATAAAAGAGTAAATTATGTCACATGCTTTACCACAATTTTTTTAAATGTTTTATGTAAATGTGAATATATTTTTTAAAATGAGTAGTCTTACAGTCTTTTTTTCTCCCCACCCCCAACTCCACATTAAAGCAATAATCATCGTCTTTCCAATGAGGTCAAAACATGGAAGGAGAGAACCCTTAAAAGAGAGATTCACAAAGAAGTAACTCGTGAGAATTCTCCAAAGTCTCCTAAAGTGACTGGAACAGCTTCTAAAAAGAGACAACATGTGGCTTCTCCATGTGAGGAACAGAATTTACAAGATCCTGTGCCAAAGGAATCACCAAAATCTTGGTTTTTTGACAACCGATCAAAGTCTTTACCAGCACCTCATCCAGTTCGCTATTTTGATAACTCAGGCTTAGGCCTTTGCCCGGGTGGGTAAATATACTGGTTCCTTAGAAATTGGAGGATAACAGTTGGGATTTATCTTTAATATGTGGCCCCAAAGCACAAGTTTACACAAGAGAAGAGATAGATGAGCAAGTGACAGAGCACAAATTTCATTTGCTGTCTCTGGGAGAATATTTCCCCAAAGCACAGCACTGAAGTAACTTTTTACCCCAAGTGAAGTTTTTATTTTGCCTCTTAAACCCTCAAGCTTTTCCCAAGGATAGATAAGCAGCTCTCCAAGGACGTAAAGACACTACCTTATAAACAAAACTACTTTTACTGAAAAGACTTTCTCATCAATTCAATGGGCTAGTATTTCTAAAAGCATCGTATTCATTTTACACAAACCAGATTGTAGACTTGTATTATTTACTTACTAATTCATTTGATCAACAGAATTTTTTGAGCCCCAACTATGTATCATATATTAGACCCTGAAGGTACATTGGGGAGCAAAACCAGACATGGTTGGTCCCTGGCTTGTATAGGCTCAAGTCTAATAGGAGGTATAGTTGGTCATCAAGTAGTCAAAAAAAAAGGGTAAAATTCTAGAGTGCAAAAGGCTCTGAGGTTTATAATAGGTTTTTGTTATAGGAATATTAGGCAAGTCTTTCTTAAAGAAAGGAACCGAGATCAAAGAGGTTAATGTTCATTAGCCTAACAAAGGGGAGGGAAAAGCATGTCAGGCTAATGGAATGGTGACAGCCCCAGGGTCAGCGGGAACTTAACCAGGGGAAGAGTCGAAAGAAATGTGTGTGGCCAGAGGACAGTGAGCATGCTCCTCTCCTGTGGATGACATCAGAGAAGCCACAGAGA
Source organism: Macroglossus sobrinus (assembly GCA_004027375.1). Classification (NCBI taxonomy): domain Eukaryota; kingdom Metazoa; phylum Chordata; class Mammalia; order Chiroptera; family Pteropodidae; genus Macroglossus; species Macroglossus sobrinus. The sequence continues at coordinate 109,978 of PVKZ01001331.1, forward strand.
GATGAGAGCCAAGCGTGTGGGTTTTGTAGACTGTAAATGGAATTTCTACTTCTTCCTGAAAACATGTAGAAGAAGCCTTTGAAAGGTTTTAAACAATGGCAGAGGAATATTATGAGTCATAAGTTTTGAAATCATGATGTCAGCTGTAAGGTAAGTCACGGTAGCATGGATATGAGCAGGTACAGCAGAAATGGAGACAAGTGGACAGATGGGACAGATTTGGGTGTAAGACCTGAATGGATGGAGGGGGGCAGCTCAAGGAGCACCCCCCAGCTCTTCAGGGGTGCTATACACAGGTGGGAGCATCACAAGAGAAGCTCTGTAATATGTTTCTTATAGTTTTTCTCACTATAGAGCATATATCATGTGCCCGGTTAGTTATGCATGGCCAGCGCCCTTTGTGACACTGAGTCTGGCTTGTCTGAAAAACCCTATTATGCAGCTGTAGAAGTCTAAAGCAACAAAGTTGTACCCTAAAAAGAAAGCTGCCAAATCATTTAAAGCCCCCAAAAAAGGCTGCCAGGGTTTATGAGAGCTTTACTTTGTGATGAAGAAAATAGTCCATTCTTAACTACGCATCAAAATCAGATCAAGCCAGCAGTCTCACAGTATTCTTGGGGAACATAGCAAGTCATGAAACAATTTAGAAAAAATTTTTGAACTATCCATTCCATGAACTAGTATTTAACAACCATTTAAGGGCCTTCCATTAGCCAGCACATTATGTGGTACTTTTGGTGTGTACATACACTATTTTAGAGGAGTTTTGAAAAACAAACTTTTATAACTACCTTATTTTATCTCATCATGCCAGAAACAGACAAAATATGAATCCAACCACAATTTAAAATGTTTAAGTCTTTTTATCAATATATGAATCTCTCTGGTACTATTTTTAAGTGAAATAAGAGAGTAGTCTGCAGGAATATAAAGATAAAAAACCGACCAATTCAGAGTGAAAGGACATAGTCCCAACTTAAATAGGTAAAGTATTAGTCTAAAAAAAGGTCAGTTTTTAATTTTAATTATAAAAGGTAATCTGAATTATCTCAAGAATTTAAAATAATTGGCAGGACCAGCCATGCTAGATTTACAATTGACCCTTGAACTATGCTGGGAATAGGGGTGCTGACCCCCAACACATGCACAAAAATTTGTATATAACTTTTGACTCCCAAAAACTTAACAACTTATAGCCTAGAAGGCTTGTTGATAACATAAGTAGTCAATTAACTCATATATACCATATTCTTACAATAAAGTAAGCTAGAGAAAAGAAAATCTTAAAATTCTAAGGAAAATGCTTTTATAGTATTTATTGAAAAAAATTCACATGTAATGTTCCCATGCGGTTCAAACCCATGTCGTTCAAGGGACAACTCTTTCATGAATATAATAATTTGACAATGAATATTGCTTATTGTTAAATAGATGCAGATGAAGTGCTTTTTAAAGGCTCAAAGGTTTCCAAAGATGTCTATTCTCTAAAATACGAAGTATGTACTTAGCACATTTTTTTTCTAAAAATAGAACAAAAGAAAATCAAACTCAACCTATGTTTGATTCACTTTGAATCTCAAATCCAGATAAGACTTTATTACTTCTTGGTCTTATGTACAACATGGTTTTCTCACAATAAATTTCATGAAAAAATGGGGAATAAATTTCTCCAACTCTAATGAAGTGAAAAATACCCGTTTTTTAAGTGAGCGAACATGAGGTAGTTGATGATCACATCCCCATTTTTCATTCTTCATATCTCTCTGTCTTAACATCCTTTCCATTTCCAGTTGTATTTTTGTGTGCGTGAATTTTTAAAATAAGGTTACTTTTGTTTTTGATTTTTTTTTCTTCTTCTCAGAAGAACAAACCGGTGGAGCAGAGAATGTGGATCCTCACTCAGGAGCCCAGCAGGCCTTCTTGAGAAAAGATATGCCTGAATGCAAGATCCAGTAGACCACTGTTCTGTCACTTCTCTGGGGCCCCATATTCCTTAGTTGTTACTTTATGTGTCTGACCCTGGCAATGATGTCACAATCCAACTTAATTCCGTTTTCACTCTGCCACTACAATTGGAAGGTGAAAGGACAGGAGATTAATGCATTCCAGTAATTTAGAATGGTGACAGCAACATTATCTTCCTGAATATGGTAATACTTCAGAAGTTGAATTGTCTTATTTATTTTGTAAAGAATAAAGTTATTGAAGGAAATTTTTAATATAAAATGTATCCATTTTTATTACTGTAAAGTTAGCCACATATGACTTAGATAATTCTAAAACATAATACATAGTTTAATATAATAATCACTTAACAAAATTGTAAATGCCTTTTTTAATACCTTGAACATTCAATAAATGTTTAATTAGTACTGAATCACAACTCCTGTAACATTAGTTAATGGTTTCTTACCGGGATGCTCAGGGCATATTTGGTTCTCCTTTCTTATTGACTTTCAGAATTTTTCTATGAAAATATACACCTACTTTCTGGATTCAAGTTGTTACAGGGAGCAAGTGCTATGACCTTCATTTCTTAGTCTTAATCTACCTTTTGCTGTGATAACTACAAAAGTTCTCACGTTTTTGTGGCTACCTACCACACTTCCTATACAAGCACTATAAACTGCTTGTTTTGTTATTACACTCTATTATTGCATTTCTAGCTGGAAGAACCTCATAAATCATTTATTTTCTCTTTTCATCGTAGACATGAGGAAACAGGACCAGAGTCTCTTTCAAAGTAAAGTGTTCTAAACCTGGGTCTCCACATATTGTAATGCATCTGTGGATGGGCTTCATGCAGTTCGTAACTTCTGAAAAATTATGTTAACTTTTGTGTGTGGATTCATTTTTTTATGATATTCGGGTTCATCAACGCTTTCTTATACCATATTCTCAAAGGAATCTGTGACTCTGTAAGAGGTTAAGAACTATGATTTTAGAGAGTACCTGATATTTTATATCATAACTTTGAAAAATCACATAAAACAGCAAATTGCATAAGGTTCAAAACAGTAATTTTGAGGCATTCTTGTCTCTTTGGTAAGATTCATTCAAAGGAAAAAATTACAAATTGCATCATAGTCATCATTTTAAAGTTTATGGATTGGATATTTGCCCTTAACATGTAATCACGAATTCTCTAGGACTAAGGGGAATTTGTCCCTATAATTCTCTCCCCCAGGTGGGAGATTTGTTTCACCTTTCCACACTCACCCAAACAAGACAGTATAACAGCTACAGGTTTGTTTCTTGACAATGTCCACTCACTCACTACTGAATAAAAGTAACGCAAGGTAAAAGGTATGCATACCTGGATAATAAAACTAAGGCTAGTTAAAAAATATAACCACCACGTACCCAGTCTAGTGGAATGTTACTTAACACTTGAAATTGGATGACCATTTATTTCCTTAGATTTGGGGTGTGTTTAGCCATTATTTCTTTAAATAAATGTTATACTTTGTCCCTTTCTTCTGGAGGTCCCACTGTGGGTATATTGGTCCACCTGCTGACTGATGCTCTTCACTTTTCTTTTTTTTTTTTTTTTTTTTTTTTTTGCTTCTCTGGACAATTTCAATTTCAAATGACCTCTCCAACTTTGTTGATGATTCTTCTGCTTGATCAAGTCCACTGTTGGGCTCCTCTAGTGAATTCTTTGATTCAGCTATTGTATTCCTCAGCTCCAGAATTTGTTTGCTTCTTGTTTATAGTTTCTACTTCTTTGTTGATATTCTTACTTTGTTCATGTATTATTTGCCTGGTTTTATTTAGTTGTCTGTGTTATGCAGATCATTGAGTTTCTTTAAAACTATTCTTAATTCTTTGTCAGGTTATTCACAGATCACCATTTCTTTGGAGTTGGTTTCTAGAGATTTATTTTTGTTCCTTTTATTGGACCTTGTTTCTCTGTTTCTTTGTGTGCCTTCTGTTTTATTTTTTTGTTTTTCTGAATTTTATGCATTTGAAAAATTAGCCTCCCCTTCATTCTTTACAGACGTCTTCACGAAAGGGAAGACTTTCACCAGTCTGGTTAGAGATTCTGGGGGCCTCTGAAACTTTTTGGGGATAGAGGTGGTGGGGGGGATGTGACTTTTCTGGGCTTGAGTGTACGCTCTTGGTGTCTGCAGTACTGCAGTTCTTTTATGCTGCAGCAGGAGGCCACCCCTCTCTTTGTTCTCACTGGCTCCCAGACATCCAAAGTACATCTGCTTCCCATCGGCGCCCCAAATCAGGCAAGACATACCAGTCCCTGGGGCAACCCTCCAAAAGGTTGAAACACCAGACACACACTGTGTTCTCTCTTCCTCCCAAGGAGGAAGCTGTGAATTGGGCACTTTTTCCTGACTATGCCAAGCCACACCAGCCTTGGTCTGGAGCACTACAGGCCCTCTGGTGCCAAACAGCGCATTCCATCAGCACTCCAATGAGGCGAGGCAGAAACCAGTCTCTTGGGCAGCCCTCTAAAATGTTGCGTCTTTGGATGAACTTTCCTCTCCCACTCCTCCCCACAACAGAAAAATCGTGGGCCAGGGGCTAAGCTGTGCTAATTTGGGGGGGGGCGGTTTCTCAGGTAAAGTGAACCAGCCCTTCTTACCTATTTCATTTCAGCTGTTCTCAGTTTTGTCCTCACCTAGGGTACTACAAGTTCTTCTGAAGTTCTCACAAAGGTATTTTGTTCCTCATGTTGTTATGTCAGTGTCTCTGGGGCAAAGAGCTGGAACTTTCTAGTCTTCCATCTTGACCTCTGCCTCAGAACATTTCTTTTGATCTGAGTTTCAATATCGTGACATGATTATGAAGGAACAATGGTAAAAATCAGCAGTGGAAACTTGCTATGAATACAGTTAGCTCCAAGAACAACAACAAATACAAAAACAAAAAGAATTAATCTAAACAAGTTTATTTCTCTCTCAAAAGAAGTTCAGATGAGTTAGTTTAGGACTCTTGCCTTGAGGCTGTCTTCAAGGGACAAGGTTTCTTTTCTTAACCCTGTGTGCCTCTGACCTCATACCAAGTGACAGAATGGCTACTATGTCCCAGGGCATCATGTCTGCATTCCAGGAGAAAAGAGAGAAAGAGCAAAAGTCAAAAGCCTTTTAGAGAGGCCTCACCTTTCTAAGAAGGAAGCCCTCCTCAGAAATTCTAGCCTCTGTTTTTTTGGCCAGCCAGTTCTAGCAGCATAGGAGGCTCAGAGTTGAGTTTTGCTTTCTGGACTTTATAAACTAAAAGACAGGAAGGTGAGTTGGCTGGGTGGTGAGTGAGACAGCTTAAATAGTACATGTGCAAATAACCTACACGATCACTCTGCCCAGTTATATGCCTGATAAAGTGTGAGTTATCAAGCCCAGCATAAAAAGTTCACGTGATCTAGCCTTTCTTTTTGATTTGATATCTCTGTTCTTTTCAGCCAGACTTGATTTTTTTTTCTCTTATCCCACACATACTTCCATTGAAGTTCCCCGACCCTACCCGTTCAGTGAAGTCAGGATGGCTGTTTTCTGCCACTAACCATGAATTAGTATTAAAATATAGGGAGTGTAACAAAATAATCAAAACTATACCATAAACATGGGAGAATTTTTATTTTCCTGCCTCAAAGCATTCGAGGTCAAGGGCCAAGAAGGAAAGTTCCAGTACCTCCAGTGACTTGGGTTCCTTCTATTTTGTTGCTATGTTATCTTCAACAGTCAATTTCTCGCTCGTTTAATCTTTAGTGCCCTAGAACAGCACAAAGAAGATACAAATAAATGACAAGGACTTAGAGAGGTTAAAGTGAAGAAAATGATTTCCACATCCTAAATAAGCAACAAGATCCTTTTCCACTTCTGGCCTCCTACTTGGAGATAACAGTTTTACCTGAGCTCCAGTAGATGGCAGCACATACATATGTACAGTAAATGAAACTGAGAGACCTTTTTTAAAAACTGAAGGAACCTCACTACAAATCCCTACATGCACTAGTAAACACTTGACTGACTTCCGCACAAAGGTATCAAGTTTGTAGCTCGCTCCGTGATCTAGAAGACGCCATCCACTTGCTGCTCTAAAGTAAGATTTTCTAATATTTTTTAAATGAAACTTTGGACTGGGAAAAGGGGAGGTCGAATTTTAGATGTTGCCTTGTTCTGCACATTACCTATTTCAGAATTAATCGTAGCAATTAGGTAGGATAAGGGTGGGTTCTTACCAAGTTTGAAACTCTGGTATATTAGTAAGTTTTTCAAAATAAGAGGATTTTACAGTGTCAAGTGAACATTTTTCTTCCTGACTCATGAAGATAGAGTTTCTGAAAATGGCGTTTGTGTCTCTGTTAATTGGAAATTAACATTTTGATTCTAATATTTAGAGTAAGAAAGCCATCATGTGTAGTTTTCACATTGGATGTATTGAAAGTTGCCCCATTTTACCATTTCAGGCCATGTTTGCACTGATTTTCCCTAATAAAGCCATTTTGGTTTTGATAGTGCAATTTTATCTAATAATAAGGCTTTGGCTCCAAAATCTGGTCCCAGGACAGATAGGCCAGCGAGAAACATTTGGCTTTTGCTTTCACAATGCCATGTGCCAAAAATCACTAATGACAATAGTGTAAAGTAACCGCTTTTAAATACACCATGCTCAAGATTCGGGGATAGTAGATTATTGGAATCTCTCTAAAATATATATTGAATATAGTTCTTACCTCTTTCCATGTTTAAAGGAAAAATATAATAGTTGTATAAGGAGAAAAAAAACAACAGTACAAATTCATTACAGCAGAGGAGGACTGGCACCGTAAAAGCCCAGCCTCTCCGTCGCAGAACAAATGCGAACGAAATCAATAAACATCCCGTGAAGTCGTCGTCAGCTGGTCCCACCCAGGACACAGTTCTAATGCGTTGTTGGTCTGGCCCTCCAAGGAGATGTGGGTTTTATTGGGGGAAACAGTGATGTGGAAAAAAAAGGAGAAGGGAACTACCGCAGCAAGCCATGACGGAAGCCCGCCCACAGGAAAGGGAACGGAATGCAAGGCTGGCTTGGAGCCTCCCGATAGCCTTGAGGATGGCCTTGAGGTTTGTGGGAGGGTCTGCGAGGCTCTCAGGGGAGGAGCACGTGAAGCACATGGAGAAGCACGGTGTTTTCTAGAAATGGGTCTGCCTCAGTGTTCGCGCCACGCTCAGGCACCGCCCACAGGAAGGTGGCCTCAGCTCCAACTCAGCGGTGGGTTTCAGAGCACAGGTGGCCAGGTGTTCAGTCGTCTGGGTCCTGGTCAGTTACCAGGCCCGGTAGAGGAGTCTCAGGCCCTTGATACCGCATGGGGTCACTGAGTGTGCAAGAACCACAAGAAGAACCAGGTGTTCTGTTGGACCTGCAATCAGGAGGCTGGGTTTGAATTCGTAGCTGTGAAACACTGGGTAAAGCACACAATCTCTTTGAAGTTAGCACACTGGTGATCCGGCCCTCTTATCTCTTAAGTACTCCCTAATCCACCCCTCCTGCTCCAGCTGGCTCCCTGCCCAGGTCTGTTCTCCATGGATATCCTTGTAAAATACATGTTTGAGCATATCACATTCTTTCCATAAACCCTTCAGTGCCCATTGCCCACTGAAGTGATTAGCCCCTCAGAAGGTAGAGCTTGGATAAAGGGTGGAGGCTTAAAAGGGAAGTACCCTTTGAATGCAGCAAAAAGCCAAGTGTGGCTGAATAGAACAGAAATTCTTTCTAAAAGAAAGGACTAGATCATGTGAGCCCTCTAGGTAAGGCTCGCTACCTGGACTTTATCAGGCAGGTAATTGAGCAAAGCGATTGCATAGTTCTGTTCATGTAATATTTATGTTGGTTCACTCAATACCCACCCAATTCACCCTCCTTCCCCCACCCTTTTTTTTTTCCTGGAATGCCTATATGATGCCTTAGGACATAGCAGCCACTTTGTGATTTAGTTTGAGGTCAGAGGCACACATTAAGAACAGCAGAGTAAGAGAAAGAAACTGATTCCTTGAAGATAGCCTCATTTAAGCATCATCTGACTCTTCACCACCCCCGACCTCATCACTAGCCATTCCTCTCACCCTGAGATCTACAATCCACGCCCTGGGCAAATATCTCATACATATCATATTTCTCCTATGTCAGAATCTCTCAGTCCTCCCTTTTAAAAATTACTGATTGTCTGTTAAAAGGTCACTGCTCCATGCTTAAAGTTTAAGGGGATCAGCAGCATTATGGGGTGGAATATTCACATTCAAAAGACTTAGGACACGTGCATGTAGTTCTGGCTCAGCTGTTGACTGGCTCTATGACCTTGAGCAGGTCAGGTCAGTTTCCTCATCTGAAAAATGGGGTTACTGGACATGATTTGATTTTCCAGCTCTTTCGTTCAATGAGTCTCTGAGGGCAACCATGAAATCTTTCCAAAGGACAAGGGAAAACCATAGACCACTGACAGTTCAAACCCTGACAAAAGTTTATAGGAGAGAAAGCAAGAAGCAGCCCAAGTAGTAAGGACACATACAATGCCGTAGCAATGTGTGCCGAGACAGTGCGTGAGGGATGGTGGTGGTAGCAAGGGAAAGGACTCCACTCCTGCTGGATCGGCATCAGAGGCTTTTCTCTAAGTATAGAAGTAATGACAGGAAGGTTAAATTCCAATGTCTCTGCTCCAGTTATCACTCCAGTGGAATGCTAAATGTTTTTGATATACAAAGCTAAGTATCTAGAGTAAGCATGCTTGGGGAATTCAGATGGTGGGAGTGATTGTACAGAGGTGCTGTTTTCAGGTCCTTAAAGGTGTACATTAAACCAGCTGTTCCAGAGGTTACTGCCAGCGCAGGGCCATGTACCTCAGTGTAAGTCATTAAATGAGCCTGTCTTTAGGTGAAATTACACGTTCTGTTATGGGTCGACTCGATGGTAAGGTCATCATCCTGACAGCTGCTGCTCAAGGGATCGGCCGGGCAGCTGCCTTAGTAAGTTACCATCTCTTGTTTGTTCACTAACTGTTGGGATATTGAATTATGTAGACAGATTCCATGGTTATTTAATTCTGCCCTACTTTTTTTTATTGACCTTTATGTTTCTGTTGTCTAAAGTTACAGAAAGAAAAGTCACTATTTCTGACCCCAGGCAGATGAAGGAATGACTATCTCACTTATTATTATGTGACATGACTGATAACCTTTGACTCTAAGAAACTTACTTCTCTGCCTCGGTTTTTTTGCTCCATAATAAATTGACTGTGGAGGCCCTACAGGAGTACATAGCTTTCTCAAATTATGTCAATTCAGATAAAGGACTCCAGAATTACAAGACTATCAGATTACCTCCCCCTTCTATTTGATATCAACTTCTCACACATTATACCCCGCAACTGAGATAATAATGCACTTTCAGAATAATGATGGGGTATGGTTTGACATTTACGAAAACTGTAGTATACTCTTAGGAGGGAAAGTGTTGAAATAACCCATTTTTTTCTTGCTATTTGAACTATAAAAAACAATGGTATATAATAAGAACTTGCTCAGAAATGTAATAATATAAGCTATCAAATCACAGCAGTATTTTGAGAGTTGCCTAGTTCTTTAAAAACACTATTTTATTTGGTATTACTTAGGAGGACAAAGTCAGATGACAAGCACAACATGTTGCATTGTTCTAATTAATGATAAAAATAATAACAATGGGAAGAATGATGTGAGACTAGTTTGAAATTCTACCTATTTAATGGGGGCGGGGAGTGGAAATAAGATAAAGGGGAAAAGGCTAAATGACTTTCCACTTAGGAAAGCAGTTTAACCAAGTAAACAAAAGATTTATTTGTGCATTGTGTCTACCAGGCTTTTGCAAGAGAAGGTGCCAAAGTCATAGCCACAGATATCAATGAGCCCAAACTTCAGGAACTGGAAGGGTATCCAGGTAAGCAACTCAGCTGCTTGAACTTAAGACTCAGTCTACAGAGCAGCAGGACTCATGTGCTGAAAGAGGATTCCTTAGCTGCTCAGCTCCACTGGCCTTTTTAAGGCCTAACTCTCTGATATCAAATGTATATTCCGTGAACTTACACACAAAAATCTGCATACTTCAATGTAGAAACAAAATTTTAGCTGTACACTTAAAATTTTTAATGTATTTAACACATTGAAGGATTCAGTATCTTAAAACAAAATTATATGAACATTTGACAGTTATTTTGGGGGACAACTTTTCACCCCCACATCCTCCTCCTGTAAGGGCGGTGCTGTCCCACAGAAACACGACGTGAGCCCTATGTGTGGTTTCTGATTTTCTAGTGGCTACATTTAAAAAGTAAAATGAAACAGGTTAAGATTCATTTAATAATCTATTTCATTTAACTCAATGTATCTAAAATATTATCATTTTAATGTAATCAAAAATATTAATGGAATATCTTACATTCTTTTTTTATACTAAATCTTTGAAAATCGTACATCTTTTACACTTACAGCACATTTTAGTTCAGACTAGCTGCATTTCAGGTGTTCAGTAGCCACATCTGGCTAGTGGCTACCATGGGGGAGATACCTCAGCCCTAAAATCACATGTCATGGTCAGAAACCCAAAGAGATTACCCAAATTATCATCCTTACCATACCACACTGAACTCAACTCTAACATCAAAAACTTCAATTAAAGTTTCTCTGAAAGAAATCAGAATAGAGAACTCATTTAAAAGTTAACTGTTCCCACAAAACAGTACATGTTACAGGGTCAAACACAGATCAGTTAATTGATTTAGTTAACTGAATTAGACTATGTTGAATTATCATTCCAACAACTCTAAGTAAAGCCACTGTACTGGAAAAGCCCAAAGGAAAAGGAGTGTTTGTGAAACTCAGTTTCAGTCTTCTCTTTCTTTGTTGATTCATGTTTTATCTCTATATCTAAAGAGAAAAATTAAATAAATCGTATGTTTTAAAAACGTGAAAATAATGACTGCTTTTGTATTAGAGGACATTTGGATTTTTGTTGTTGTTGTTTTTAGTAACTAGTATAGAGTGTATCTCTCAAGCCTTCAAGTGTTTCTTCCCTTCTTCTGGCCTCTCATTACTTCTTGCACTTTAGGCCAGAAATAAGTAATGATGCCCTTGATCAATAAAGTCATTTCAATAAATGGTAGAATTGACATACAAGTAAAGCTCACAAATAGAAACAATCTCTTATCCCACCACCTTTTACCTTCCTCCAAACAGACAGAATTCAGAATTTTTGTAGCAGTGACTCAACCTCTGGGGGGAAAAAGGAATGGGCTAAAATGACCCACCTTTAGTTATGACTTTTGGCTTACTGCGCTATAAAGTTCTTACTCAGAAAAGACCTTTATTATTCGATTCAGAGAATGGAGAGAAAGAGCGAGGAGAGAGAGGTGTAGTTGGGAGGTCCATACTGGGAGGACTTTTTTACTAATGAGAGTCTTAGCATCCTACCAGTGGTCCACAGTCCTATGAACCCTGAGCGGACAGATACTGCATCACTTCTGAACAGCTAAATCTTCAAGGCTAGACATTTTTTATGCATATAGATAAGTAGTGCCTTTTGTTTTCTTTTTCAGGTATTCAAACGCGGGTCCTTGATGTCACAAAGAAGAAACAAATTGATCAGTTTGCCCTTGAAGTTGAGAGAATAGATGTTCTCTTTAATGTTGCCGGGTAATTCAGAACTTTTTTGATTTCACTTTCCTTACAGAACATTTTCTGTGACTTATATTGGAAGAATTGTGATAGTATGGACAAATTATTCCCCATGAACCATAATATGTTCCTTGGGAAATACAACTGGATTCTGAATAGAATTTTTATTATAAGATAGCCAAAGAAGTTGACATGGGCTTGGGACATAAAGGCAATTAAGATCTACTCCAGACAGCTGATACTAATCCAAAGCAATTGATCTTCTTAAGGCTGGTAACAGGCTCATGCCAATGGACTTATCACTGATGTTCCAGTAGGACTTATAAAATAAAATAAAAAACGGATTTCCAGTAGAATATCTTTCAAATGGAGCATATTTCCTAGAAGCCAAGTACATATTGAAATGCATATGTTTCCAATTTTTTTGGCACAATAGTCTAGCAAGTCATTTATACCTCCCAAACTCAGTATTTCTAATTGGGAAAATAAATCTCAGCACAAAGAGAAAGGCTAAATTAAACATTTTAGGGTAGTTCCAGCCTTGCTGAACCACATGTGAATGATGAGAAACTAGAAGTAGAGCAGCTACATGTAAATACAGCAACTGCCAGTACATTTCTTTCTCAGGCACAACAGCAGAGATAAGCACAACTGAGGCTTACACAGGAGTGAAGTTGACATTCTGAAGTTCTGCTTTTCTTACAGTTAGGGTTACACTGCTACTGCTACAGTAAAAGAAAAATCCTAGCGCCTTCTAATATATTTTTCTGGTACTTCCTAACCATGTTTCAGAGCAGAAAAGAAAATCTGTCCATGGTTTATCAAGTATTACAATGTATGAGAATTAAATTAAAGCAAAAAATTTGTGATGATCTATTTTATAACTTGCTCATCCCTCATATGAGAATATACCCAGAGCCATGAAAAAAAATTAACTAGCAAAATTAGTTTTCTAACATCTATTAAATTTTCAGCTAAGTAAAGGATATAGAAACAGAGCATATGGTTCTTGCCGTCATTCATTTGAACTGGAAGTACAGTCACAACCAACAATATTTTATCATTAATTACATAATTTTGGTCCAAGGGACAGTGAAATCAATTAAGACTTCAGTTCCTATAAAGCTTCCTGGAGGAAATGTGACCTTAAAAAAAATCGAAGCTTATTTTAAGGGCTTTGTTTTGTTCTGCTTTGTTTATTCAATATGTTAGAATTGTACAGTAGCAATATTACTTCGCTACCCTGAGATGTTTGTTTTCCTCGCATTCCCTTGAAAATGTTTAATCTGTGCCACCCGAGGGCACTGTTGCTCTTGCAATAGGACTCAGGACAGACGTCATCATTTATTTGTTTTTGATGTTTCCTGTGAAGTTAATATACAGCTTCTTATGTTTGGTGGCACAGAACTCTTGCTTTCTTCTTCTAAAAAAAAGGAATTTGTGTTCAAATAAATTTATTTATTTAAGTTATTGGGATAGTTACTAATGTAATGTACTGGTACTATGTTTGAATTATTAAGAATCTTGGTAAAGGAAGAGACAATGGTCTAAGTCAATCGATGACAATAAAATGATATGGAAGTGAAATGGAAATCTTTTTACATATTTCTTCTCCCCGTTGTTTAATCACTGTTCCAGTTTTGTCCATCACGGAACCATCCTGGACTGTGAAGAGAAAGATTGGGACTTCTCTATGAATCTCAACGTCCGCAGCATGTACCTGATGATCAAGGCATTTCTTCCTAAAGTAAGGCGATCACTACCTCTGGGATAAGCATCACTGGATAAGTAGTTCTCCTTACTGGTCATCTAGAAAGGATCCCCACATATGCTGAGGAGTAAAAATAATTAACATAATGACTAACCTGAATTGAAAATTTATAGCAAGAAATGTAATATAAATTAACTCATTGAACCTTCTAGTTCATCCATTCAAGGAATATTAAGCACTCTCTATATACCAGGCTTTATTCTATGTTCAGAAGACACATTGGAGAACTAAACAAAGTCCCTATGTAAGAGAGGACACACTTGTAAAGGGAGAGACAGGATAATAGTTAATCAAATAAACATATATTATGTCGGATGCTTATAAGTGCTATGAAGAAAAAGAAACTAAGATATCAGTGAAGTCCAGGAGAGTCTCATTGATAAGGTAAAAGTTTGATAGAGGTTTGAATGAAGTTGGGGAGCTAATCATTCAGGTATCTGGGGAGAGAGTTCCAGGAAGAGGGAGAGCACATGGGACTAGAACGATCCAATGACGTAGGCACCACTTTATCACATCCATGATGCAGAGGATATATGTATCTGAATTATGTAATTAGAGCCAGGATTCAAACCCTGAAGTTGGGCCCCTTTCTGAATTTCAGTGTCTAGGCACACACCCTCAAGATGGACGTACCCAATTGCTTCTCTGTACCCTGAGTATTCTGCTTACACTCCTGATTTTAGCTGAGCTGCAGAGGTACCAAAGAGAAGGGAGACAGTGTGTACTAAAAAGAGTTTTCCTCCCGAGTCTGCTGCCCTTGAATTCTCCAGTCTTTACACAACTCATCAATGTTTTTCATTGTATTTACAAACAAGCATTAAGAAACTTTCAATAGAAAGCACCACACTAGGTGCTCTGGGGGAGGTAGGGATAAGTATGAAAAACACTGACTTCAAATGCGTTTGTAAGCCAACAGTAACAGCACAGGCTCAGACAATGACAGGGGTTGACACAGTACAGAACCAGCTCAGTTCAGGATTGTAAATTGAACCCTAGTTAAATGCAGAAGAGTCGTTTTTCTCTGTCATCCCAGCTGGATTAGATGACTGACATCCTGAATGCTGCCCAACCCAGGGGAGGAGAAGAGCTTTTTAATGCAATTCAGGGCTAACACTTTGCTCCAAACATTTAACCTAATGTCAAGAAGGATTCAGATGAACATTAGAAGGAAAATTAGAAGAAGTGACTTAGCAACGAAATATTTTTTTTAATCTACTTGTTTAGTACCTAGAAGGAATCTTGGGTGGGTTCATGGAATGTTCAACTAGCAAATTTTTTTAAATGTTTAAACTGCTTCTTTTGCTTATTTGAAGTTCATGAGAATCTGTTATTTGATCTCGAATCCATTTTTTAAAGAATAATCCTTATTGTAGGATATGAGACAGAATCAGAGGCTGTGGTAAAACAAGAAAGCTTAAGTTATGGTGGGTAAGACTTTGCACTTGTATGAGACTCATTCGTAAAACCAGCCTATTTCATGTCCAGAAAGCTTTACAGATATCAGTGAAGGAAGCAGGTGTGGGGTACAGTGGAGCTGAAATTTAAACTTATAAGAAAGTGTTAAGTTTTAAAATGTCAAACACTAACTTATAAATTAGTGAGTTTGCCTATGATTTAAAGCATCTTAATGATAATCGATATGAGCCAATAACACTCATCTGTTAAAAAAAAAAAAATTCCTGAGCAGTATTAATGACTGGGCTGGGGAATCAGAAGGAGTCAGTGCCATTTGTTAAAGTGACTCTAACCAATCTGACCCTGGCCTCGGAAGGCTTTAAGCATGGCCTGAGCTCTGCCCCTGATTTTCCACGTGACCTGGGAGATGGCCCTTGCACCCTCTCAGCATCTATTCCTTCTGTTTAAAATTAGGGTGGTATTTTATACCATCCTTCTCTCCCTGATCGTCTGGGATCCTCTGTGTCCATTAACCATGACACACATATTCCAGGTTAGAACTTTCCAAGGGAAGCCAGGATTTGGAGTCTAGGCAGATCTGAAAGGTCAGGCGGTCAAAACACAGGAATGCTTGTGGGAAATTTTTGTTCATGGATAGAAAAACAGAAAATTATTCCAAAACTGGAAGATCCATCAAAAGGCAGAAAACAAGTTGAAAATACTGTAAGAAGAGGTCAATGCAGAATCCAAGGTCCACTGTGGAATGGAAGAGGCAATGCATTTTGGCAAGAATTCAGAGGAGGGGGGTCTTGGATGTGTAGTGAGGGGTATTCCCCTTTGCTGTGTCATAGAAGAGCCCCCAAGAGTATAGAGGTGCTTAGGAAACATTCATTGAATGAAAAAATGAAGACCCAGAGGGCAAAGTCTACCAGGTTTCGGAGCTGAACTCTGGTCAGTGGGGCCAGAGGGCTGGGTAGGAGTAGGACTAACTAGACGGAGCTCGGGGTGGGGAATCGTTAGAGGTCTTTCTAGCCTCCCACCCCACAACTTGAGTTTCTGCGACATCAATCCTATATAGCATCACTATGTACCGGGCACTTTATAGTCATTCTTGCCAGAGAGGACTATTGCCAGGAGACCCAGGAAGAGTGTTCACACCATGACAGCAGGTACTGAGCTGGTGTTGAGAAGGCAGCATGGAAGGAAGCAAGGACTGTGGGGTCTAGAATCAGCAGGGAGACCTGGGTTGAATGGATAGTACACGTATTAGGGAACAGCACCACCATCTCCTAGGTGAGCATGTTCTAAAGTTTTGCCTGAGTTATTATTGCATTTCAGAAGACTGGACACTGAACTTACTTAATAGACTGTCTTTTTATTTAAATTGGGTTCTGTCTACAGCCATGCCACACTGAACATGACTGATCTCAGAAGCTAAGCAGGGTTGGGCCTGGTTAGTACTTGGATAGGAGATCACCTAGGAATACCAGGCACTGTAGGTATAAAAAATAAAAATAAAATAAAAATAAATTGGGTTCTATGTATTCTATATATATTAAAAATGGGTTATAGATGACAGTGATAGCTCAGTAAAACTGGAAAAGATAAAAACAGGTTATGTTATTTGCTAAAGTTGGTAAGAAAGAAGATTTTTAGGGCTTGGTTTTCAATATCATTATATCTGAGTAACTTTCTTGGTATTTTTTATGAGGACCCATTTAATTAAGATCCTCTTTATTATATTAACAATTTAGAGTAAATATTTTCTCCTGTGCCACTGGGTCACCTCAGCCTCTCCTTGTGTTTTGTTAGCCCATCTAACACAATGCCTTAGGGTTGTTTTAGACTTTGCTTTTAGATACAATTAGCAGGTAAGTATCAAAACAGAAAGTAAGAAAAATATCAAAAGGAAAGGTATATTCTCACCCCAGAATCCATCCAAACTTACCCTTCTTTGTCTGAAAGCTACTGGAGAAACTTGCCCTAACAAAAGTGATTTCTTTCTCCAGACCCTTTACACTGCCTATTGAGACTCTTTTAGAAACTCTTTACTTGATTTTCATGAGATAGCTATCCTGTTTTTCCTTCTGTTCTCTGGTTGTTTTAGCCAGCAGCTGTTTTAACTCACCACTCTCTGCGTTCACGGCTCCCCAAGTTCTTGTGGTCACCCTCACAGCCTCTGGTTTCAATGAGAAGTTAGTGCCTGTTAGGCAGGAATTCTCCCCACCTCTTGCTGCCTCCCTCAAAACATGCATGGGTAACCATGCCCTTGCACACACATATATTATCTTGAAAACATAAATGCATGTTATAATTAATAAATTATAAGTTTATTTGAAAACATTTTCTAATTTGTAGCAGTCTTTTCATTAGATATCCCTTTAGGTCTTGGGCAGGACTCAGCAATCTGTACTTTAAACTAGCACCTCAGGTGATTTTCATTCTTCAAAATGTATTGACCACCTACTGTGTAACCTGTCTAGAAGGATGACACAGCCACAGACCCTCCTCCCATGAAGTTCACACTTTAGTGGGGGGAATTCTAAAGGGGACGCTCCTAGGAAATGCTGCCTTAGAAGGGGAGGCAGCCCTCACTGCACATAACCATTCACCAAGCCCTACGCTTACGATCTCAACTGTCTCCATTTCTGTCACCCATGGACATTTATGCATCTAGTGATTTCCTAAATCACTGCCTCGGCCTCCAGTGGTCTTCTCTACTGGGTACCAGAGTCATGTTTATATTCCCCAAATCATACCCTCCTCTTCTGTGTTAAACCCTTTACTGTCACCACTGCATTCCTTTCAGAGTAAAGTCCATATTCCTAAATTTAGCTTTGGGTGACCTGTGTAGCCTCATTCCTTCCTTGCTATGCATTCCAGCCAGACCCATTTCTGCCCCCAGGTTCATAACAGAGCCTTTATACATAAAGCTCCTTCTCCTTAAAATAACCTTCTTTTATTTTTCTGACTAACACTCTAGCTTTTAAAACTCAACCCATATATTTCCTCCTCAGGAGCTTTCCTCTAGTGTCCCCCAGCCTGGATTAGTCCCCTCCCATCAACGCCCCCTATTTTGTGAAGGTCTCTGTTGTCACTGGTTGCTGGTTATGTCAGCAACTCCAGTTGAACTGGCAGCTCTCTGTAGGCAAAGACTGTGTCACTTACCTTTGAATCTCCTGGACCTAGCACAATGCCTGACCACAGTGGGTATTCCACAAATACTGTGTTGAATGAAGTAAGAGTTGTCCAACATCAGGAATACATAGCAAGCACTATTATTTATTCACATTCTGTTTAGCTCAGAGTCCTCTTGGTCTTGCTGATGGTCTTGTGCCACGGGAAGGTGATAATTAATCCCCCTGGGAACTGTTCCTGCCAGTAAGTGTGTGCATGTGCCACCAATTGGCAGCAGTACTGGGTGAGATTGTTAAGACTGCTTAACAGAGCTTAATGTTCATAACTAATAAGATGGTTCTACAAAACTTAAGCAAATGCAAATCTTTTAAAGAGGTAGTATTTTTATCCTTCAGAGGGGCATTTTTTTTTTAATCTGTTCTGGCAGATGCTCGCTCAGAAATCTGGCAATATTATCAACATGTCCTCTGTGGCTTCCAGCATCAAAGGTAGGTCTGTCTGCTCTGGGATCATAACACAAATAATACTCACACACCTTCCCAAGCTAAGGGTTTGGAGAACAAACATAGCAGACATCATGAAACCCACACATAACTTCAAAACTTCATTTTAAAAATTGGTATTAAGTTCCTTAACTGCCAGTCTTTTTGCCTTAGACATGAAGCAGTCATAAAATTAAAGTTTGTTTGCTTTACCCTTCCTTTCATTTCTTCTAATGGATGTGAAAATGAAGATCAAACTGGGAGAAGGAAACATTTATCCATTTAATTTATCAAAAAAGGTGTATTGACCACCAGCTATGTGCTTCTGCTCCAAAAGAATTCACAGTCCTGCAGTGGGCAAATGCATGTCTATGAGTGATCATATTATCACAGCTTTGTGCAAAGTGCCCTCACGACACAGGGAGGTAAATACCTGTGGACATGAGGAGTAATTAGCAAAGACAGCTGATCTGGGCCTTAAAGAGAAGACAAGTTGAAGACCCAGGATTGCAGTGCAAGATAATGTCACAATCTGACACAAATGGATTTATGAGTTTAAAAGAAAATAGCACTGTTAATAATAGGAAGAAAGCCTGACACCAATCTTTTGAAAGGGTAGCATGGGAGGAAGCATGGCAATGGGCACTGCGGATATTTATTTGTGTTCCTGTTCTAAAGGAAACTGGTTTTTATTCCTTCAATTATTGAATTTTTCCTTCCCAATCAGGAGTCGTGAACAGATGTGTGTATAGCGCAACCAAGGCGGCTGTGATTGGCCTCACAAAGTCCGTGGCTGCAGACTTCATCCAGCAGGGGATCAGGTGCAACTGTGTGTGTCCAGGTGACGTTGGCACTACAGGGCTGTGGGCATGTCCTTTCTGATATCCAGATTGCCACTATAAGAGATATCCACATAAGTTTGTTGACCCCATGTTATATTGTCTCCTGTCGTTTAGAAAAGTTCAAAAGAAAAAGAGCATAGGCTTATTAAGATAACTGTC
This sequence comes from Macroglossus sobrinus, assembly GCA_004027375.1. NCBI lineage: Eukaryota > Metazoa > Chordata > Mammalia > Chiroptera > Pteropodidae > Macroglossus > Macroglossus sobrinus. The sequence continues at coordinate 129,401 of PVKZ01001331.1, forward strand.
CAATAGTAAATTGGGATAAAGAGGCTAAGTCATTAGGAATAAGCCATAATGAGTTTAACGCCACTCGTGTGTGAGGGGAAATTCCAAACCATGTGGTTAATAGACAGCACTGGCCAAGGTTTGGTGTCTTGGATGCAGACCAGGGCTGACCTTGACATGGGAAAAAGGAAAAGTAGACTATGTTCACAGGACAGCAGGAGACAAAGGAGCCTCCCAGAGCACAAGGAACTACTGAGTCATGAAAATGTCCTGGGTAGCCCATAAATTAAAAGGAAGGATTAACACCTTCATTTATGCTATAAAAAGAGAGTCAGCAAATGATGGTCCGAAGGCCAAATCTGACCACCACCTGTTTTGTAAATACAGTTTTATTGGAGCACATCCACACCCAGTTTACATGTTAGCTAGGAACTGCCTTCATGCTACAGGCAGAGCTGAACTGTTGTAACAGATCAAATGGTTCTTAAAACTAAAAATATTTTTTATTTGGCTTTTTACTGGAAAGTTTGCTGACCTCACATATAAAAAAAAAAAAGGAGAAAAGCAGAACTTATTATTAGCAGAAAGAAAAGTCTATTTGTCCAAACAAAAACATTCAATAACTTATTTCTTAGGAATAAATTTTCATTCTCTTAATAACTGTGGGTGTGTCTATTAAATAGACATGCCCTTTCTCCTGATTCCACCTACCCCAAATGAATACAAGGTGTTTAAGAATAATTATTAACTTCCTTCCTGAAAAGAAATTAAAAGTTGCATATCCAGGATCAAAGCTCCTCTCAGTAGTGTACAACTGGTGTTGAGGGGTTAAGAAGGAGTATAATTTCACAGTTACCTGTGAGATCTTTCATAATGTGAAGGGCATGCCAGAACTTGGAGAAAGGGCTGACGAGAGAATACTGCATGCAGTACAAGCATACCTTGGAAGTATTGTGAGTTCGGTTCCAGACCACAATAAAGCGAGTGTCTCAATACAGCGGGTTGTAATCTATTTGATGGTAGAGAGTCGTGCCTTCAATTTGTAAAACACCAATATCTATTACATGAAATAAAGTGAAGTACGGTAAAACAGTTGAAAAGTCCCACAGGACAGTCTGATGTAATCCATCATAGTCTCTCCTCAGGTTGAAATCCACTCACTTATTAGTTAAAGAAGGGAAACAGCTACAGAATTTTCATGATGGAGGTGTTGTGTTTAATTTTTCTAGGACTAGAAAGAATAAACATAGGTAACAGTAAGAAAAAGGAGAATACAGAAAAGACAGTTTCACTGGGTTTTAACTGATGGTACTTGAATCCAGCTATTTTCGGTGCTATTTACCCAATGGAATAAATGGCAAAGTGATTGGAAAAATATGGTTGTTTTAACAGCTGGACTTTTCAGGAGACTGGAAAATATGTTATCGAAAGCTCTGGAACAAGGAACTAGCTGTGACTCATTGAGTCAGTCACAGAAGAAAACCTGACGAGGAATGACTGTGTCTGGGATGGCCCTGGTGATTGTCTAGTCACAACTCTTTTAACACCAGACTTGTGTATGGCATGGTGTGTCAGTCTGTGCCATGGACACAGCAGAATTCAGTGACAATGGAATTAAGTGGAAGGCATAGGCTTGCTCTGCAGCTTTAATAGCCATTTATACCAGCCATATGTAAGACATGACACTCATTTGCCTCTGTCGAAGGAAGTTGCTAAAGCTGTAAGGATTTTGAAGAGGGTGTTAAGTGAAAGCTTTAGGTGCCTTGAGCACACTGTTGATAGTATTTTGAACCTTAAGGAGACCGTTGATGACAAATGTGAGGAAAATATTATCACAAACTGGATACAAGGAGATCCTTGTTGCGTGGTTTCAGAAAGTTTGTCAATACTATCGTCCATAGTAACATGAGAGGTAGAAGACATTCCTAATGAGCTGGGTGATCTAGCTAAGGCATTTCCACCCAGAGTGTTGAAGAATGCCTCCCTCTAACAGTAAAATGTGAGAAGCAGCAGCTAAAGAAAGAGCTGTTAAATGAAAAGGAGCCAGAATTTGCTGATTTTGAATTCACGGCCTCTCCAGAAAAATGGTAAATGATGATAAAATTAAGAAATGGTTTCCAAGCAAACATCCCATCTATGGCACTCTCAGGAGCATGGTCTGAAGACGAAATTGAGGATGTGACTGTAAAATCATTCACTATGCTATGAGAAAGATCATGTGGTCTCTGGAACACTGTTTACAGAATTTACAGATTTTATTTAAAAAGTCTGGGGAACTTTCTCTGTAGGAAATTATAAACAAATTGTCAATCTCTTTTTCAGCTAAAGTAAGTAACCAAGTTGAATGTTCCCTTTGATTTAGGAACGGTTGATACCCCATCTCTGCAAGAAAGAATACAAGCCAGACCAAATCCTGAGGAGGTATAGCTACCATTTTAAATGTTTAAATCTTCTGGTTAAAATATGCCCTCTGCCTTACCTAGAATAGACAGATTAGAAATGGAAAGTAGAAGTATGGTTGCCAGGGGCTGGTGGAGTGGGTAGTTGTTTAATAGGTACAGAATTACAGTTTTGCAAGATGTAAAGTGTTCTGGAATTCATTGCACAATAAAAAAAAAAACTTAACACTACTAAATTGTACACTTAAAAATGGTTAAGATGATAAATGTTATATGTGTATTTTACTATTTTTTGAAAGCCCTCCTTTAATATGAACTTTTCGATTTGTAGATTTTAGTATGACAAAACAGTTTGAGTACCTTGAAAGTCACTGTAGCCCCGCTTGGTCTGCTTAGTCCACAATTAATGATTTTAATGATATTCTTACATCTCATGAATCATGCACGATTAAGACAGCAAGCCAGTGGTACCTCTGTAGATTTGTTTTGCCTTTGACTCCCAGAAGGTGTATCAGGTGTATCAGCTCACATCACTGATGTCTGGTATGCTTTCTGGTCACAGGCACTGAGCAATTTTTTGAAAAGACAGAAGACTGGAAGATTTGCAACTGCAGATGAAATAGCCATGCTATGTGTGTATTTGGCTTCTGATGAAGTAAGCACTGTTCTCCCCAGGGAGTTCATTTTCTCAATCATATTTGGCCACTATTTGCTCAACAAAAAATGTCATCTAAGAGAGTTATGGCATATATGTGTATGTATACAAATACACACACACATTATGTATATACACATTGCCGGAGCCAGCCAGCTAAGATCGAACAGTTCCTGAGAGGGGGAGTGAGGATTGAAAAAAAGAGAGAGAGAGAGAGAGAGAGAGAGAGAGGGGAGAGAATGAGAGAGAGAGAGAAAGAAGATAGAAGATAGTCTCGGGAGGGCTAACAGTGAATACTGTGCCCCGAGTTTATTAAGAACAGTATATTTATACCCTAGGATGTGCATGAGAAGCAACACCCACAGATATGCAAACAATTTCAGTAACAAGCTTATTCATTAAGTCAATCTTCCTCCTTCAGTAACGAGCTTATCCATTAAGGAGCCCACCTGCCCTGCAAACTTCTAGCTTGCAGGCAACTTTAACCCTGTCAGTAGGGCATTCAGAAGAATGGCTCCCAACAATACATATATATATTATCTATATATGCATATATATATATGTATATATACACACACACACATATATACACACCACATATATATGTATATATATATACACATATATATATATATATATGTATATATATATATATATATATATATATGCTAAGATGCTGCAGATACTAAATAGAGATACATTCTGATCTAATTTGCTCAAAGAAAGGCTACTTTGATCTGAGCTGCTGACTTTTCCTTATTCAGCTTTACAGGTAACTAAATGAAATGGAAGATTGAAAAAAATTTAAATTGCTCATTTTTCTAAGAGAGAATTGCTTTCAAAAATTACAGTTGAGGAAACCTTGATTAAATATAAATAAATCAAATGAATCTCCAAATTATAACAGCTTTAGGTGAGATGGGGAGAAGGTAACCAGATTAACTGAGCCCAGGAGACACAGAATTGGCATCCAGTGTTTTGGGTTTTACTGGTAACTTGTTTAGGATACTCCCACCAGTCTATTTTCGATGAATTCTTCCTTGTTTGTCATCATGTACGTAAATTCCTAATTCTTTCCACTTAGTATCTGTTTAGTAAGCAGTTTCTTCCTTAATAGTTATTGTATGGTTTTAAGTGGCATACAACTGCAAAAGCAGAAACTATATTCATAAGGTTAGAGCATAAGAACATCCCCTTCTGTTTTATATCTTTGAATATTACCTGACCAGGGAACTGTAATATAGGAAAAGAGAGAAGAACAGGGGAATGGGCGGGCGTGAGGTGCACACCAGGTATTTGGTGAATGTAACAAATACAGCGGTTGAAATGCTGAGTGACAGAGCAGTTACTACTTCACAGAACTATTAAGAATAGTTGTTGATAGCTGAGGAAATTGCTAGACAGAATATTAATGTAGCAAGTACGTTGGCCTTTCTCTAAATGTATATCTTCAGAAGAGCTCATTTGATTTTGGAGTATTACTGATAAGCTTAATTTCCTTTGTTCAGCCAGAGTTTACGCTATCAAATATTTGGGAATATTCTGGCTTGAAATGTGCAACAAAAGGACCTTTGGCCTTTTAGACGTTAAAATTTCTATACTCATATAATGATGTCTTTCCTTCCTGTATCCTCCCTTGTCTCAGGCTTTAGATAAATTTAAAACTAAGAACACAAAATTGAATCTTTATTATCCATGTTTAAAATATTTTTAAACCTCAAACCAGGAATCACTTCAGCTTTAATTCATTGGCAAATGACAAATTCTATGGAAAAATATAGTTATTTATTTTAACTCCTTTAGTTTGCACAGATTTGAATATCTTAAACTAATATAAAATATTTTTTCATACTTATACTAATTATTATTCATAAAAACTCTTAAAACATTTAGTGTGCTTCAGCTCTTAGAATTACCTATGCATACCGATTATATATACAATATGGCTTTCTTTTAATTCTGTTTGATAATTGACATGACCACTTTATGAATGACACACTTGATTATGTTCAAAATTATATTAGTGGTATAAAACTACTTTAGAATAGTTCTGAGTTTCCAAATGAAAATATACTATTGCCACCTCACTTTATCCTAATTTGTGTAATGACTATATTCCACAAATGACTAACTTCTTAATTTTCTGATTCTGAGACCAAACACCTAAAGGACCTTGCTTAGAATGTGACATGTGCTAAACCACCAGCCAGAGGCCAGTTAACTTCAGACCAGGAGAACACTTGGCAGTTTTAAATCACCCAAAATTGAATTCATATTTCCCTAAATTGTGTTTGAGTTTTTCTGTTACCATGAAATTGTTTAGCTCTCTCAGTCATAGAAGAATTGAAGAAATACAGCCTCTGTTAAACCTGGTTAATTGTTTTGTCTGCTTGTTTCTCACTACAGTCTGCCTATGTAACAGGTAATCCTGTCATCATTGATGGAGGCTGGAGCTTGTGATTTCAGGATCTCCTTGCTGAGAAGGCAGTCCCTTCCTGTCCACAGTGAACCTAGTCATCATGTCTTTCCTGTTAAAGGAAATAGTAATCAAAATAATCCCTTTTTAATGATGTCATTGTTCGCAAGAGTCTGATTCTTTAAATATATTAATTTTTCTAATCTCTCCTGAAATCATTGTAAATTACATAAAGGTAATGAGTTTACTGCAAATAAATAGTTTTAAGAATAAACCTCAATTTGCAAGCATATGAAGCTAAAATATGAATATGAAGAAAAAGGAAAGTTTTTAAAGTAAAGGTATCATTTCTATTTTACCTCTACTTCTTAGTATTCAAATATTTTTGTACAATTCTGCACTGATCTGAATATGGATACTAATTTTAAATTTTTACACCATTGTAAGTGAATATTAGAGGTAGGAAAGAGTTTGGCTTCAATAACATTAAAAGATGTTTAGATGCAGAACTGTATTGTTTATCTGTTATGTAGAAGAAAATAATCATCAGGTATTTATACTTAATGGATGTCATCATATATAATTTTCTCTTTGAATCTTAAAAATAACAAGGAAGTTATTGAAATGAACAATAAACAGATAACATTTTATGTATAAGAAAGAATATTTTGCAGTTGATAAAAGTTAGTTAAAATCGACAGCAAAGGATATTTTGACTAGCACTCCCAAAGAGTCTATTGAGTTTAAGATTTGTTTTGGTCTTCTAGATGAGATATTCCACTGCTGGATCACAGATAGCTTGGTTTGCAACCGAGACCAAGTCACCCAATTTATCTTGGATTTTAATTTTCCAGTTTGTGAAATTAGAGTTAGGCCAAATGATCTGGGTTTCTTTGGGGTGTATCATAATCAAAATGCTGTAACTTCTTATCAGGTGAGGTATGGAACACTGAAGTTGATAAGTATGTTGTGAAGTACTTTATGCTGTAAGCAAGTACACGCGTATAACTATGAACAAATGAATTCTAAATAAATGTGATGATTCTGCAAAGTGAATTCTAGTTTTAAATGCTCTGTCAGAGTTAGTTCTCTCAATGCTAACCATAAACTATTTTTAAAAAACATTCTAAAAAATAAATGCAAAGTAAAATCTAGCCTCAAAGTTCAATGTTTCCAAAGTCATGCTAATCAAATTGAGTGATGATGTATCAATGGAGACCATATGATTGAAAGAAAAGGAAAAATATATTTCATTCTTGTGGTAAGAGGAAGCTGGGTGTCACCTGAAACTTTGCAAGCTTTAGGAGAGGAAGCATTTAGGAAAGCTTTGGGAAAATATTTTAGACGCTCTGAAGAAGGTTATTGGAGAGAACATAGATTCATCCATTCTTTCCACAAAGGAGGACCCGAGGGCCAAGAATGAGTGGGTTCTGTTTGGTGGAGACATTTACTGACATTGTCCCTCTTACTTGAAAAGAGATGATTAAAAGTGGCACTTGATTAAAGAAGTGAAAACAGATAAGAATTTTTTTATTATTATTTCTGAAGGAAATGAAAATTCCAAAAGGAGCGCATGGGTATATATAAACACACTTAGTTGTACAGAGAATACAGAGGAAATACGGAGGAAAGGAAGACAGGGAAATGGGAGTTATAAAGGAAAAAGAATCAAACTACAAACAGAAAGGTTAAATCTAAAACAATACAGCAAGAAGGGCACATATTAAGGAAATGATGAAATGGTTAACAGCCTTTATCCCATGACTTAATTGGTCACCAGAAAAAAGAATATTATCTTCTCAATAGCATCTGAGAAGATTCTTCTAAAAAGTACAACTAAAGGGTGGCGTTAAAATCCAGAATGCAGAAATTGGTTTAGGGAACGACAAACCAAGCCATTGGCTGCCCACCTGCATTCCTGGCTCCTGAGAACCAGCGTCCTCACCCAGAGTACCGGCATCGCCGGGAAAGACTGGGCACCAGGGCTTGCGCCCGCGAGGCGACCTTTCTGCGGACATTCCCCGGGAGACGCGCTCCTCCGGGCACCAGTGGCCCGCAAGGCCACCCAACGGAACAAATGACTGAACACGTACGGTGCCGCTCTGAGGTCCCGGGAAGCGGCCCCTTCCACCCTGCCCCAAACCCCGCTGTCTGCCCCGAAGCCTCGTGCAGCCCTGGGCCGGGGCCTGGGGCACCAAACCCGACAGAGAGCGCGTTCCCCATGGCCTGGCCCCCGCGCCCTGCGCGCACAGAGAAGGCGGGGCCGCAGACACCAGGCTGCGCGCCCAGCTCCCAGGAGGCTGCAATAATCACATGCTGGGGGCTCCGCCTATAGCGATAGGCCACCAGGAAGGCCAGTACAGCGTGGCTGGATCAGGGCACGCTGCACACCTTTTAGCCTAGGGGTCCCCACACTCGGAGGCCCTGGACTGGTACTGATCCATGGCCTATAAGGAACCAGACCACATAACGGAGTGAGCTGTGGAGCGGGAAGGGGGCGTGGGGAGCGCAATCAGGCTTCATCTGTATTTGCAGCCTCTCCCCAGCGCTAGCATCATGGGCTCAGCTCCACCACAGATCATCAGACATTAGATCCTCAGAGGAGAACCGGTCCCTGGTGCCAAAAAGGTTGAAGACTGCTATTTTAGCATATCTCCTGGCCACCGGCTGGAGTCCGCCAGGTGAGTGAGTGGCCCTGGGAAAACACTAAGGGTATAAAGAGTTCCCCTCTGCGCTGGGAAGGGAACCTCGCCCCGCCAGAGACCCTGAGCTCGCCCAGCTCTTTTCGGTTGAACAGAGATTGGAATGTGTGTTTGCTGTTGTGTCGTTGGACAGGGTTTTTCTTGTTTGTTTTTGTTTTAGTTCTCAAATCAACCAGTGTTGCTACTACTGTGGGCAGGATTAGCACTCCGGGGTGCTAAGAACCTTCAGATCTTGCTGACCGGGGAATAGAACCACCTGCTCAAAGCGCAGGCTTAGTCTGGCTTTTTTGCTTATCAGTCATCAGCTTGTTACCTCATCCTGGTTGTCTCATCCTAGACTCTGGTGTGATTTGTTGCACTAAAAGATTAATGGCAAGAAGCTACTGGTCCCTTAAGCCTCCCATCAAGAAATCACAACACCTGGGTAGAAACAGTATTTACCTTATTTAGCCAGGTCAACCTCTGTTTTCACAGGAAGACTAAGACTTTTCCCCACTCCTCTGTAATGGGACCTCCACCTGACATTGCTGCTACACACTACTCATGAAATTCCAGTTTACTGTTTCTTTGCAAGTCAAGAGCAAAACATTGCAATTCAGCAAATACTTGTGTGTCTTCTCTGAGCCAAGAGGCATAGGGACAAGAGGCGCAGGGACAAAGGATATAAATATGAATGAAATACAGTGTCTGCCATTCAGTAACTCAAAATCCAATGGATCAGAATCTACCTAACAAGTAATTACATAGTGTGATTCATGCTATACAAATGATTTGAGCGAATGACTAAATAATAGATTATCTCTGAATTCTCTTGTTCTACAAATGTAATGTAAAACATTTCTTCACTTAAAATATTTACAGAATAAGTTTTATAACAAGAGATTATTGAATTTCTGGTTTATGACTAATTATTTACTAGGTTACTGATAATTGGGAGGCCAAGGACTCTTGTTTCCCACACAAACCCCAATGATAAAACATATTTTTTCTCAGGGAAAAGGGTTTAAAATCTTTTTCATACAAAATCTAGGAACATAGTATATGGGAAGCTGTGCCTGCCTATGCATTCACTTGTGTAATGAGGAGGTGTTCTCCATATTTTGTAGTCAAGTGTCATATGTGTTAAGGAAAACACATGCATAAGTTCTAAAGAGTTTCTAACATCCTAATAAAATTAAGTAAATCTTATCAACATAATAAAAGCCCTTTGCATTTTTAGAACTTCATTCTTTGATTTTTCTTTGAGTTATACGAAGGACTAAAAGGTTTGAACTTACCAGTATCCCTTATCTGTGCTCTTCAGTACAGTACACGCATGCTTCTTTCTCAAGGAAAATCTTATAAAAAGGAACATAAAGCATTAGAGGGACTACATGGGGACTCTATGATGTACTTAATACTGCTTTAAGATTTTCTGTGACATAGGCATTGTCGCCATTTTACAGATGAAGAAACTTATCCAGACTAGTAAAGTTATCCAAAATGGCCCAAGTAGGAGGCAATGACACAGGATTTACATTCAGGGTTTTCATCCCCATTTTCCTCTGACTATTCCACATCTTGCTCACATTGCTTTAATTAATATAACTGTGCGTAGAATTCCCTATATACACTTTCCTTTTCACTTCTCATCCTTTATTCGTCTAGTTCTTTTGCCTATAATCGTCTTTATTTTCTTTACAAGACATCTTTCAAGGATTGATTCAAGTATCACCTGCCAGCCAAGCAAGGCAATACCTCCCCTTCTGCTTAATTCTATGCCTGCATTCTTCACATCATGATTACATTACCTAAAGATAACAGTAGCTGCTATAACAAATTAACTCCAAAGTCTCAGTTACAGTGCAGTAGAAGCCTATTTCTCCATCAGGTAAAGCCTATTCTTCATTCATGTAATGGTGTTGAACTGGTGGCCTTCAATTCAGTGATTCAGGAACCTGAAAATTTCTGTATTAGGGCTTTGCCATCCCCTAAGATCTCAGAAACCTTAGTTTCCAGGCAATAGACAGTAAAAGAGAGGGTATGTAGAGGTTTGCATGAGAAGTTTCATAATTACAGATGAGGAATGAAAGTAGCATACATTATTTATGCCTACGTTCCATTAGCCAGACCTTGGTCACATGCCACACTGACCTGCAAGGTATGCTGGGAAATGTCAACTATATATGTGCCCAGGCAGCAGAGGAAACTAGTTTGATGAAGTCATATCAGTCTCTATCCCTACCACAAAGAAGAGCAGCTGCATCTCAATCATATTTGTATCTCTTGTGCTTTACATGCCATAGAAACCCAGTAAAAGTCTGATGAACTTCACTGATTGTGAAGGGATGAGGTTGCTATCTCATGTGCCTAAAACTGAAAGTTACCACACTTCATTATGGTTCTTAAGGAATGATCTATCATTTTCTAACTAGGTTGCAGCCTTTGAATAAGGAACTTTGTCAGAATGTTCACTTTTGAATTTCAGCACAAGGGCTAGAACTTGACAAGAGCTTAATAGATGTTTTTTGAACGAATGAATGAATGAATGAATGAGTCCTCAGAGAAAGAGGGACAGAGTTAGTTTACATGGAGTTAGGAAATACTAATTGAGAAAGTGATGTTCTAATTAGATCTTGAATGACTAGTAGAATTTTACCAAGGAGAGAAATCAAAAAATGAAACTCTAAGTAGCGATGGTTGTGGCGTTTTATTGTTGTTTTGTTTATTTCATGAGTAGAAATTTAGAAAACAATTAAATGTCTATAAGCCCAACTTTTTTCATTCAACATTTAAATATTACAACCAAATTTCAGGGGTATGGGAGGGAAAATATATAACCTTGCAATCTATATAATCTCTGTTGACTAAAAGAATGACACTAAAAACCTTGGCACGAAAATCTTATTTTCCAGACATTTTTTAGAATTATCAACACAAAGGCAGTGTTCTGATCATTCATCTTCAATGAAGATTTTGCACCATGTCAATAAATTAGCAAGACAGGTGTAAGCCAAAGGTTTCTTATCATTAGAGCATTCACAGAGCTGGCTCTGCATAAAAATTGCATGTTCTGTTGGCTAGGCTACTTTGGGCAGCAAGTAAAAGAATATTTGGCTAAAATTGCCTTTAAAAATACAAGTGCAGTTTTTTCACACAACAAGATGTCTGAAGGTATGTTGATCCAGGGTTGGCTCAGTAATACAATAATACCAGGCTCTGGGTTGCTTTCTATGAGCTCATCTTGACTTTCTCTTCATGGGTAGCTGATGGCTGCTAGAGTTACAAAAAAAAAACAGTCTCTATCCACAGCTACACTTACCCCACAACATACACACAAGGGCATTTAAAGACAAAAAGTGGGGAGGGGTCTCCTCTTGCCTCATTTTATCAGGAAGGAAAATCTTACCCAGTGGCCCTCAATAGTCTTGCCCACAAATTTCATTGGCAAAAAATGAATCATGCTCAGACTTAATTGACCAATCATGATTTATTCCTAGAAGTGGGGAAGGGGCCCACTGGCATAGCTGAGCAGTGGATTTTAATCAGGCATAAGTCTCTCTGCCATGCTTGGGGAGATTCAAACTCTGGAAATTCTGATTTTAGTAGGCCAAGAAATAATATTTTAAACTTACAATTAAATATATTTGCCCTTCATGGGGTGAGCGATTAGAAAGGAGAGGTGCAAGTATTGTGTCCCTTCTTTCCAAGGGATAACATTCTTTTATTTATATCTCATTAATGATGTTTTACTTCATGATGATTCAACCAAATCACTATCAGTTAAGCAAAAAGAGTAGCAGTTGTTTTCCTTTGATAACTTGGTCTCATGTGGCACATCTAACACTCTCAAATAAGGCAGTTCTCGTTCTGGAAAATGTTCTTAGTCATTTCAGTAATTTAATTGTCGGGGAGATTTTAAGCCCACTCTTTGCTTGATCTGAATTCTTCGCTGGTGGGTAGGGCTTCTTTTGAGAAATGACCATTAAATCTTAGTTGATTAGCAGAAATGGGAAGGTTTCTATATGTTCTATGTAAAAATACTTTATGAGACTGAGAATCCATGCTTTCAGTGCATGAGTGGATGAACATCAAAGGTAGAAGATTTATATTGTAATTATTATAGAGCATGTACTAAACAGTTATGGAGATGCTCCTTCAGATGTATGAATGCGGCACAGAGAGTACTCCAGCGATCTATGTAAATCCTCAGTAATACCACCCCATGAAATTTTAGCCTGTCCATATCACAGACAAACAAAATAACAAGAATAACCAGATTTTATCCATGTGATCTTTTAGCAGTAATTCAGTTGATAGCAGTAAGAATATTCTACTTGACCAAGAACCTATGTATATTTGCAAAGTGATAGTTCTTTTATTTCCTCTGGAACATTACAGAAAGCACTTTTAACCATTTTAACCACTGAGATAACTTGAAAATGAGAAAGCTGATTTAATAAACATCTCTCTGTATATGAAAGTATGTTTAAAGAAGTGGTTTTCAATGTGTGCTTCACTTGCCAGAAGGAACAGGTGAGTGAGTGGACAGGGTCCTGCAGCTCTATCTTTATCTGTCCCACTTGTTGATTTCAGAATAAGATTTCATTTGATAAAAGATTTTTGGCTTAAAAATATTTGAAAATGACTACCGTAGAAGATTCTAGGCAGTTCCCCATCTTTGAAAGCCACAAAAACAAAAAATGACCTTAAATTGTGAAAGATGGGATTAAGTTACCTAATATCAAATTACGAGGTTCTGTCTATGAAAAATATTACCAAGGAAAGCTTTATCACTTTCTATTCTCTAAAGTTTTAAAAATTGCATAATTCTTTTTAATGAATTTTAAATTGCATAAGAAAATTTTACTGCAAAAATCTTAATACAGAAATATAGAAAATAAAAATTGAGAATATAGAGAATAAAAACTATGCTAATTCCATTTCTTTCCCCAAAGATAAATACTGTTAACAGGGTTATTTCCCCTATGTATATACACATGCATATACAGAACTACTTATGTTTATCTGTTATTCTTTATCTGCAGTACTTTCTCAAGTTTGGAGGAAAGACTAAGGAGACTGTTCCCTTGAAATCCACAGCTCTATGATTTTGGTGGTCTATGTCACTAATACTGAAAAATAAAGCTTAAATTAAGCCAAGATCATTTCTAAATGTGTGGATCAGTCCTGTAGGAAATTCTGGTTACTGGGAATGCTAAAAAGAGGCATGAGTGGCCAGCAGCCTTTGCATATATTTTTAGAAATCACTTGTCCTGCTAACCTACAAGCAATTGCACAACCACAGCAGTCAGAACAGCCATGTCCCTTGGCTGAGATCCAACCTCATTCTTTTATTGAAATCTATATTTGAGTCACGGAACTTTGAATTCATGTTACTGAATTTATGAAATCTATGCAATTTCACCCTTTGACACAGGATAAACTTTTCCTAACATGGTTTACAAGTTGTGTATCAGTCTGAATAACACAATATCTTGATTGAGAAGCAGAAAGAAACTGTGAATAGGCACTTTTAGTGTGTATCAAAAATATACCTTGCCTTCCCAGTTTGCAGTATAATTTTCTGATATACAAAAGTCTCTCAAAGCATCTGATTTTAACTGAATATTTTTAAAAGAAAAGTACCTGAATTCTTAGACTCTTAAGGCATACTTAAGCGGCAAGTTGTCACTTAGCTGGTTATTCAGAATATGTAAGTTTGGTTACTAGTAAAGAGAAAATTCGACTAAAGTGGTGTAAACAACTACCTAAAATCTTGGCAGTCCTAGACTGATGCAGCAACTCAAAGATGTCATCAGGGAATCAGCTCATCCGATTTTACTTATCTACTCTCTGGCATAGGGCCTTTTATTCTCGTGGTTGGAAGACAGCTGCTCGCCCTCCAGGCAGTGTATCTACATTTGAGGAAGAAGAAAGGGAAATGTTGGAGGACAGAAGCTAAACAGTGATTCTTGAAAGCCTTGCTTAATTGTTTGAAAATGAAAGCCCTCCCCAGGGACTCCCACTTATGTCTCTCTACAGACAGCTGTGACACTTGGTCACCTCTACCTACAAAATGGCTAGTAATTAGAATGCTTGGTGCTTAGCCTATATAGTATAGGAAGCCCAAAGAGAAGAGATCGAAGTGGGTGTTCATGGAGCAACCTGTAGACCTGCCTTACAGGATTTTTAGTTATTTCATATAATTTTTTTTCCTGGCACACTGTAAGCCTATAGAGAACAACAACAAAAAAAAAATGTGTTTTGTTATCTGTGAGTTGCCCATAATAGCTAGCATGTGACTACCGTAGCACTTATTATAGTGTCTAATATTGTTATGTTTTTTATTTTAATTTGGAAATAAGAACCAGGCAGGAATTAATCACTCTAGTTTCTCTGAAAATGATGGACTCTATAAATTTCTCTTTGGTGACTCATCTCCTCAATCAACATTGGAAAATTACTTGTAGCCTTTCTGATTCATTAAGTTGGTCCATTAGAGAGGATTATTTAATGGTAATATTGGAATTTTTAAAGTACAACTCAAAAAAAGGGCAAGAAAGAAATCATATAAAAGTATGATGGTCAACAAGGGCTTTTTCAAGAGAGGTAGATAAGAATTATGATAAAATATTGTAATCCAAGAAAAGATTAGCAATTGAAAACTGAGAATAATCTAATTTAAAGTATTTTAACCACTCACAGTTCTAAGGGACAAAATAAGTATAGTTCACTCATTTAAATTGTTGAAATTGCTGTTTATTTGTTTAAACCTAAACTTGCTGTTCTATAACTATACTGTTTTTCTTCAAAACAGATCTTATTCCTCATACCTTTGTCATCTTATTCTTAATTATAAATCATGGGAGATGAAGATAAAACAATTGAATATGAAGATTTAAAACCATCCACAGGGGTGAATCACTCAGTCTCT
The DNA here is from genome assembly GCA_004027375.1 of Macroglossus sobrinus. NCBI lineage: Eukaryota > Metazoa > Chordata > Mammalia > Chiroptera > Pteropodidae > Macroglossus > Macroglossus sobrinus. The sequence continues at coordinate 144,468 of PVKZ01001331.1, forward strand.
ACGTATCAAGAAACACAGGTAAATCGATGATCAAAGGGAGACCATCCCAACTATTTCCTTAAGGAAGAAACTTTATGTTTCCAAATCTGTGTTGGAATTGTGTTCTCCTCTTCTCTATTCACTCAGTTAACAATTCTCTCCATTCTTGATCCTCAAACTCTTAGTGTCTAAGCTATGTATGACTACCAGTTTCCCCAGATAGTCATTAGCAGCTGGCCCAACATGAAGCTGGAAAAATGGAGAACCTGTAAACATCTTTGTGTTCTCAGCCTAACCCCTAGTATGATTCTGGTTTCTTCCTTCTCTCTTTTTATTGCTTAAATTCAAGTAGATGACTGAATACAAATTGGTTTTTACCACAGATAGTCATCTTTTTCTGAACTAGTTATATATTTACTATTGCCTTACATCGTACCTTAAATAGGCTAATTTTTAAACCCAATATTGCAAAACACAATGAACTTTTATGTGACTCAAGCATTTATAATGATACAAATAGTCACTTAATGGTAAATACTCCACATAGTTCTTATTCCAAGCATTAGCTGATTAGCTAGTAATAAAGCTGTTCATTTACCCTGTAAAGTGTTAGCCTTGATTCTAGTAATGGGAATTTGATTTGTGATATGATGGTTCAGTAACTAAAAAAAAAAAATGTATAGCAAATATATACTTTTAAGGAATTTTTTTAAATTGCTTTAAACACAGGAGGAAGCAGTAATGAATCTCAAAGGTATAGATAGAAATGAACCAACAGAAGGAAGTAACCTTTTGAATAGCAGTGAAAAAAGGCTACAAGCAACAACTGAATCTACTCGTTTTCAAAGACTAAGGGAAACATTCTCCTGCCCTCCACATGGTTCACTGGATAGAGTAATAACAAATGGTATGTAAACAGTATGATTTAAGAAAGAAAGGATAAAAGATGAAGTTGTTTTATATGGAAGATTATAAAATAATACAGTTTGAAGGACAAAAAGAAGTTTACTTCTCTTACATAAAAATTATTAGGTGAACAATTTGTGGTGGCATGTAGCTCTACTCCACTCAGTCATTCAGGGGCTCAGGCTGAAGGGCTCCACCATTCTTGGCATGGGGCTTCTAAGAGCACTGTGATCACCACCATTCTAGCCATCAGAAAGAGGAACACAGATCAAGGACCTTTTCCTTTTATGTATCTGAGTAATTTCCAAAGATTGTTAGGGCTCCAGGAAGAAAAGTTATTGAGAAATTACTTGTAAACAGAAATGCACTGCATAAATGTTGGTTGTTATTATTGTTAGGTAATGGAACTAATGTTTGAGAGAACATAGCTCAGTTTATACTTCTGAATGAATATTGTTATTTTATGAGTAGGGATCTTGATTTGCATTTCAACTTATTACAATAGAGCTATTATTACTTAAAATATTCTGGGGATTTTTCTTTGGGAATTTTTCTCAGCATGATTTTGAATATTGTTAGGGTTGGGATATATTTGTCTTTTAGAAATAAATTTGGTTTTTGAAGATGGCCAAACATTCTGATATCAATTTGATAAATATAAATGAATGTTCAAATTACATACTGCTATTTTTATTTGAAAAGAAATGTGTGTGTTTGTGTCTATTATGTATGTGGGAAGATACATAGAATAGTAGAAAAAAGTAGGGTTTGAAAATTGTCTAAAAAGACAAATTTAAAGACAATTTCAAAAATCGTGTTGAAAAATAACAGCATTATTGGAATAAACACAATGCCTCCCAAAGTAAATATGTTGATAAATACAACACATTTGAGCTAAAAGTTATGTTTACTGAAAAATTAGACTCACTCCTCTATAGCTGTGTTTTATTTTGGAGCTCTGAAAGTATTCTTACCATTCTTAACTGGGGCAATGGAAGCCAAGTATAATACATTACATTTTAGGCTCTAGATATGTTTTCAATGAAATTATTAAGTTTCTAAACTAGCATGAGGAAAAAATATCAAACTTTATTTAAAACAAAGATAAAACCATGTTCCAAAATATACACTAGTTCATACAGCAACAGATAATTTAATATGCTTTCTGTCCTTTTTATTATTTTTTTAAACTTTCACCATTCAAATTATGGAACATTTCTAGTTTAAAAATTTACAATAAAAACATATAACAGATTGACATAAGGAAAGGAAATAAATGAATGATGTGATTCTGAAGCTCATTTTTAAAAAGTCTATCATTATTGTCCATAGGATGCCAGAGAAATGTGATTCACAGTATATAAACGCCTCTTCACTTGTTTCTCTGTACTTCTATTCCTGAAGTTTACAAAAATTATTTTTTCTATATACTCTTTCTTATGCCTATTCAGTATATGTAGGTATTCTTAAGAAGTAAATCTTACATGTAAAAATATAATTTTCCAAAGTTGTAAATGAAAAGTAAATTATTAACTGAATTAAATGATTTAAGAGACATATTATAAACATACATTTACTATGTATTTAGAACTGCATTTTGAATATGGGAAAGGAAAGGAAAGTTAGAGATTTTAAAATTAGTGGTCTTAAAGTGGAAAAAATATAATTGTTGACACAGTATTTATTTATTCCCATAATTTATTTATATTACCAATATATATTTATTGGCCAAGTATACTACCTGTATATAATTATTGACACAGTAATTATTTGTTCCTGTCAGTAAGTACATAACCAGATCTCACTAAAGTTTATTGAAGTGAAAACTCCTAATTCTACCTTTCTGAATTTAGTATAAAATTGGGTTTATTCTGTGATAAAGTGAAATTTAATAGCTGGCAATTTCTGCTTTCCATTATACCTCTAATACTGCATAGAAATTTCAGGCTTTATAACCAGTTGGAAAATGCTGAAGGCCACTTAGTTATTTTACTGTAATAGCATCGTAAACCTAGAAAATCTGTAATAATTTTGTAAGGGTTTAATGAGACATTGAATTCGATCTCTATATGGTAGACAAAACTCACTGAACAATCTTTTCACTTACACCAATGAAAACATCTGAAAAAATATTTCAAGTCTTTTTAAATGTACCTTTTATCTGTCAAGAAAATAGAAAATCATCAGACACCAAAACAAAATATAAGTGAGATAAAGAAGTACTCAGTCTGGCTTTTACCCTGGAGTCTTCTGCAAAATGCCAATGAACTTGATATTCATTTTAAGAAGTATAGGAGGCTATGCTAGAGCCTGCCTGGGTCAGAAGAAATTTAGTAGGAGAAATCATTCTCCCTCACCCACATGAAATTGGAACCCAGTGTGATGGTGAATTTAGGGTAAACTTACCCTGTAGATGCAGCCTGCAACTAAACCTATCTGTCTCATTTGGGGTGCTGGCTGGGGAAGGGAAAACCTCAACTAAAAATGTGTAATTCATGCTGATTTGTACTCCAAATTAGCAGGAAAAAAAAGTCAAGCCAAAAGTATGTCTACAGGCAGTCCTGGAATATAAACTTCTAAGTACATGGTAGAAGCAAATTCTGTTCCTATCTGGCAAAACTCACATTCAACTTAAGGCTCCAACAATTTTCAGAGATAAAGTTCCAAGGAAGAGGTCACTATCACAAAAATACAAACAAAAAATCACAACATGCACAAGGAAACAGATTTTTTAAAATTTGCTTTTTCAGAAAATAGAATATAAAATATTCTTGATATCCATAAAGAAGTTAAGGAAGAGATAGCAAATATAAGTATCCAACATGTAACTTTTTAAAAAAGGAACAAATATATTTAACAAGAACTAAATTGAATTTCTAGAAATGAAAAATATAGTACAATAATTGAAATTGAAAACTCAGTGGCTGGATCAGGCAGTAGATTGAGTGAAAAGATAATTGGTGAACTAGCTAATAGATCTGAAGAGCTTATCTAGAATGCAGTACATGCAGACATAGATGGAAAATATGGAAACTAGGGTTAGCAACACGGAGAAAAGAGTGTGACTGTCTGATCATATTTCCAGAAAAAGAGAATAGGAAGAATGGGGAAGAGGAAATATTTGAAGAAATAAAGACTGAGAATTTTCTAGAATTGATGAAAGGCATGAAAACTAAGCAAAACAGCCAAAGAAAAATGCTCTAGAGGAGCTGAAATTAAGCTCAAAATGAAAATTAGTAATAGTGAAAGTCAAAAAAAAAAAAAAACAACAAGGAATAATATTGTCAAGTAATTCACAGAAAATAACTCTTAACCTAGGACTGTATACCCTAAAAAACTATCTTTTAAAAATGAGAATAAAGATAATTCCAGACAAACCAGAATTTACTACCAACAGATTCTAAAGTGAAATATAACATACTCTGCTACAGAGTGTTTCTGACCATGAATCAGTTCATATGCAATGGTAAATAGGCAATTACATAGGTGTAATATGCAATTTGCATTTTTCTACATAATTTTTCCTGGCACATTAATGTGTTGCATCATCAAGTCATAGAAGTGAATGCAAAGTAAATTGAAAACAACAAAAAAAAATTAGGTATATGCTTTCCTACAATTAAAGATAAAGCCTTACTAACAAGAGGACCTTTTAAAAAGCTGAAATCCCTGTGGAAAAGCTTTCTTTTCAGGCACTTAATTTCTGATTTAGGGACTTCAAAGACTTTTAAACTTTCCACAATTTTTCTCAGTTTATAAAAGCAAACATTAAAACAACATTTTAAGTGTTTTTTCCCAACTCTCATTTACCATGAGCTTTTCTATGTTTGGTGTATAATTTTGCAGAACACAAGGTTTTCAAATAGGGAAGTGTCTTTCACTTTCTAACAAACATGCCTCTCCTAAAGGGAATACTTCAGGCAACAAAATAATTGTCCCAGATGAAAAATGTGGGATGCCATAACAAATGATGATTTAAAAAATAGGTAAGTATGTAGGTAATTCTAAACAAATATTGATTATAGAAAAGAAACAATAATGTTTAATCCAAAGCAGGACTAAAATACTGGAGTGTGATTGTTCAAGTATTCTAATGTTCCTGTGAAGAGGGTAAAGAGTGATTATTTCTCTTTTTTAATTAACTAGTGACATATTTAGGTAAAATTATTTTAAAAAATAAGAAAATGGTAAAAAAAAAATCAAGATAGTATTTTTCTTCTGGCAATGGGGAGATGGGGGATGGGATTAGGAAGGGCACGTTGGTGGATTCAAAACCACCGGTAATATCCTGTTTCTCGAGATGGTTGGTAATTACCCAGTTGTTCATATTACTGATGTTCTTTAAAACTTATACGTGGTTATAAGTATTTTTATATGTATTCAATATTTATTTTAAAACTTTTTAGATTATATTAAAACCTTCATATGACAACTTATTAATAGAAACTAGTTTTCCTGGTTTATTTCAGTTACCATCGTTGTTCTTCTATGGGCTGTAGTTTGGTCAATTACCGGCAGTGAATGCCTTCCTGGAGGAAACCTATTTGGAATTATAATCCTTTTTTATTGTGCCATCATTGGAGGTAAACTTTTGGGGCTCATTAAGTTACCTGCATTGCCTCCATTGCCTCCTCTTCTTGGTAAGTGCTAAACATGCCTGTTTTTTTTTTCCCAGAGTAAATTATATTTTAAAAAGTAGTTTGGAAAGTTTAAGAGATAAAGGCATAAACTATTTCTATATTTTCTGTGCTAGAGCTGTGAAACTTCGAGGAGTTTTTTGAGCCAGTTCTTTAACATGGTGATTTCAAAAACAATTATATATACTTACAATTGTATAACTTGCATTAAACACAAGAACAGTAAATACTCAAAACTGGTCAATTCCTATTATTATATTACATTTCTCCTTATCTCTATTATTGAAATTATGGAAATACTGTATAATGATGTGCCAGTAATATCATGTTGGTAGCTTAACATGGGCCATGGTAGAAGTATCTACACTACAGAAATCAGAAAATGCTACAAATCATGTATATTGGATATATTGTAAGTTACTCATATCATTGACACATGAGTTCCAATGAGAATTTTTATTGTTTCAGTTTTATCATATTCATTAACATAAATAAAAATATCAACCATCATTCATGGTGACACTATACTCGTTCATTAGTAATGTGAGTGACTTCTTGGCTAATTTTTTTCAATAAGGATTTGCTTCAAAATAACTTGGGAGTAGAAGAAATAAGATTGACCATGCATTGATAATTTTGGCATAGTTAAACAAATTTATAATACAAATTAAGGGGGGAAATGGTTAACAAAGATGTCCTTCACAACCAAGGGAGCGAGACCCGCATGGACTTACAAGCAGGAGAGAGACACCTGCCAAATCACAGTCAGCTGGCCACGTCAATTCAGCTCATTGGCAAAAAAGGATGGTGTCCCAGAGAAATTGTTTTCACATTCATTTTGGGAATAAAAATGCTTTCCCATTTCCCCTAAAACTTCTAAAGAAACTGTTAACATATTTTTGAGTTCTTATAAGATTTTATTCCTTTTGATTTCAAGTAGTTCTATGCTATAGTCAATCTAGGACCGGTTTCAATCCGCATTTTAAATTTCAGTACATTACTATTGACATATTAATAAAATGTAAAGTTAGTACAACATTTTTGGCCAGAAATTCATCAATATCTATAAGAATGACATATATCTATGCCCTAGATTCTAACATTTCTACTTCTAGGAGTGATCCTGAGTAAATTCTTGTACAAACATAAAATATGTAAGTTCCATAGAACAGGGGACATGTTGGCCTAGCTCACCTCTGTATTAGGGTATCAGAAGGGTCTGGCAGATTTATTTATTATTGCTTAATAAACTTGGTGTATGAACTGGTCCATTTTTGGTTCCAAAATTATGATAATTCTAAACAGTGAGATACTGTTGCAACTATTAAAAAATAAGGCAAATATATATATGTATATATGCTTCATTAATATGTCCATGATATGGTTAAGTGGAAAGAAAACTAAGTTGCACAATGGTATATAAATATGCTTCCATTTGTGTCCAACACAAAAAAAGAGCACACACACATACATTCAGGGATGCTTAAATAGATATAGAAACTTTGTGGAAGGGCGCAGATAACCAACCCTTCACAGTGGAAACCTTTAGAAATGAAGACAGAATGTTGCAGTTGGGGTAGGGCATTTTACCCTTGTCTGTAATGTTTTAATTGTATCATGAGCATACATTATCATTATTCTTTTAAAATCAGCTATTATAGGCTAGTTCACACGTTCTAGAATTCTAGAAGAAGACTACAGAATTCAAAACATTTAAGACCTTCTTCTAGATTAAACGGCAGTGATGAGAGATGCCTGGAAGTGATGCTTCCTTGCTTAAAGTGTCTGGAGCAAGTCACAAAAAGCTATACTTGTAATTTGCCTCTATTCTCGTAGCTTATATACAAAGCACTCCAACTTTAGTAGATTTTAGTCATTTAATATGTGGTGCTTGGTAAGAGGAAGGTCCTCCTGGAGAAGAAGGGAGAATAAGCCAAGTCTGCACATGGTATCAAAAATGGCAGAATTCTCTCACCACATCTCAGCTCCCTTGGTCCCACTCAACTACTTGGAGTTCCCGGAAGGTGTCACACTTTCTCGTCATACGTTCAAAAAAACTGCTGTCTCTCCCATAAACTTCTCAACTCCCCAACCTTTCATGGCCTTTCCCTTCTTTGGACCCTCTGATTCAGCCCTCCTCTCAGCTCGTACAACGCCTCCTCATACTTCTGTAAAATTGAGACTTTCAGTTTGTCTTGCCCCCCTAGAGGCTGAAAGCTTGTTGAGGTGTGTACTGAGTCCTTGTTCATTATTATCTCTAATACCTACTACAGTATCCTAGATACTGAACAAGTCACCAGGTGACATGACAGTCAATCCATTTCATCATAACTCACTTCTAAGCCTTTGCAAAGCAGGTTATATGCTTTTATTAAATTATCTGGTTTGAAGTTAAAATAGAGCCCATATAGGTATTTACTGATATTTCAGGTAATCTGGCATGGCAAATAATTTTAGGAGCTGTTTTTTATTTGCACACAAAGGGGTGACTGAATTGAGTGTTGTATTAAAACATTTTATATTTAGACTTTGATCCCACATTTTATATTTAGACTTTGATCCCCCTTTCTATCTTATTTTTCCTTTTCAGCTTCAGGTATTTGGATTATCAATTATTACAATTCCATCATTTTTAGCTGTGCATTAAAGACTTTTCTTAGCTCCTCTATTTTACCTTAGTATTTTAATTTTTTAATTAAAGTTTAAGTAATTTTATCTAAGTACTAAGCTAAAGGAAGTAGTTCCTGGAATTCTAAGGTAATCTCTTTCACACCTGAATTGCCAAAAAAATATTTTTTGTATTTGAAAACTAACTAAAAAGTTGTTTGACTTCTCCATTCTAGGCATGCTGCTTGCTGGGTTTCTCATCAGAAATATCCCTGTCATCAGTGATAACGTGCAGATCAAGCACAAGTGGTCTTCTGCTTTGAGAAGCATAGCCCTGTCTGTCATATTGGTTCGCGCTGGCCTTGGGCTTGATTCAAAGGTACTGAAGTATAAATTTTTAACTGTTGACTAGGAATTTTGTTTCTCCAATGCTGGAAGTACTTAGAATTACTGAGATTTAAAAAATGAATATGGACACTTTGCATGGCATTCTCAAGAAGAGAATGAAATTTATTTCTTGTGAGAGCATCCCTAGAAGATGTTCCCATGCTCTTTCTTGGAGAAAGGTAGAGTTACTGTCTGTCCGTGGACAGCACCAAGAAAAATAAAGTCCCCTCCCTCTTTCTCTGATGAGAAGGCCATAGATAAAAATAATGGTCATGAGAGAGATGGCATAGTTTTGGTGTATGAAGTCCTATACAAGTGTCTAGAGCTAACTATACTAGCCAAGGAAACCGCCTAATATATGGAATAAGTCTCAAGTATGCTTTTTTTTTAATGTATGTGTTTGAATGCATGAATGAATGCTTTTGGGGATGAAGGTCTTTACCCTAGGTTTATTCTCCAGCCACAAATTATACATTAAGCTAACACCGAGGCGGGTAAATTAGCCAGTGTTGCGATTGTGAGCACAGACCCTGGAGTAGCCTTCCTGGGTTCAAACTGAGCTTTATAATCTTGGGCAAATAACTTTAACTTGTGCCTTTTTAAATGAAGACATCTAAAAATGGTGACAATTATTTATTTGTATCATAGGGTTGCTCTGAGGACTAAATAAGCTATCTCTGAAATGCTTAGAACATTGAAATGTTTGTTAAAAACTCATTATCTGAAAAATTCATCATTATCTAGACATGGTCTGAATACTGAAGAAAAGACATTTAATGTCATTTTCTCTGCACGTCTTTAGAGTATTATTTTAGTAAGTCTATTTTGTATATTTCAGGCCCTGAAGAAGTTGAAGGGTGTTTGTATACGATTATCCATGGGTCCTTGTCTTGTGGAGGCATGCACGTCTGCTCTTCTTGCCCATTTCCTGATGGGTTTACCATGGCAATGGGGATTTATACTGGGGTAATGATTTTTCCTTGTCATATGAACATATGCACGGACACTGAGGACTTTCTCTGATTCTACACAAGAAAATGCATAATAACATTTTCTTAAGGACATCAGAAAATACAACATGGATATTCCAGCGTAATATTGTTGCTATTACTATTCTAGCATACAAATATTATATTTCAAAATATAGTATATGGCATTATAGGTGCTAACTTTGACAGTAGTTATAATAACTCAAAGTATTAAGGAAGTAATGGACTTTTACCTACACTTTCTGGTGATAGAGCTGCTAGATCTCAAAGTCTACACAAAAGATAATAAATACATCAGTAATGATCAGCAATTAGCACTGTTTTTCTCCTTCTGTCACCACACTATTGTGATTACATAATTCTGTTGTCTCTTCCTTCCACTGTCAGTTCTTCTAATGCAGGCGATGAGAGATAAAAATATATATAATGTGGTGTGTGTGTGTGTGTGTGCATGCGCGCACAACAAAAGTGCTTCCAGTTCAGGTTGCTCATGGCCAAACTGTGAAAAAGCATTCTTTAGAAGGTGTATGTGTATAGGTATTTCTGGTTTGGTGCATCACTGTCATTGGAAAGACTAATTGAAGTATGACCTCTAAACAAGTAAAGGTTATTGTAATTTCAATAATAGTAATGATGACGAGTAAGGTACAATTGTAAATGTTTAAAGTGCTGCCTGCTTAGTTTTGTCTTAGGTGCTGTCTCTCCAGCTGTTGTGGTGCCTTCAATGCTCCTTTTGCAGGGAGGAGGATATGGTGTTGAAAAAGGTATCCCGACCTTACTCATGGCTGCTGGCAGCTTTGATGACATTCTGGCCATCACTGGCTTCAACACATGCTTGGGCATGGCCTTTGCCACAGGTAAACTGATAGATTTACTACATGATGTTCTCTTGAGCTGTAGAGACATACATGATGATGTTATAAACATGGCATATTTGTTTGATGATTGATTATGACAAACTAAAATAGAGAAAGCAACTCTAAGAGTTAGTTCTGTACCTAAGGAAGAACCACTAGCTTCCTATCTTTATTCCCTTCTCCCTCTAGACACAGACTGCTCAAGAAGTATGGAAAATGCATTAAGGGGAGATGCAGAGTAGGAAAGTTTAAAGGAGAACAGTTTCTGTATGGATCTATCTGGGAAAGTTTAATCTTGAAGACTTCACACGGGGATGAGTAGATTTTTCAATGAGCACAAATGATAGCAGACCAAGTGGAAGGAACAACTCTTGTTCTCTCATCTTTAACATTTTATGGGTAATAGCAGTAATGATTTTAATAAGTCTCATTAATATTTAGTAGGTGTCTGGTATGGATTTATTTTGTTTTAAGTAGTAATAAAAAAGGAACTTAAGGTATTTTTTTCTCCCACTATTATTCAACACCTTATGTCCTTTGGCACAGCACACACTTAAGTTCATTTTTTAATCTATGTTCAAGATTGGAAGACAACTTTTGCAATTTCATATTATTTATAAAATGTAATTGTAGCTAAATTTAGCTTCAGACTATTTAGTGGGAACACAGCTTAGAAAGTTATGTATTCTCTCTCTACCCCCTAGTAGTTATCTTACCATTTTGTGATTATATCTATTACCTAGAATCTTACGTATTCCCATTGTCCCAGTTGTCTTATATCCAGTCCCTGCTGTGTCTCACTGGTAAATTAATATCATCAAAACATGGCTTTCATAATGTAACTTGATTGTTCAAGAACCAATGAGAATTCCCTAATAAGTCAAATCTTATTATACTATTTTAACTCTATTGTACCTATCCAAACTTATGTTCTCACTGCTTTTTTGGTGTAACCCTTTAAAATAGTGGTTCTCAGCCCAGCTGCCCACTAGAATTACCTAGGGTGGAGGGGTGTGGGTGGATTTAAAAAATATTCATATGTGGGCCCTACCTTAGACCAATTAAATCAGAACCTTTGGGAATGAAAAATGTGGCTTTAGAATATTAAAAAACAAATTTCAACCAAGTAAATTTGAAGATCTACTTGGCTTTATTAAGCAATTCATGAATTGGACAGCATCCCATTTAGCAACTAGAAGTGCACTCTGAGGGGTTATACAAAGTGGAAGATTGTTATAAAAGAAGGGTAGGACAAGGAGCTATTAACAAAAGAAAAGAAATTATTTTTAGACCCAAATTCCTTTTTTATGGGGTGGGGGAGGGCAAGGGTTTATATCATGCAGATTGCCTATTCTTTCTATGGAGGATGGAGAGGGCCCACATTACAGGAAATTTTAGACTGTTTAAACAAAATTATATTTCTGAGAGAGGTTGAAACTGTAATTAAATCAGATATCAGATCTAGATTTGGTATCATGGCCTTTAACACAGTGACACCATTTTAGTCCTATGATTTTTTCTTTAATGAGAGCAACAGAGTTTGCATTAGAATCACAGAGGACAAGGGAAGAGCAGGGACAGGGAGGGCAGTGGGAGGATCTGCTTGAAATTTTATAATCTGGGGGGAGATAAAGGCTGTGGATACCTTTAAAAACTTTACTCCTTGACAATGTTTCCTCCACCCTAACCCACTAAGTGTAGTCCTTAGACCTTTTAGATTGGAATTACATGGAACCTCTTTAAACTGTAGATCCCAAGCCCTGCCAGACCTACTTAATCAGAATTTTCAGAATTGGGACCCAAGAAGTCTTTCTCTTTTTTTCAAAACAATCTTACTATACAAGAGACTGAAAGTAATCAGTTATTTTCTACACATTCTTAGTAAATTATTTACTGTGATAATATCATGTCATTATTATATGCTTTGACAGTCGCACCATGTCTAACAAAAAGTTAGAACTAAATAAAGTGTCTGAGCTAAATAAAATTACTACAAAACTATCATGTTTTTAAGTAAGAAAGATGATGAAACTGTAGGAGAAGAAAAACTGGTTCCCCTTTACCTACTTTGGGTTCATTGGCTGGGGCCCTGTAAAGACAGATTAACAAGAGAGAAAAGGTTTTTTAGCATGTGTATTGTGCTTACTCATGGGATTACTTGGTGATGGGTAACTCAAAGGGGTGATTAAAATTTGGGTTTATGTAGCATCTTAGCAAAGAACAATAATTTTTAGAGAATTGCCAAAGGAGGAGAACTGTGAGATTTTAGGGGCAGCAGATTGTGGAAAGGCAAATAACTGAGGAAACTAAGGGTAGACAGGGCTGGTTTCAGCAAAAATTCTTATGTAGATTCCTCTGGTGCTGTCTCCAAGCTGATGAGGGTCCCTCATTGTATCAGTGGTTAACTTCTGTCCTTGCTGGTAGAGAGGGGAGAGGTACACCTTTATAAATTTATACCAGGGTTTTAAGCAAATAAAGGGAATGCAAGGAGCTTTTCATGTATCTGTTTCTTCTCAATTGCCTTCAGCTCAAAATAATCCTTATGCTAACTTACCTAGTTTGGGATGGCATGTTCTGTATCCTTCACTACAATAGCAAGAAACCACAATAACTTGTTAGTACATTTATTCTTAGAATAGTGTGTGAAGAAGGGCTTTATGTGTTGAGCAATTTTTATATAATTTTCTGAAGTGTACTAAAAAAGATTTTTTAAGTTAAAGTTTCCTAAATCTTTTATGCTATGGAGGAAAATGCAGGTTCTATTTACCTCAATATTATGATATTTCTAAGAAGCTAAGCAAATAAAAAAGACTCTTCTAAGAGCAATTTCAAAAATAATTTCTTTTCAGATTTACTTTAATAATAAACACTTAACAAGGGACGAGTCCCCCACATTGATTATAGTAAGAAAAGAATCTTGATTTCTATTACTAAATTCTCAAATTACTGTATTGTGTAATATCAGCGCTACTGAAATCAGTGTACATTTATTCTTTAAAAATCAGGCTCTTAAATAGCAATGTGAAAACTAGGTCTGTCTACTCACCCAGCCTAGGCATATGATATAGCAGAACAAATTAGTTCTGAATCATGAATTTTATCTTTCATTATTTTAGGCCCTTTAAGTAAATTTTTATGGAAGTAGACATACAAAAAGTATACAAATCGTAGCTTATGCCTGTTTTGAAATTTATCTCTCATATATGTATACCTTTCTTATAAGATAGGTCCATTAGACAGTTAAAACACATATATTTAAGAATGTGGAGAGCAGGAAATATCTGTAAACTTTACCTTCAGTGTAATTTGATGCTTTATTGTTGATGCTTAAAGTTGTCTGTTTATTTATGGATTTAGAGTGCTGCCTGAAGTTTTTCTTTCTATGCATTTTGAAGGCTCCACAGTTTTTAATGTCTTCAGAGGAGTTTTAGAAGTGGTCATCGGTGTGGCAACTGGATCTCTTCTTGGATTTTTTATTCAGTACTTTCCAAGCAGTGACCAGGTAAAAAAAAAAAAAAATAGATATATATATGAAAGCCATGTTCTAAAATGTTATTGAAAAAACATTCTGGAACACTTTCCTCAAAGCCAGTGTTCAGGACAAGACTTAGAAAACCAACTCCCATTTTGAAACTGCTTATTGCTCTGTCAGTGCTGTCCATGAAGAGGATTAAATGTATAAGATTTTAATGCAGTCCTGAAATTTCTGTTCTCAAATTTATATTCTGTACATTTCAAATTTCACTGTAAAACAAGTGATATCATTCCAAAATGATAGGATTTACAAGTTTTTAATTTTAAAAATTAATTTATTTTTATTTTATTATTTCTATTTTTATTTACTATTCATAAATTCAACTAAGTCAAGATACAAAATGGCTTTTGGGGCCCTTTTTCTAGCATCAAAATACCTTAGATTCTAATACTATCAAATAGATAGACCTTAACATTTCATTAAAATATAATACAATATTTATAACCAAAATCAAAGTTCTTTACTGTACACAATATCTTAATGAGAAATAAATATTTTGTTTCCCCTACACTCCTAAGTCTCTTAGGATAGATAAACATAAAAATTGTTTTTTGCTATAAGAATTGGCATTTTGAAGATTTCAGAGCATTTTGAATAGTATTAGAAACATAACCAAAGCAGAACCTTAAGTAAGAAAATTAATATTTCCATTATCAGTATGTTGTTTTGAATTTTCTTTGTGCTTTAAAAAACTCTAAGTAAAATAGTCTATAAATGATTTTATGAATTCATAAAAGAAAATGTCAGGATTTTTCTAATTACACAACAAAATAGAAAAATGATCGCTCACATTTGGTTGCTTACTGTGTATAAAATGATGTGATAAGTACAATAAAGTGCCACTCTCTTCAACATGGCAGCCACTAGATACCTGCGGCTATGACAGATCTAGAATATTTCCACAGACAGTGCAGGTATAAAAATTTACATTATCACTGAACATTCTATTGGGAAGCACTGACCTGGTGCAATCCACACAACTCGTGATGAGAATACTATTTATATGACCATTTTATTGATAAGGAAATCAAAGCTTAGAGAGAGAAGTGACTTGAACAAAGTCACAAAGCTAGAGTGCAGCAGAGGTGGAAATGAACTCAGTTAATTCACCTCCAGAGCCTGCATGCTGCCAAGTCAAGCACTTTTAAAGACCTGCCTGCTTTCTAAAGTGATCAAGAAGTTTAACAGGCTGAACAGGTAAAAGTAAAGGGAGAGAGGTACACATTTCATAAACTTTAAAAATCAACAATAACAAAAAACTGCTATAGCCTCTTAAAACTTCTTGGTATTCAAGGATTGCAAAGAAAAACCAACACATTAGAGAGTAAACAGAGAACTAAAAATAATAACAGTATCATATGTTTAACCTTCACAACAAGCTTGTGATGTAACAGCTTTCAGGGAGGAAGAAATAAAACTCAGAGAGTCTAAGGTGCCACATGTACACCAATGATATAAAGGAGCTAGAATTTTAACCTTGGTCTCTTTGGCAACAAACCCCATGTACTTTTTTCTGCTATTGCATTCAGCTCTGTGATATTCTGCATCAACATCTACAAAAGAAGCTCTTATTCCTGATAGAGGAACCTACATTAATATATGTGCTAATTCTACTTTTGTTAGGGAAAGGAAAGTAAATGTTATGTCTTGCATTTATGTGCACAGATACAGGCATTTTTATTTCCCACTAATTCCTGAAGATGAAAAAAATCAGTAATTAAAAATCAATTATGTGAAATAATTGAGCTAATCAACCTTTTTTCTCCTCCAGGACAAACTTGTGTGGAAGAGAGCGTTCCTTGTTTTGGGGCTGTCTGTGCTGGCGGTGTTCAGCAGCGTGTACTTTGGTTTCCCTGGGTCAGGAGGACTGTGCACGTTGGTCATGGCTTTTCTTGCAGGCCTGGGGTGGACCAGCAAAAAGGTGAAGTGTATTTTAAGTTTTCTTCATGACTATTTTCTGATCAGATTAATTTTTTCTTTCCAGATACTTTCTTAACATCAAATTAATAAATTATTTAACCTTAAGAGCTATTTTCTATACATATACAAATGTATGTTCAAATGCGCGCACACACACATTCTTTTTTCCTCTTACATACCAATCTATAACTTGTTGTCTTTACTTAAAATATATCATGGTCATAATTCCATGATGTCTTTTTTATTATTTGTAAGGGCTGCAAAGTATTGCATTGTATAGCTGTATGATATTAAACCAGTCCTTTACTAACAGTCATTTAAATTGATTATAGATTTCTGCTAAACAAAAAGTGCTTCAATAAAATACCCTTATTTTATACCACATTTCATACACTCTGACACTATCAAGTTTAGGAAACAACATTATTTTGCATGCCACCAAGAAAGAAAAAGAATATTACCAATTCAACTATGACATGACATCCTAATTTCAAAAATCTTTAAATGTAAAAAGAAATGTGTATCTTAAAATCAACAAAATATAGCATATCTTTGATTTTATCTATAGGATAAGCTCCTAGAAATAGGAATGCTTTATAACGGAGTATGCACATTGAAACTTGATAGTATCAACCTGACTTTTTAAAAGGCTGTACCAATTTATATTCCCACCAACAGTATGTAAGATTTGTTTTTCTGATCTGAGTATGTTCAATCTTCAGATATGTTGCTAATTGAATAGGTGAAAAACATGTCTTTATTGATCTGCTTTGCATTTCTTTATGAGTGAAGCTAATCACCTTTTCATATGTCTGCTAGCCAGTTTATTCAAATGCCTGAGCTAATTTTTCAAAAAATTATTTTGATTTTTCTTACTAATTTTCCAGACAATTAAGAATATTTATTTTCTTAATGTGTATTATGAAAACTAGCTGGTTGCCCTTTATTTATTTTAATTTCAAGATACATTTTTATAGATTTGATCTTGACAGGATCATATGGTATTCTGTTTCATGAAGAATTAAATGTGGGTGACCGAAACTAAATTCAGATATATTATTTTGGAAAACTTGAAGACAACAGTTCAAAATAAGCCTAAAGTAATGACACATGGAAAATATGTAAAAGTTATAAATCTTGAGTTTAAATATATAATTACATTCAATTAAATGATCTCTGCAGAGATCTACTAAAGATAGAGTTTCATTGTGGGTAAACAGCGTTCAAGTAGAGGCTTTTACTCTATAAGGGTGTGATGTAAAGTTAGGACAAGCATAATTGACTCAACTTGCTTTTGAGAAGGGATGGATTGATAGGGCTGTCGAGAGCCTTGTGTAGAGAAAGGTATTGGGGCCACAGAAAAATGGACTGAGATAGATGGGGCTTTCAGGGAAAGGAGAGAGTTCCTTTGTAACCCCACTCTAGGCAGTAGATGGGCATCTTGGTTTGCCGCCTCATCAGGAGTCTCGGCTCTAAGGCTTATTTCAGGTCTACATTTTTTTTAAAAAGCAAGACATATATCATTAAATTCTACTTTCTAATTTCAAGTAACTTAACATCTGACAGAGCAACACTAAAACATAAACTTATATATTGGGTGCTCTCATCATCCTTCATCTCTCTGCTGTATTCCATCCTAGCCTGGGCTTCTGACCAATACACCCTGCTCTCTGAAGCCCTCTTGTCTGCTCCTTTGCCCCAGGACCCAGGTCACAGTTTTCACTTAGTGAAAGGATGCTACTGCATTACACTGTGACCCTTGTTCAACATCTAGGAAGTTTACCTGACATTAGCATTTTATAAACCATCTTTTAACTTCTCAGTGATGACATTTTTTCAACATTTAGAAAAACAAATTGCTAAACAGAATTTTTTTAATAAAGTTATTTTATTTCTGAGTATAAAAGTGGTAGTATAGTACTTTTAAAAAAAAACTTGAGTCAGAAATAAAAGGAAAGAAAAAATTTATTCATAATTCCTCTACCTAAAGCCAACAGTTCTGTAAACTAAATATTTTAGTACAGTTCCTTTTATTTATTCAACAGGAAAATTCTCAAATATGCTTCCAGCAAGTTTCTTCAAATTTAATTTTACAAGTAAATTCTTTCTGTCGCCACCTCTTTACAAATCTTTAAAAAGTACAACCAGCTCATTACATTATATGGTCATGAGGAAAAAGAGGGAAGGGAACTAATAAATTTTTGTTGCCACTCTGTATGGACCTGTTCCAGGTACTAAGTGGATATTCTTGTTAAATATATATATATATATATATATATATATATATATATATATATATATACACACACACACACACACACACACACACACACACACACACACAAATCCTTTTAAAAGTATTACTATTTTCATTTTATAGAGACTATAAGTCAGAAATACTTAAATAACATGTCCAAGGTCACAAAATTCAAAAGTTGCACTGGGATTTAAGCTCAGATTTACCTGAATGCAAAGTGAGTTGTATTAACCTATAATAAATACAACTGTAGCATTATCGTACAAGGGACATTTTTGTATTTGGACATCTATTTGTAACACATACCAAGTGTATTAAAAAGATTATACTTTGCAACTTAAAATTAAGTCTCTGATAAATTATAGGATAAAAGTGCAAAGGAACTATATTATTTGAAATAGAACATAAAAGTAGTTCTAGCATGGGCAAGACTAAAGCCTTTTACTGCATGTGGGCATTAACTATGAGCACAGAAAAACAAAGGATTTGGGAAAGGGAAACTTTGATCAGTTCTAATTACAATGTTCTTCAGAAAAACTATAGAAAAGAATGTTATAAACCAAACAAAACATCTTTGCCTGCATTTGTCTTAACCTTGAATTGCCTGAAGCTGATTATATAGAAGGTAAATGTATTTCCACAACCCAAAGAGAACTCTAGGAACATTTTTTTTCATATTTACCTCCAGTTACTCTCTTATGTATGTCTCTACATCTACACACACACATGTACACACACACACACACACACACGGCTACACCACAAGTTTTTTTAAACCATTTTCTTATAGGTATACATTTAGGTTACTTCTAGTCTCTGATATTATCAATTATGCCAAAATCTAATTTCTAATCACTTCCTTAGCAAGGGTTCCTAACAGTAAAATTTGAAATCAAATAAGGTGAACATTTTGAGGTTTTAACACGCATTACCAAACTGCTTTCTAGAATTATATCCATTTATTTTTTCACCTCTCTCATTACATCCTCATCAGCTTAGAATAATGTTTCTCAAAATTTAGCATGCATAAGAATCACCTGGAAGTCTTATTAAATTAGATTTCTGGGCCTGACCCCCAAATTTATGATTTAGGTAGACTATGGTAGGGTTTGAGAACTTGTACTTCTAACAAGTTCCCATATGATGCTGATGCTGCTGGTCTAGGGACTACACTTTGTGAATCACTTGCTGAGAATATAGTTGTTTTTAATTTTTAACTTCTGATAAACTTTATGGTCACTAGATTTTTTTTCCTGATATAATTTGGATCTTCTGAACCTTGAAATGTTCTTATCTCTAAGAAGTTTCATCTTAAGTAGTATTTAACTCATAAAGAAACATCCATTTCTCTTAACTTTCTCTTTTTGTCCATTTCTGAAAAAAGATTTATATTTTTGAAGATTCTTACTAATGGTTCATATAGATGTGTAAAGTAGCCTTAACATTCAATGGACAACACAGTTTTTATTCCCCTGGGCTCATCTTCTTTTTATTCTTAGCCTATTCAGTGACTCCATAGTCTTTATAAACAAACTCATTTTAGTTTTAAAGTTACAAAAAAGCCACAAGAAGATACATTGATTAGTCACTGTCATTAAATAATAAAGATCTTGCATATTATCTATATAAACCTCTCATTTTACAGATGAGAAAAATGAGGTGCTGAGAGGCAAGTGGCTTACAATTAGTGAGCAGCAGAATTTGAACCTTAGTCAATATCCGATTCTTTGTGACATGAAAGCAGTACTTTTTGCATGATATAGGAATAGAACTATATAAATAAATCCACCAAACCCCTCACATATGCTCTGTCTTTCAACATTTGTAAACCAAGAGGAAATAAAATCTTTATCTTAATAAAACATCAGGAATAATAAAGAAAATAGAGAAACGATGTAATCCTCCTTTGTCAAACTACTTAATACTGTATATATAGAGTGCAGGTCCTTAAAGATGTGTAATTATAACTGTAAAATGTCATCTAAAAATATAGATTCTTATTAGTTGATTGAAAAAAATCTGTTAAATGTAAATTTTTAGACACTGTAATGGCTATCGCTAAATTGTCCTCTTAAAAAAAAAAAGCTTTATCAATTTGCTTTTCTACCAATTAGTGAGTTTCCTTAACAATCTTACAAAGCTTGACATTATTAAATTTTTTTAGTTTATTTTCCAACTTTTTGATGTATTTTAGGCCCTGGCCCCCCAAAAGATGGTATATCATTTTAGTTTATGTTTCTGTGATTATTGAGTTTTAGCATCTTATTTTTGGCCGCTCATGTTTCTTCTTTGAAATATTTGTCCATACACATTGCCCATTTCTATTAGATTCTATGTCTTTTTCTTATTGACTAGATATTACTTCTTACTCTGTTGTACTTAGTACAGATATTTTCTCCTGGTTTGTCACCTTTTTTTTCCATAAACATTTCATATTACTATAATCAGTTTTGTCAAATTTTCCTAAGGATTTTGCATTGTGTGTTTTAAAGTTAGTACTTATATCAATTAGGGTCATATCAGGAGAGAAATCACATAGTAACTGGAACATAGAAAGTTTATTATTAATCATACTAGGGAATCAGATAACAAGATATTGGCTTATAACATGCAAAGATACCCATAATGAATATAGAAACAGCAGCTATAAACCCCTAAAGCTGAGATAGAACACCCCTTTCCTCCACTACCACCATCACCACCACCACCCCACTCCAGCAAACAGGAGCCTGGTGCTGTTGGATCCTACTGGAGGACCCAGTGAAACCAAGAGGAAGAGCACTTTCCTCTGGCAGGGTCACTTCAGCAATGTCTGCTGATAAAATATGATATGATGCCAGCTAACAATGGAGAAATGTTTAAAGGGTCCAGCTCTATTTTCTGCAGAGCAACAGTGAAAAAACCAATGGGGCAATAAATCAATAGCTGGCATAGCACTTTACTATACCTGTATTTTATTTTTGTGTAGAACTTGAAATAACTTTAAACAGTATTTTTTATAAAGATAAACTTGGCAACAATTTCTATGAGCATACTAAGGTACATATAGATATATGTACTAATAGATCTCTAAGTCACATTGTTGAATGAAAATAACAAAATTTAAAACTATGAAATAAAACTAATTATTACAAAATGTACACACCACATATTCAGAAGTAGAAGTTCTCCTAAGATTACTTTATAGGACTGTTTATAATTAACATCCATTTGCAAACCAACACTAAAGTACTCATATAATATTTTTAACTGTGTTAGAAATATCTTCATGCAATATTTTGCTCCATTCTAACTAACCTCTTATTTATAAATGTCATACAAATTAAGCCCACCTCAGGTCAAATTGACTCAAATTTCAAATTAGCAAAATTCTTAGAACTTGTAACTTTACATAATAAAAATATGTGTGTACACACACATGTGTGTTCCTTTTAGGCAGAGGTTGAAAGAATTATTGCAGTTGCCTGGGACATCTTTCAGCCCCTTCTTTTTGGACTAATTGGAGCAGAGGTATCTGTTACATCTCTCAGACCAGAAACTGTAGGTAAGAATTTCAAAGTAGTACTTTTGCTAAAATCAACTCTTCTTTATGTACAGTTGAAATATCTTTAGTAGGTATAGTTTGGTGTTTTCCATTGCCACATTATATAAAAGTTTAATAACGATTTAAATCATTTAGAGTAGTTGGTTAGAAAATGTTTGTCAGTCTAAGACAGAAAATTTTATATCTTTAATATTATTTCTTGTAAAAAAAAAAAAAAGTAACACTGCTTAGTACTATCAAAAACTTCAGGCCTTAAAATTTTTTTCCAAGAGTAAGAGTATTCATGTAGCCCTGTTCTGATCAAGAGCCAGAATTTTAAAAGTAATTAGTGAGTTCTATAATATGTATCCATGGAATAGAAATGTTTGTTTATTCATTCATTCTTTTATCCATTTATTCATTCAAAAGCCATCATATTAAAACTCTTCTGATTCATAGCACTGTACTTAAAGTTAATTCCTACATATATGCTCATTATTTTCTCCTTTTCTCGCATCACGATATTCTGCATCCATCCTAGGGATCCTATCCCTTGCCATCTCCTTCTGAATCTCACACATAGAGTCTTCCCCTTTTCTCACACATCTCACAAATATACTTTTCAGTTTTCTCCTCTTCAGATTTTAAACAGACTCTAATCTCTCCTATCTTAAAATAATATCCTTCCATTCTAATACATGCTACAACATGGATGAACCTTGGGGACACTATACAAAGTGAAATAAGCCAGTCACAAAAAGACCATTACTGTATGATTTCATTTTTACAAGATATCCAAAATATTCAAATTAATAGAGAGAAAAAGTAGAATGGTGGTTGCCAGGGTTTGTGGGGAGGGGGAAATGGGAAGTTGTTGTTTAATTAAAACAGTTTTAGTTTTTGCAAGATTAAATAGTTTTGAAGATTAACTCAATGCTACTGAGTTAGCATTAAAAATGGTTAAGATGGTAAATTTTATTATGTGTATTTAACTACAATTAAAAATTATTCTTTCTCCATTTTACTTGCTCTTTCACCTACCACTCTACTCTTCCATTCCTCTTTCCAAACTTGTCCAAAGAAGTAACCAGATCTCCCTTTTCCATTTCAGCTCTCATTCCTTTATTTAATATATTTCAATCCAGCTTCTGCCCCATCACACCACCAGCCCCGCTCTGACCAAGGTTCTATGCTAAATCCACTGAATAGCTCTCTGTCTGTATTGTATTCGATCTCTCAGCAACACTTGATGCTATTGACCTCTTTAAAACACTTTTTACATTGAATTCTGAAAGTTCATATTTTCCAGTGCCTTTCAATTCCTTCTTTCCACTATTTGTGGCTTAAATGCTGTTCTTTATCTAAGTTTCTTCCAAAGCCTATATATTACTAACTCTACATCATGTTTCTGAGTTCATCTATACTTGGTAGCTTTGATTATAAACTACACACTTCTAAAATCTTTATCTCTAAATCAATATATCCAGTTGCTAATTGGACATCACCACTTATAAGTCCCACAAAACTTCAGACTTAGTGTGTCGAAAACTTCCTCATCATCCTCTCCCCAAACTTTCGATGTTCCCTCCTGGGGATGGTATTATCTCTTGTAACTTGTACTTCAGGAAACAAGATACAAGAAAATCTATCAACCTAGGAGAAATACCTGTCAACAAAGAGCCATAGAACTTTTCTATAAAGAAACCATATTGCAGATTCACAACAGATCCTCCAGCAATGTCTATCTGGTATTTTACAACCTTCTGAACTTGAGAAAGTTATTTATCCTTTCTGAATTTCATTTTTTCAACTGTGAAATGAGAAAAATTACCCCACAGGTTATAAAGATTAAGTAAAGCAATGCACTTTAGGCTGAATGTAGAACATGACACAGAGTAAACACTTAACAAGCGTTCCTTTTTTAAAAATCACCTATTACTTAGCAGTCACCTTAGCTGAGCCTTTCTCAGATTCAGTATCCTGCAGTGGCCCTTGTCACAATCCCTTATTTTGCTAATCAGGATGAACTTATATCTATCAGTAAAGGATTTTAAAGGACTGAATGAAGTACTGTACATGTGAACCAGGGATAGTGGGCAGTGAGTGTATACACCCAATATAGTGAAACAGATGTATACTGTCAGTGTCTATTTTGATTGATCAATGCCCAACCAGCTCTATTCTGATTGGCTGATTGTCTCTATACTGCCTGTTAATTTTTTTTTTATTTTTTTAGGTGAAGCAACCTTGTCATCTTACAATCCTTTATTTTCTATTTTTTACGCCTACAGCACCTGGTCTTCCTAGGTGGTCTCCCATCCAAGTACTAACCAGACTCAACCCTGTTTA
The DNA here is from genome assembly GCA_004027375.1 of Macroglossus sobrinus. Lineage (NCBI taxonomy): Eukaryota > Metazoa > Chordata > Mammalia > Chiroptera > Pteropodidae > Macroglossus > Macroglossus sobrinus. The sequence goes on from PVKZ01001331.1 coordinate 168,414, forward strand.
GCTTCCGAGATCAGACAGGATCAGACTTATGCAGAGTGGCATGGCCATAAACTAAATACTTTAAATATCACCTTTAGTCTTATACTCTGTAAAGAATTCCCAACCATTTTGATGAAAATACTAGTTTTTTCTTCTTCTTACTCTCACCAGTATGTTTATACTACACTTACCTTATAGTATATTAATTTGTTGTTTCTGTTTTTGTCTTCCTCTGACTTCGAAATTCATAGAAGTAAAATCTGTATATTATATTTTTTATCTAGTCCAAAATCTGTATATTATATTTTTTATATAGTCCAAGAATTTAATAAATTCTTGTTGAGTAAACACATGGAAGTGTAGTTTTTTCTATAAAGCATAAGAGAAGTAACACTCAATTCTCCATTGTAGAATTTCCAATATATTTATTAATTTCTCATTTTAATCTAGGGAAAATACCTTCTTTTAAACAAATGGTTTGATTGAGCCTTAATATTGATGTTTTGATAAATTATGCCTAACCATTGTTGTCTTTTAAACTTTTTAATAGATTTAGATTATTCTGTTGATAGTATTTTGAACTACTAACCATGAGATTCAATTTTCCCTCATTGTTTCATTATGTCTAAAAATTAAGTATTTTTTACAGGCCTTTGTGTTGCCACCCTGGGCATTGCAGTATTGATACGAATTTTGACTACATTTCTGATGGTGTGTTTTGCTGGTTTTAACATAAAAGAAAAGATATTTATTTCTTTTGCATGGCTTCCGAAGGCCACAGTCCAGGTAATGATGGATATCATTTTATGATGGGTAGCGTGTTTAGCATTTTAACTCCAACTTCTGTTGGAGTTATACCTTGAAATTTCACATTAGAGGGTTTATTCAAATTTGGTGAAAATAATTGAAATTTTATTTTTGGTAAAGTGACTCTTCAAATATGAGAGTGCATTTAAATTTGTTTAGATCACAACAAATTCCAACAAATTTCTACACTACTAGAAAACAGTAGTAGCAGGAGGAAAGAGTTTGAATTTTTATCAGTAAGAGCATTCTGAATTCCCCCAGAGAGGTATATGTTAATTCTTTTCATTTCACTATCTTCCAAGAAGAAAGTGAAAGTGAAACAGAAATAGCATAGCCCATCTTGGTATTTGGAGATACTTCAGAGTCAATATGATTGATGACCAGTTATGCTTGACCATAGTCTTTATATAGAAAGTAGAAAGATGTATTGACATGCAGCTCAGAAAATGCTTTACTGATTTCCTAAATTATTAGTTGATATTAAAATTTTTAAACTAGCTGAAACTAGCTGTCAAATGTCTCAATCGCATGACCCAAAATTTGTGCACACTAATGAACAAGACACTAAAAGATTGGTGCTTGAAATAATTGACCACAAACTTGGTAGAATGCCTATAATTACTAATTAAATTAGAACTGTTACATTATGATTTGTTACAAATGTAATATATTCCTAATCATATTGCATATTTTCCAGACTAATTATAGCAAATGAGATTTAACTGTTCCATCTCTGATTATTTTGCAATTATTTAAGTAGGCAAATTTCTATTTCATGAAATGAAAATCAAATGTTCTCAATTCAGGAAGCTTTGGGGATGTATATGCTCTGTAACTATACACTAGATTTTGTGTGGCTGTGGGCTTAAGCATTATTCCAGAGAAGTTTTTTTTTCCATTGGACTTTCAAAAATGTCTGAGACATTATAGAATAGCTAAGAATACTGTGAGATTAATATAGTTCCATAGGTGCAATAGTTTCTTCTTCATAGTATCTTTAGCCTTCACATTACTTTTAGTAACGTTAGTAGGTAAAATATAAAAATAATCACTCTAGTAGCTTTGATATGAAAGATTTGTTTCAAAACTTTCCTGCTGTTAAAGCAAATTTTAAAATAAGGAGAAATTATCTAGGAAATGTTGAATAATATATGTTCTATAGAGCAAGTCTTGTATAAAATTTTCTTTTTTCACCTACTGTCACTGCACAAGAAACAAGACTTCTTATGTGTTTTTTTTCTATATTAGTTATTCAAACTTTTTTGTTCAGGCATTATTTTCAAGTAATATTTTAATTGAGGTGTAACAAACACTTAGAAGAGAACACAAGTCATGACTACACAGCTCAATGAGTCATAAAGGAAACACAAACCAGGACAGGAAATAGATTTTCCTGCATCTGAATTGCTCCATTAATGCCCCTCCCAGTCAATAACATAAAAGGAACCATTTTCTTGACTTCTGTCCACATCTTGTTATTAACTAAGCAGTATATAAATACTTGTTAATTCTTATATAATGAAATAAATGCTGTTATCCACAATTACTAAAATTACTATATGACTCTTACATTCTTTGTGGTTCTGTCTTTTCTATTCTTTCCATAGCACACATTTAGATAAAAGTAAATGATTGAATTAATAGTTTTCAATCACTATTTAAGCAATGTAATTTTTCTTCTGTTTATTATTCTTTGCAGCTAATAATTATTTAAGATAAAGAAATATATTACACCAGTTAAAGGCTTTGGCTTTAGGATCAGGAAGGCCAGGTTTCAGACTCCAACTTGATTCTTATTATCTGCATGACTCTAAAACAATGACTCAATCTTTTTGAACTTCATCACTAAAATGTGGCTGTTTCCTTTTATCCAACTTGTTAGTATTAGTACATAATATAAATAAGTGAAATTAATACTGAGCATCTCTCTCTGAGTGTTTTCTCACATTTATAGTCTAATTTATTTAATTTTCCTTTTTTATTAAAAATTATTGAAGAACTATATTTTAAATCACAACTCAGCATACATACAAACCCCCAAACATACCTGTATACATACACACACAACAGAAATTGAAAGAGAAATTATACAGTTGACACTTCAACAACATAAGGGTTAGGGGCACTGACCTCTACCCCGTTGAAAATTCACATATAACTTTTGATTCCCCCAAAACATAGTCATCCCTCAGTATCAAAGGGCATTGGTTCTGTGACCCCCCTGTGGGTACCAAAATCCAAGGAACGGTGCATACAGCCCTCTGCATCCACAGATTCTCAATTGGAAAATACTGTTTTCGATCCATAGTTAGTTGAATCTACAGATGCGAAACCTGGAGATATGAAGGGCCACTGTATATTTACTGGAAAAAAAATGCATATATAAGTGGATGCATGCAGGTCAAACCCATGTTGTTCAAGGGTCGACTGTACATCATAATATGTGCGGTTCTTGCCAAGAATTCATGAAATGTTGAATTAGCAATGGTACCAGATAACCTGCAATAACAAAGAACCCTTAATACAGGGACCAAATTAGATAGATCTTTTTTATTTTGCATCAGCAGTCCAGCATGGGGATTCCAGAGCTGGCAGGGTGACCACTATCCTCAACATGTACCTTTCATCCATGAGTCCAACTCTCACTATTTTTCATCTAGTGGGAAGAGGGAAAGAATAAGGTACAAGTATCCATTTATTTTCAGGGAACAACTTACAAGTAGCATGTGTTACTTCCACTGACCTCTCAGCAGCCAGAACTTAGATACACAGCTTCTTGTTGCAAAGAAGACTGACTGAGAAAAAAAAAAAAAAAGTCTCTGTCTCTACAGACATGTGATCAGCTTAAACTCAGGAGTTCTATTATAGGAAGGAAAAAGGATATTCAGATATTTGTGGGCAATTAGTAGTCTCTGCCATTGTGTCTCATGCACACTGATATTTTCTCTTCTGTTTCACCGTCCTAGAAGATAACATTATTGTGTTCTGTGGAACAAGGGGATTGATTTATATATATTTTCCCATGTGTGCTAATATTGCCTTTTGCCTCTAAAAGAAAATGAGAATTTTTATAAGACTTTCCAGTGGATAAATTTTAAATGAAACATTTCACCAACTCCTGAGGCAAAGAATTAACCAAATATCTAATATGAATAACTTCAAGTTTTGAAGGTGCCTGCCACTTTTCAAGTTTCGTAATGTTTAACAATTGGTCTAGACTACGAAGCAATACATATTCTTAGGGTTTTTTTTTTAAAACTTCACAGTAAATATCAGTACTTTTTTTTTCAGTAAATATCACTTTTATTTTTTTCATCTTGTTCTTTCTTAATTCCAAATTCCTAAAGATAAAAGAATGAGATGACCAACAACTCTCATCTTTACTCAGGAGAAATTTAGTATATAGAATCATGTTATAGTTAATATAATGAGCCTGTGTTTGCCTTATATTTTGAAATATATTTGCCTGATATTGTTGAAAACTCATCTTATGCAAATAAGTACATATGAATCATCATTCTTTTCCCATGCAAGAGCAGGAAGAGTTTTTAAACAATAAAAACCAAGTTCAGTATACTTTAAAAGAAGACTAATAGAACTTTCTTAGTTGAACAGAAGAACAAGCAATGTGTTTTTGCAAATGATAAATTAATTCACCTTTTTTCTATGTGCTTGTTTTGTTTCCAACTTTACCCTTAAACTTTTATAGGCTGCAATAGGATCTGTGGCTTTGGATACAGCAAGATCACACGGAGAAAAACAGTTAGAAGAATATGGAATGGATGTGTTGACAGTAGCATTTTTGGCCATCCTCATAACAGCCCCAATTGGAAGTCTACTGATTGGTTTGCTAGGCCCCAAGCTTCTCCAGAAAGCTGAACATCAAAATGAAGATGAAGAAGTTCAAGGAGAGACTTCTATACAAGTTTAGAGGTGAAAAGAGAGAACACAAATTATAATGTTTAGAAAGGTGTTACCAGAGGCTATTTTTATCAAGATGTATATTGAGATATGTAATGTTTAAGCTAAAAATGTAATAGAACCAAAAGTGTGGCTGTTTCTTCAAACAATATTTTTAGCCATTGCCCTTTCCATGTGAATGATAACATTCTACATCTCCAACCTGATATCTCTACCTTCTGAGGTTTTTTTCCAAACACCTCTTTGCCATATATCTTAATTTTATTGGGACACATACATTTCAATATACTACCACAATTTAAAAATTAACATGGTAAAGACCAATATTCCTGTTCAGCTTACTCTGACTTATTGTCACGGCTTCATGATTATTGGTCACCTAGCCTCCTATGCCATGGGTTGGTTTTGGCTCTTCATTTCTTTATTTTGTTTTCTAAATACCGTAATGCAATCCCTCACCAGTTTCTACCCTCACTTTCCCTGCTAATCTGCCTCTTCTCCACTTCTACTCCTTTCACTGTAACTGATTGATCCCACCAAAATTTTAAAGTATATAAAGTATCTTCATTGGTCCTTCCTCTTGCACCAGATGACAAAAGACCTTATCTTATCTGCTAGCTGGTTACACAGAGTAACTCATTTAAGTAGCCCATCTGAGTTTGCCTCCCTCCAGCCCTTTCTTATTTGTTCCTTGTGACCCACAGCTTCATACTCTTCCTGTTCTTGAGGTCAGAGATAACTAAATTTCAAATCTATGTGAACTCATGAATATCATATTCATCAGGGTAAGGTTAGCTGCTGTAATGAAGAAACAAAAAAAAATACTTAAAAGAAATTAGAAATGTATTTTTCATGAAACTGGCTGACCAGCTGATGCTGACAGAGTTACTCTACTCATGCGGTAACTCAGAGACCAACATCCTTTTTTTCTGGAGGTTTTGCCATGCCCTAGCTTAGGACACAGGTTAAAGAGGAATCTCTCCCATGTCTTGTTTCTAGCACTCAGAAAGAAGGAAAAAAGAAATTCCAAGACAAGCAATTTATTTTCGAAGACATGATGTGGAAGCAATTCTACTAGTGATGACCACAGCAGCTGTGAAAAGACTGAGAAACAGTCACATCCCTAAGAGGAAGGAAAGATCAGATTTGGGAGCCGGAGGTACCACGGTGATGGGAGTACCATCACCTAGTAGCACATTCTTGCATTTTACCAAGAACTTTATAAAGATAGTACTTTTAACCAAAAGAATGACTTCTGTGGCAGGAATTTCAGACATTGTGATGTGCCAGCAGAGATGATACTAGAAAAAAAACTTATCTGCATAGGTCACACTTTTTCTCACTCAACAGACCATCTCTGCTTTTGTGTATCACCCATAAGTTTTCCTTTATGCTAGGTCAACTACTGTCTGGTTGCTGGAATAATCATGTTCAAATATAGTTTACAGCTTTCATCATATCTTTTGTATACCTGAATCATTTACTACTTAATTGTTGTAGCCCATCTAAACTCTTTACTTGGGATTCAAAATTCTATCTAATCTTGAAGTAGATATTAAATACGTATTAAATAAATGGATTCTGAATATTTTCATCCCACCAAACTAATCTGCATAAAACCTGTCTCCTCGTCTCTTGTCATTAGACTACCATTCCTGCCCGTCCTACCGTGACTTTTACCTCCATTCAAAACTAGCTTAATTTTTATTGAGCTAACATAATATGAAGCCGTAACAGGCTTTATTTTTATGTCAGCCTGACTCTGGTTACTGTGATACTGTATTCCCTTAGTGTGTATGTTCTTGATTTGGACTGGATAATTTATACCAAAGTTCAGATGATGTTCCAAACTGAACTTCATTAGTTAGGTGCACCTGGATGGTCGCACCATAAACTTAATGCTCATCTGATTCTCTGCTCTCACAGGCTCTGAAACTAGAGTCATTCAACAAATATTCACTGAAAGCCTTTGATGATGCAGACACATTATTAAGACTAATGTTTTTGTCCTTAGGGATCTGACAGTCTGATAGAGGATATAGACAATTAAAGAATAGTACAAATAGTACAGCGCTATTATACAGGAGATACAGAGGTGCTAGGGAGGTCATGGTAGGAGCACCCAATCAATCCAGAGGGTGACACAGTTTAGTCAGAACTTCAGAGAAAGTAGAGCCTTAGCTTGGACGTGGGTGGAAATTAGGACTTAATCAGCAAAAGGCATGTGAGATGGAAGGGTGTTGCAATTAGTACTGGTTCCCATGTTCACCAGTAGTTTTTCTCCAAGTTATAGACTTTGAAAACTTATACAAAAATATGGTTAGTATAAATAAATGAGAGTGTTGTTGTACATATTCAAGGCCCCAAAGAATTAGAAAGTCACAAAGTGCAGAAATAATTGAAGAGCCCATTAAGCCACTGCCAATAGCCTGTTCCATCTTGCAGAGCACTCTCCTCAGTGGACAGCCACCAGCTAAATCTCTAAGACTCTCTGTCCAGAATTAGCCTCTCCAGGGCTCACCATGTGAAGTCTCAGGTTTGTCATCACCCTGTAAGTCAGAGCTCTTGACTTGGTTGGTGATCTCCAAGTTAATTTGATATGGAGTATTGACTCAGGCTAACCAAACTTATCCCATCCCAACCACAGAAATAGTTATTTTACATTTGAGTCCCTGAAAGAAGAGTGTGTGTGTGTGTGTGTGTGTGTGTGTGTGTGTGTGTGTATACATATATATATATACATATATATATGTATATATATGTATATATATGTCTTTAGTCATAATCCTTTTTTTTTTCAGTTTGTTTACATGTTTATCTTCTATTAGTTCAGCTAATTGGGAGTGGGAGCCTTGTCTTGGTCATCTTTGAATCCTCAGCACCTTGTACAGGGCATGGAACACAGTAGGCATTTAGTAAATGTTTGTTGACTGAATCAATGAGGGGATCCTCTTCCAGAGTAGAAAACTCCCTGCCTCATAACAGTTCAGACCTTGGTCTGCTTACTCTAACAGTCAGCTTAGGCTGCTATAAAAAATAAAAAATAAAATAAAATAAATAATAATAATAATAATAATAAATACATAGACTGAGTGGTTTAAACAACAGACATGTATTTTCTCACAGTTCCGAAGGCTGGAAGTTCAACATGAGGGTGCCATCATGATTGAGTTCTGATGAGGACTTTCTTCCTGGTTCTCTGATGGCCTCCTTCCCGCTGAATCCTCACCTGGTGGAGAAAGAAGTGGGGATGAGGGAAAGTGTATCTCTTCTTATAAGGGTACTAATCCCATCATGATGGTTCTACTCTTATGAACTCATCTAAACCTAATTATCTCCCAAAGGCCCCATTTCTACATACCATCACATTGGGGTTAGGACTTCACATATAAATTGGTGGAGTGGAAGCTGGGGGGCCAAAGATGGGGCATAGTTCAATTCAGAGCAGAAGTCATACTTCCAAGGATGGTGCTAAACAAACATTGTAAATTCTTGTTCTTCAGTGCCCTTATTTCTGGAGTCAGTGCCATTAATCTCCCCTCCAAGAAGTTTTTTTGTTTTTGTTTTTGTTTTTTGATAGACTGATTAGGTTTCAACTTTTAAAGTTATTTTCAAATTCCAGTGTTTTCCTCTTTGGTATTAATACCAAATAACCTTAATTGGACTTAGGTATCCTCAATATTTCCTGAGCCATACTTTTGCAAGTGTTCTCATTCATTACATTCTTTCATTTTTTTTTTTATCATCTACTGCACCTGGTAGTCCTAGGTAGTCTTCCATCCAAGTATTAACCAGGCCCAACCCTGCTTAGCTTCCGAGATCAGATAAGATTGGGTGCTTTCAGGAGGGAATGGCCATAGACTCATTACATTCTTTAAAAATAGTATTGATTATTTTTTTCTGATTACAAAATAATATATTTTAATTGTAGAAAATTTAGAACACAGAAAAGTATACAGAAAAAAAAAATACTCTTAATGTAACCACCACCTATTTTGTTTGGGTTCTTTAAAATTTTACTCTTGAAGTTCTGAGGTATGTCTTATTTTCAGAAAGATATATCATCCACTGAATTAGTTGGGTGAAAGGTAAAATAAATACATTTGAATTCAGTAATATAGAGACTGATGAATTTCTGTTGCATATTATAAATGCGAAGCCTTCCAATAATTATTTATTCATCAGATAATATTCAACTATTAATTTTGTAATGAATAAAACATGAAAATTATTGCCTTCATGGAGTTTAAGTTTTAAAATACATCTATTCATTCAAAATACTCTTATGTCTACTATGTGCCATGCAGTATGCTAGCTACTACAGAATAATATAGTGATGAACAAGATGTTTAAGGGCTCTGTTTTCAATGGAAGTTGAATTCTGATGCATGGTTGACACTTGGGAATACAAATGTAAATAGACATGATAGCTGCCTTCAGGAACCTTTCAAGAAAGTAATATATATATAAATAGCTGTAATCCAATTGAATGATTCAAGTGTTCTCAGAACTTATAAGAGGTTATACTTGAATTGGACCTTCAAGAGTGAATGTAATTTAGATTGATGATTTAATATTAGTAAGGTAAAGAAAATGACTAGATGGAGGGCTGGCATATTAACAAAGTCTGAAAACAGTAAAGCTTGAAGTATAGTAAATGATTGGCACTTAAGGCTGATAAAGTGAATTAGTGAGAAGTAAGGCTGGAAGAGAAAATTGGCACTTAAATTATACCAAATAGATCATTGGCGAAATTTCTCTTTTTATTGAAGTGGTTTCAGAAGTTCAGAACCATTTGTATAGAAGACATTTTTAAAAACTATTTTCCTCATATCAAATTTAGTAAAAAAAAAAAAAAGTTGTCATAAATAAGGTTCTCTTTATTTCTCAAAAGTTTTTTGCTTTCAATGCATTGTTACAAATATAACCAATATAATCATTCTGTTACTATTTTTACAGGAAAAGGCCCACGATGTTTCTTTAGATATTTTTAAGACATTATTAAAATTTTATCATATTGTCTTTAAATAAATGAAATGTTTCAAAACATTACATTTCTGTATGAATAATTATATAGTTCTCTGTAACAGGTGGAAATTGCATATGCCATTTTGGGAACAAGTAATATTATATGCTTTAATTGAGTAACTCAGATTAAATCTGGCCTAATTCCTCTGATTTGGTGAAAATTCCCAAACTTCATTTATTGGTGTGCCCTCCATCTTTCTTAGATTGACCCTAAAGCCCTTAGCTTCCAGCAGTTCATTGCATCTGGGGTGCAGAGCAGTGCCCTGGCAGCCATCAGAGTCCTCTCCAAGGTCTTCCTTCCCAGCTCTACCATTTGTCCCTCCTAGTAGCATCCTTGAGGATCTACCTACTTTTCCCTTTCCTGTCATCAGAACGAAGTATTTCCTTGACCCTATAATCACACAATAACCTTGTCTACTCCTAAAACAAGGGAGAAAATAACTTTCAGTCTTTGTTGAGATGTCTACACCATGCTGAAGATGGGAAGGGATTACAATAAAAAGAAAATTTCTTATTTAGTCACCCAAGAAAGAATTGTAATTTGAATCGAATCTTAAATTATAATTAAGAAAAGGAGAGAGATACTTCCGATAGAATAACTCTGGGGAGTGGGAGGAAAACAGAGGCAAAAAGTAATATAGTGTGCGCCAGAGTAAAAGTTGTTTAGAGTATCAGGAGAAAAATTAGAAAAGGGCAGTTTGTCTTTCTAAGAAGTGTTGACTTTTCTCCAATAAGTTGCTTTCATCTATATTTTAGGAAGCTTGGGGATTCCATTAGTGGAACCTTTTGGACCACCTTTGAGACTGAGAAACCAAAGTTTGAAGGGCCCTCCTTCAAGCAGAGAAGCTACTCCTTTATTTGTTTCATATGGTTTCCACATAAGATTTCATGGGGACAATAACCAAAGGGTTTATATTGATAACAGGATATTGAGTGTTTACTTAGTACCAAGCCCTGTTCCAGACACCTACAATGTATCATTTCATTTATTCTCACACTACCACATCCTTTACAGATGAGAAAACCAAAACTCCGGATTATATATTTGCCTGCAGTGCTATAGCTATAAAGTGGCAGTGCTGAACTTTAAGCCCAGACAGCCTTGACCTCAGAGACTATGCTTTTTTGTGATTACACTATATTTAAGCTGACTTAGGGGAAACATGATCTGACTTTTGACCAGTTATATCTGGCACGTGTAGCCCCTGGCTCTGCTTTTTCCTAAGGTCCTGTGATGTTAATTCTATATCTGACTTTTACAATTCAATAGGTTAATATTCAATAGAGGCGTTGAATAGGGTTAAATAGACCAAAACACACCAGGCGGTCCAGGGGAACCCCAGAAACCTCGCGTCCGCAGTTGGCTGCGGCCACTACGCGGCTCAAACCGCCGCTAGCCCCGCCCAGGCCCCGCCCAGGCCTCGCTCAGGCCCCGCCCAGGCCCCCCGCCCAGGCCCCGCCCCGCCGCCCTCCGCAGAGCCTGCGTCTGCGCCCCTCAGGCTCTCGCGGAGGTCGCGTCCTGGCGGCTTTTACCGCAGAGCGGCGCGCGGTCCACGGCGGTTGCCGGGCGCCAGCGCGGCTCCGGGGACAGCGGAGGATGCCAAAGGTATAGTAGGTACGGTCCGTTTTTTTCGTCTCTCTCCCTTTCAGGGCCCTTGGGCACTACAAGTCTCATCTCCCGTAGTCATTCCCTTCCGGTAGCCCCCAGGAACGCCCTTCTTCCCGCTTCAGTCCTAGGGAGCAAATCCCTGCCCCTTGCCAGACGCTGAGGAAACAGCCACAGACCTTTTCCTCTCCTCTCCCTGACTCGTTTCTTGACTCCCTCATCCCACATCTCTCTTCATTATTCTCTCCCTTCCTCTTGTTTCATTTTTCAAATACTCGCAAGACTCGCAAGTAAGAAAGGCCTGTCAGTGAAGACTGACTGTAAAATGAATTTTATTAAGCGCAAACTATTGTAACAATGGTGACTATCTGTAAATGAACCTTCACATGCTCCCGTGGTGGGAGATATGTTCCAGGAATATGCTGATCCTAGGAAGGCTCTCCACCTCACCCTACGCCCTTCACCCCGCCTGTTTGTTGGCTTTATCACAGTGAACAATCTAGGGCATCTACTGTTTTGCACTTTAGATGAGTGCTTTTGAAGGGTTAAGGACCTTTGTTGTACAAGTGTCCTGTGTTAGACACATCATTCATGAGTCCTCATAAGAGCTCTGCAAGCTCCTACCAAGCCCCTGACCTCCCTTCTGGTGTGTCCTATAGCCAAGAAATGTCATATGCGGTGATGGAGAGTGGCGATTGGTTTGAATGCCACTGAGGAAGGCCACCACCCACTTCCTATATACAGGTACATAGGATTGTTATTTGTGCAACAGAAGTTTAGAAAATTAACACTTATTTCTGTCACACCTAAAGAATTCATGCCCCTAAACATTTAGTCACTGTGTGCCTAAGAAAAGGGAATTCCTATTTGTTGCCACCTGGGAGTACCAGAATTTATACTGCTGTTTTTATCAGTTGGCTTTCTCCTGTCACGAGCTCCTGCCCATGATCAAACAAAAGGAAAGAGGCAATAGTAATATACAAAATAAGATTTTTATAACCTTTCTCATTCTGTACATTATTTTCACATTCATCCTGATTATACACTTCTGTGAGATAGAGTTGGTTAAGAAAACTTCATTTTACCGAATGAAGAGGGACCTGAACAGAAATGAAACAGTACCTAGAACAGAGTATAATATACATCCAGTAAATATTTGCTGAAGGTAATAAATGGATGAGATTCACATGGAGCCATGTCTTATTTGCCTCTGTATTTCTGGACCCAGAGCTAAGTCTAGCAGTTGGCAGATATGAGTTAGAGAAGTTGAGTGACTTACTCGGGGACAGGCATTCATCAAATATTTTTAGGGTATCTACTACTTTACCAGGCATTGTGAATACAATGGTAAGACTAGCAAGGTTCTTATTCTCATGGAACTTAAATTCTAGTGACAGAAGATAGAAAATAAACAGGTAAACAATATATGAACCAGAAATTTTTGATAACGGTAAGTGCAGTGAAGAAGTAAAGCAATGTGATATGAGACTGGGGGAGAGGTTACTTTAGATTGGTTAGGGAAGGCCTCTCTGAAGAGCTAGCATTTGTCCTGAGACCTCAGTGATAAAAAAAAAAAAAAAAAAAGCCAAGCATAGAAATATTGAGATCAGAGCATTGCAGATAAAGAATTTGAATTGCAAAAGCCTGAAGGTAGGAAAGAGCTTGACTTTTTTAAAGGAACACTGTAAGGACTGCTATGGTTGGAACATAGAGAAAGTGGTAAAAGATGAGCTTGGAGAGGTGGATAGTGCCAAATCTTGTTGGGCTTTGATTAGGCCATGGAGATCTGCCCATTGAATAAGTTTGGAAATTATTTAAAATGAATAAGAAAGTAGGGAGTTTTTAAAAAAGGAGTGATATAATCTGATTTACATTATAAAAAGGTTTGTTCCATCTGTTAAATGGTGAATGGATTGTAGGGATTGAGGAACAAGATTAGTAGCAGAAGAAGACAATTGCAGTAATCCAGGAAGCCACGACAGTAGTTTAGGATAAAGTGGTGTAGATGTAAAGGGAGGTGAGATATCCTTGAAGACAGAGCCTACAGACTTGATGTTTTGAATATAGGGGTGAAAAAAAGAAGAGCTTGAGTGGATGGTTGTTCCATTTACCAAATGGAAAAGACTAGGTAAGAAAACGTGTGTGGGGAAGCAGGGAGGGGCATCTTTATTTTATTTACCTTAAGTTTTATGTGCTTATTAGAAATCTAAAGTAAGTTCTGAGTCTTGAGTTCTACTTAAGGGACTCATTAGCATGGAGAAAAAACTACCTAGGGAAAGTGTGTTCACAGACAGCATTCTAATGATTAGAGGTAAAACCAAAGAAAAGAAGCAAGCAAAAGAAATGAAGGAGCAGCAACCAGTGAAATAGGAAGAAAACCCCCAAAAAACAAGACAATGAAGCATAGTCAATGGTTTTAAAACATACTGAAAGTAAAATAAAGGTATCTGACCACTGAATTTTGGCAAAATGTAGTAGTCATGTGCCTTGACAAGAACTATGCAGAGCAAATATGATGTGAAGAAGTGGATATAGCAATGTAGACATCTCAAGATGTTTGACCATGAAGAAGAGCTGAAAATGGAGGTAATAGAGGAATGTGTGGGGATACTTAAGTTTATTTTTAGGCTAATGGGAATGGTCCAGTCAAGGGAGGGAGGGTGATTATAAGAATGTGTATATTTGAGAAGTGAAGTCTTTGAGAAAACAAGAGAGGATGGGATCCAGGGAATATGTAGAAATGTTGGCTTAGGAACATCAACATAAAATTTATAGTAATGAAAAGAAAGCCCATGAGTATAGGTAGAGATGCAGACACATGAATAGATTCAGTAATTAGAAGGTGAGAGTTTCAGCCTGATTCTTTTTCTCAATGAAGTATAAAGTATGAGGCAAAATCAGTAAGAAGAGATGAGGTATGTTTAGATAAGAGGTTTAAGGGGTGAAGAGAAGGTAGAAAAAAGTCATTTGGGAGGATAAACATCAATCATACTTGTGTTAGTCTGTTCAGGCTGCTATAATAAAAATACCAAAGTATGGTGGCTTAAAAATAACAGAAATTTCTCACAGTTCTACAGGCTGGGAAGTCCAAGAGCAAAGTGCTAACAAATCCATTGTCAGGTGAGGGCCTGATTCCTGGGTCATAAATGGCTGAAAGAGGCCAGGGAGCTCTCAGGGTCCCTTTCATAAGAGCACTAAACCCTCATGACCTAATCACCTACCCACTTCTTATGTTGGTGATTAGGATTTCAACGTATGGATTTTGAGGAGACACAAACATTCAGTTTGTAGCAATATTAGAGAAGCAGGATCAAGTGACCATTTGAGATCTGTGATCTTGGGTGTGGATGGCTGAGATGGAAGAAAAGATCATATGAGCCAAGGAGATCAAGGAACTGAAAGACCAGAGTGTTAGATCGGAGACTACTGGGGTATTAGTGGTTAAGTTAGTAGCTAAACTAGTCCTTGAATTCAGATATGCTGACTTTCTAGCTCAGTGGGTTGCCATTTTACTAAGAAATGGTTCAGAACCTTATTCTTTTGTGCCACCAGCTTTCCAGTTAACATTAAGAAACTATTGTGACCTGGTTTTTTTGTCTATGTATCCAAATTCTAGACTTTCATAAGCTAGTTCTCTGTCTCTCTTGTCCCCATAAAATTTACCTGTTCAATTTTTCTGCTTGTCTTTCTTTGTGTATTTTTAACACAAACCACTTTTATCAATATATGTTTATTGAAGTACAAAGTCTACCTAGTAAATGGTAAAAGAAAGATGAAGGATGAAATTTGAGCAACTAGATAGATAATAGGCTTCATACTGTGAGGTAGGAAATTCTCTGAAGAAGGAATAGATTTGGTAAGGAAAGGTCTTGAGTTAAGTTGCATATATACTGTGCTTAAGATGCTTATAAAAAACATCCAGTAGAGATATTCAATAAGTAGTCGAATGTACTAGTTAGAATCTTGAGAGAGCTTTTCTAGTCCAGGCTCATCAGCATGGTGATCTAATTGAAGCCACTGGATTAACATAAGTTTCTTAATCCTTTTCTGGTTTAGAAGAAAAATAAGTGCAGCTTACTGCCAGTGTTAATTTAACATCACACGTGGGAATGCTATGTTTTCTAGGATTTGACATTTTTAGCAATCGAGAATTACTATATTTTATAAATGGAAATACCACTACTAAAAACAGAATGCTGTAAATAGAATGATGTCATTTGTTCCCAAAGACTGTCGATATACTAGAGCGATTAAAAATGATAATAAAAGCGAGATATTTCATGCCAAACTTTGGGGGTAAGATTAGGACTGTAATCCGTGAGTTATCTCAGGGTAAACACTGCAGCCACAAGCACCACCAGCAAATATTCTCAGAGCAAACGAGAAATGGGTTAAGAAAAGCATATAGAGTGAGAAAAGAAGGCATAGGGCAGAATCTTGAAGACCTCCAACATTTCAGGAATGGATAGAGGAAAAGAAGCCTGTAAAGAAGACCAAGAAAGGACAGCCACACACATAGAAGGAAGATAGAATAAGTGATACAAAGATGTGACAATTCAAAGGTGGAAGATGACTTCTAATTTTGTGGTGTACCTTTCAGGAAACTTTATTTGGAATAACACTTAAGCAATACACATTGTTTACCAAAAAAAGAAATGCAGTGGGCAGGTATCCCAAGCAAATAAAAACAATAATACATGGGAGAACTAATAGTTTGATTTAACTGAAAGGTGGAGTCAAGAGACCTAAAGAGAAAGCTGACAAGATGTTTTATGTCATGTTGTGGAAAACCTTGGATTCTGAATAAGTTAGTAACTTTATTCCATAGGTCAGGGAAATTATTGTGTTTGGTGCTAAGGGAAAGATAAGAATATAAAACATGCTCTGAACCCTGGAATACATTATTGTGGAATATTATATTGTATAAACAAGGTCTAGGTACCTGAAAAGAACAAAAATTCAAGATAATATCTGATTAATGAAAACAAACAGTAAATACTATAGTAATTTTAGCAAGAGTCAATTTGAATTGTAGTAGTAGTTTAGCCCAGATTTATATTGTCCTGACTAAATAATAATGCCAGCTACTCATCATCTTTTAAAAAGCTGCTCTAACTTGAACGCTCTTTATAAAGAATATTCCCTTTGTAGATATAGCTCTCAAATTTAATTGTTCAGAAAAACTTAAATGTAGTATTTTTACTTGATGATCTTTGATGTAAACTGAAAAAAAAAAAAAGTTCTTTACCTGAAAGGCAGTAGTAGTTCCAAAGATTCTAAAGCGGCTTATACTCATGAACACAGATATTGATGCATTTACTTTACCTAACATTCATTTAATAAATATATATTAAATGTCTATTGTGTGTCAGTGATGTATAATGACTAAGGGCATGTAATACATTTTCAAACATTCTTGAATTCAAATTCCAGTTCTGCCCCTTTCAATGGGAGGAAAAAAGTTTCAGTCTTACTTAGAATAATTTATACCTAATTCTCTACATTATGATTTTTGAAGACAGTATCAGTTATTATGTATCCAGTTGTTAATACTACTGTCAAATTTAATTGACATTTCTAAAATCTATGGGGGGGCTAGATATGAAGAATGATTTTAAAGTATTCACAAAGTGAATCACCCACATTTAGGCTAAGAATTAGCCATACTTTTGTTGAATTAATGTGTCTCTATTGTACAACATTGCTTCAAAAGGATAACCTTCCTCCCCACACCCACTTCCCCACCCCACCCTACCCCTGGCCCCAATACAGTATACAGTTCAAAAACACACAGCAGGGAAAGACAAAAAGTGTTTCTATTAAGTGATATATGTATATACGTACATCATATTAACATAAGATGACATTCCTAAGCAGTGTGTTTTGGTATTCTCTCACCTTGTTTCTTAGTTGGTCCAAAACAGAATGGAAGCATAGACAAAACTGATAAAGGCCTTAGAGTATCTGACATCCTCCCTCCCTACCCCATTTTATAGGTTTGCAATTGAGTTATGGAGAGATGAAAACAAGAAATTTACTCAGTATAACATAGCAAATTAAAAGCAGAAAGCCTAGTTTGGCCAACCTTTTACAGTACCACACAGTTCATTATTAATATACACAAAGAGAGATTCTAATAAAACCAGATAAAAATAGAACTTATAAATCTGTCACAATTTTCCACAACTTTAAAAGCAAAGCTTAGCAATATGATAATGGTGCATACTTCTAATAAAAATTATCAATTGAATACCATAACTTTTGCTACGAATTATGTAAACATTTCACTTTAGTTCCATAATAGCAAGATACATGTGTGTGATTGTATGTATATATACATTTATACTCTGCTTCATTCCGAAAAGAATTTTAAGGAGCTTATTAAAATAAATATAGCATAAAAGTGATTAAAACTGAGGTGATATAAATGTAAGATACTAGAATATAAGCTATGAAGTTTTCTTTTTGTTAATATACAAAAAGCATGCTACAATTTCCAGTAAACCCAGATTTAGCGGGCTACTCTCATATTTGATTCTGCTTCCTCTAGCTATGAGTATGAAGTAAGAAAAGGAGATGCTACTATGCCCATTAAAAGATGATGAGATATTGTAATTTACCCCAAATCATACAACTAGTATATTTCTGATTTCAAAGCTCTCATTTCTTCCATTATGTCAGCTATCCAGACATCGCATGAGAGGACTCCTAACAGGATACAGTAACTGCAACACTTAAATACCTGGATTAATACAATTACTTCTGAGTTATACAGGTAGGCTTTTGCTTATATCAGATTTATTTTAAATAATTGCACAGAGCTGTTCAAAAGATGTTTTTCTATCAAGAAACTGACCCCCTAAAATGAATTAATAAAGTCTACGGCCATGCAAACCTGAACAAGCCCAACCCCGTATGATCTCAGAAGCTAAGCATGGTTGGTTCTGGTTAGTACTTGAATGAGAGACCACCTAGGAAGACCAGGTGCTATAGGTGTAAAAAAATAAGGGATTGTAAGCTGACAAAGTCCTCGCAATCTGTGAGGTCATTCAAGGGTTGCCTCGCCTAAAAAAAAAAAATGAGTTAAGAGAAAGATAAAAATGTATGAGTTTAATTAACTTTCATTTTAAAGTTAAAAATTTATATTTAGGAAATAAGAATTTAAAAATTAGATAAGAGAGAAAGTAGTGTCCAGGGGAAGGGAGAAGTCCAAAGGAAAATACAGATAAGGAGATATCTAGAGTGAAGAAGAAAGCAGTGTATTAAAGAAGAGGGAAAGAGGCAGTGGGGAGAGAGCTAAGGCTCATGTATTCTGCCTAGCCAGCTTCTGATCTCTACATTACCTAAGTATCTGTTTTTTCTTCTTCAAGTTCCCCCATTAAAATTGTGCCAAAAATCTATGCCATCCAGGCTCCAGGTTCTTCAGAACTTCCACTCTTTAAATTTTGTTTTATAGGAACAAAACCTTTTTCTAAGTTCTGTTGATTCCTTATATGTCTTGTGGAATAATTATTAAGGATCTTATTTATCCTATAATTTGCCTCCTTCTTAATGTATTAGAAAAACCAATTTTTGATGTTAGAGTCTCTTACTCTTCTACCAAAGATGCCTTTCTTGTTAACCATGCAGAATGTTTTTGTCTTGGTTGTCATTTTGAGTATCTGACATTTTTTATTATCAGTTCACTTGATATTTATTTCATAAATATTTATTGAGTATCTATATAGGTACTATGTAGATCAAAGGTAAAACCAGATATGATCCCTCCTCTGATGGAGCTCACAGGCTTCCGGTTCCATCAAAGATGGAATAGGCTTAGGGCAACCTCTTTTTCACTCTTCACAACCAAAAACTCTAGTTAACATACAAAAAGCAACTACCAGAGGACTCAAAAGTAAACAAAAGCAGGAAGATTGTGAGGGGGAGCCAAACCCACAGGGGTGAATTTCTCTTGGGCTTGCACCTTTGACCAGAAGGCAAGCTCCAGTCCTGCAACTGTGTAAGGATAGCACAAGAGGCCAACATTAGAAAACCTATATTTATGGCCCGAAATCTGGGAAAACAGACTCTATAATCCAAAGAAAGTGTGAGGAACCTTTGTTGTTATTGTTGTTGATATTTTCCTTTTGCAGATTTCCCCTTACAGGCAGCTAAAACTCAGAGAAAACCCCCATCTGACCAGAGAACCCAGGAAAAGAGACCTTGAGAGTGGGGTGTGGGTGCAGACTCAGGAAAGGAGAAAGTTGGAAAAAGATTCTGTAATTCTGTGTACGAACCTAACTGTCACCTCCACCTATGCATGCATGACACAAGCCCAAAACAGCATAGCAATGGCTTTAAGAACTGAAGTAAGATCAAAACAAAGAAAGAAAGAGAAAAACACTGCCCAAGTCAGACTAGCCCCTGAGTGGTTCAGTTTTGAGACAGACCAAAGGCTGTAGAGCAGGGGTCCCCAACCCCTGGGCCACAGACCAGTTCTGGTCCATGGCCTGTTAGGAGCTGGGCCACACAGCGCATGAGTGGCAGGCCAGCAAGCAAAGCATCAGTTATTGCAGCCGCTCCCCAGTACTAGCATCAGCGTCTCAGCTCCACCTCAGATCAGCAAGCATTTGATTCTCATAGGAGCACCGGTCCCTGGTGCCAAAAGGGGTGGGAACCACTGCTGTTTAGCTACTCTTACTTAGACTGGAAACAGTGCCCACAGAAAGTTAAGAGAAAGCCCATGATCTGCATGTAACCTAGTTGATTGCTTGCAAAACAAACAAAATTTAAATATTCTTCAAACGACTTTAACTGAACACAAATTCTACACAATAAAATGTTATACTCCAGAAGTATTTGACCTGTAAAAATTCAGGAAATGATTGTCTTACTGGAAAAGAAAATCAACAGATGCCAACACAAAATGACACCAATGTCGGAATTAATCAGATAAGATGTTAAGCAGCCATTGTAACTATGTTTCATGTGGTAAAGATAAGCATAGTTAAGATGAATGAGAGGATACTCATTCACAACAGAAAAATAAAAACAGTAAATGGGAAGCAAGTAAAAACTTCTGAACTAAAAAGTGCAGTATCTGAAATAAATTCATTGGATGGACTAAATAACACATTGGGAAAGAATGAGGAAAGGATCCATTAACTTGATGATAGATAAGTAGAAATTGTCCAATCTGAAGAAAATAGTGAAAAAAAAGGTTGAAAAATAAAATGAACAGAGCCTTGAAGACCTGAGGGATACTATTATCAATTCTACAGCCTAATGAGGAAAACACGTTAAACAATCACTCTAATGAATATATAATTACAAAAAAGATAGATGTTCTGAAGTAAACGATTGAGGTTTTATAAGAGCATATAAAAACTGGATCTCACTTAGCCCAGGGGCAGATGTGTGTCGTAAATATTTCTCTGAGGATGTGGCCCTTGAGCTGAGTTAACCGAATGAAGGGGATATGAGTGGTGAAGAGTATTTCAATTAGAAGGAAAAGCAAGTGTTAATCCCTGCAGAAGGAACCTGGCAATTTCAAGGAACTGAAAGGATATCAGAGTTGTTAGGAGTTAATACAAATTGGATGGGAGATGGTATGAAATTAGGCTAGAGAAGGGAGTCAAGGACCACATTGTGCAGGATCCATTAGGTCATTGCGATGGACTGAATGTTTGTATCTCCCCAAAATTGATATATTGAAATATTAACCCCCAATGAGATGGTATTAGGAGGCAGGACTTTTGGGAAGTTAGGTCATGAGGGTAGAGTCCTTATAAAAGGATTTGTGCTCTTTCTTATAAAAGGGACCCTAGAGGGCTCTCTAGCTCTCTTCTTCCCATGTGAGGATACAAGAAGTCGACAGTATGGAACTTGAAAGAGAGCCTTCACTAGAAGCCAGCCATGCTGGAACCCAGATTTTGGACGTCCAGCCTTCAGAACGGTGAGGAATCAATTTCTGTTGTTTATAAGGCAGCTAGTTAAGGTACTTTGTTATAGTAATCTGAATCAAGACAGTCACGTTAAATAATTTTTCTTCATCATAAAGCCAGTGAGGAGCATTGAGGCACTCAACCAGTGAACTAGCAGAGGATTGAGAGATGGAACCTTTGGCATCCCCAGCTTTAAGCAGTTGAGTAGGATGAAGCTCCCTAGAAGACAGAGAAGGAATAAGAAGAAACATAAGGGGTGGGCATAAATGTGAGAGTGGTTTAACAGGAGCCAAAAGAAGAATGTTTCATTGTGTCATAGGGTCAACTGGATTATTTATGACCTTAACTAGAATTATTTTATGAACTGAAAGGAGTAGAACCTCAATTAGGGAACACTGAGGAGTCAGTGAAAAGGCTACTCACAGAATGAGAGAAAATATTTGCAAATCATATATCAGATAAGTGATTAATATACAGTATAGATAAAGAACTGCTACAATTCAATAGCAAAAAAAACCCAAATAATTTAAAAATGAGAAAAGGACTTGAATAGGTATTTCTACAAAGAAAATATTCAAATGGACAATAAGCAAATGAAAGGATGCTCAAAACCACAGTGAGATACCATTTCATACCCATTAATATACAAGAAAAATTGGAATAATTGTGCATTGCTGGTATGAATATAAAATGGTATAGTCACTGTGGAGAAACTGCCTGGTTTCTTGATGTCTCTGCTTGTATGATATTTGGTGTTATGTTTGCCTGCCCCTAGTCCATCTGCCAAGTTATGACTCATAGTTTCTCCTCATTCGGGTCGCAGTTCAAATGTCACCTTAATCAATGTAATATCATCTTGTTTCATTTTCTTCAGTACTTAATTATAATCTGAAAATATTGCTCATCTTTCCCCTACCCCCCAACAAAAATATAAGCTCCATGAGAACAGAAACCTATATTTCTGTTTTGTTTTTGTTTTGCTGCTTTCTCCTCAGAGTCCAGAGAGTGTAGACATTCAGAAATTATTGAGTGGATGAACTTTGTGCCCTGACCTCATGATTCATGTGCCCTCTAATTTTTTCATCAAATTTAAAATATAAATGTTATTTTCTGTTTGTCATAAATTCAGTTATTATTCCTTATGGGATTTTATACACTAATATTTTACTTCATTAAAGTGAGGCAATATATATAAAGCACCTAGCATATGGTAGGTACTCAAATTTTAATGTTCTTTTTCATTAAAAATTTTCAATATTTAAATTGTTTGCCTTTTCAAAAAAGAAGTATAGATACTTGAAACATTAGGGAAGTTGGTCTTATCAAATACCTAAAATTAAAGTTGAAATCTTTAATTTTGTTCTCAATAGTAACTCAAGAATTGAATGATATTTTTAAGGCAAGTTACTCTTTCTACAAAGGCAACAAAGATCCCAGAGAAGGTAGAAAAAGCAGTAACTTTAAAATAAAAGTTTCCAGACCTTATTCTCTTGATGTGGTTCTAGTTCATTCCTTCTTTACTAGTTCATTCTTAATCAAAATAAAACCTATTATATTTTGTTTAAATGTTGAAGTATTACATTTTTATAAGATAATGGTAGTTTTTAAACTTATGCACCTGACTTTGTTTAATAACTCTAAAATGGATCCTGGAACTGTTTTGACTCTAAAGATTTCTGACTTGACTATGATACAATTTTATGATTTGAAAATTATTAAGAAATTAATTCCACTTAACCATATTTGTTTTCAGATGGATTTATAATCCTGTTTTTTCTTTCAAATTATTTTTCTTTTAAATATTAGCATGTCCACCACAGAACATAATCTTGAACATTTGGAGGAAAAAAGCATCCGATCATCTGTAACTCCTCAGGTAAAAACTTAAAACTATATTGTAATACATGACATAAAATTTAATCCGCACTTAAGATTTATTTCTAAAGTTTACTTTTTAGGTTTCTTTTATATGTCTGGTTATAAAATGAGAAGTGGTCATTTTAAAATAGCTAGTTTTAATAGGTCCTAAGAAATGAGCAAAAGGAATGAAAAGATAGAAAAGGGTGACTACAGATTATTTTGGAGAGAAAGAGGGCATTTTTAAGAATAATGGAAATATGGCTTATTATTTCTTGCCCTTACGAGAGGTAAAGACAAATCTAATCTAATTAAAATGTGCTATATATTTGAGAGGCCCAAGTTTTATTCTTGCAAGTGTATGGAGTAAGTCATTAGACCTTTTGTTGGTATAGTTTTACTAAATGATAATTGCTCATATTATAATTTAAAAATTTTTTTTAAATAGAGGTTTCTACAGTTCTTAAAGGCCAAAAAGTTCTTTTAAATATTTAATATATTCACCACTGATTCCAATTACTGTTTTTATCTCTAAAGACTTTATCCTAGTCTATGTCAATTTATTATAAATTCTGAAATAATAACACAATATGGTTTTCCTGTATATGACCTTTCACCTGCCCTAATCAAAATTCACCTTTGTGTGTTTACCTTGGCCCATTTGTATAGTGACAAACTTTATAAAAAAGAACTCCAACAGATTAATCGTGATCAGGTTTAAAGAACTTTGGTCTTAAAGAGCTACATATTTCGCTTGCATTAGCTGCTGTGGTGCCTCTGTCTCCCTACTCAATAAATGTTCCCTCTTCCCTTCTTTATTTGTCCATGATGCTCTCTAGCCTTTGTTACCATTTCTTGTGATATTGTGATATTCTCTCTCTCCTACTAAGTATTATCAATACAAAATGTTGGCCTGTGTTTGCATGTGCGTGTGCTATTGTGAGTGCGCGCGCACACACACACACACACACACACACACACACACACACAAACATCATAATGACAGTCAGGTAAATTCAAAGATTTCTATTCCACTCTACTTAATGTATTGATTTTTTATTTTGTTTTTTACCTTAAGAGAAGCTTCTCAATATTCTCGCAAACTTTCTAAATCAGCAATTTTGTAATTAGACTATCATTAAAAGCCTGTAAGAGCTAAATGTATCTATAAATAATAGTGGAAGCATGAACTTCTGAAGGCTTGATCTGTTTTTCTAATTTTTCTTTCAGTTGAAATGTGTTCATTCTGTTATATTTTACTTCCTTTTCAGTTTAGTTGTATATTCATTCCACAAAAGTTTTGTTGAATAATCTTTAGGAGTTACACCGAGTGGGAGGGGGGTCACTTAATTATTCTACACACTCTGTAGGCTCACTTTTTCAGTATACATAAATCACAAATGAAAATGGCAGGGACTCAAGCCTGTAAAAGGCTAAGTCAAGGTGCCTTGCAAAATGCATGGCTGTAACATCTTCATGTGTCAATATCTGTCATATATTGATATATAAAGCATGAATATATACTTTAATATGTATAATTCTTCATGTTGACAGTAATATGAGTTTAATTATGAGGTTTAGTGGTTTTTTACATTCATAAAATTGTACAGAAAATATATTTCTTAAAAGATTTCTTTGTTTTACTTCAGATTCTTCAATATGGTAACACTAATGAAGAGGAGGAAGACATTCAGGAAACTTTCTTTCCAAAAGAAGAGGAAATAAAACCAGAGATGGAAAAGAGTTTTTGTCCTCCACAAGGAATGTTGAATAAAATTATTACAAATGGTATGTGAAATAAGAAATGTAAGTAGAGAGAAAATGAGAAATTTATTTGATAAATATTAAACCACAGGCTTAATCTGTATATTCCAGATATCAGCTCTAATATAAGCAATATGTGGACAAAAGAAAATGTTTCTTTGAATCTGTCAAAAATAACAGTTGCTTAACAGAGTTATATTTTAATGTTTTCATGACTTTTTATGGTAAATTTGGGGGATTAGAAGCAGCATTGATTAAAGATTTGTATTTAAAACTTACTTTTCAAATTTATTTTTAAGTTATCTAAAGTGAACATTATACTTGTGGCAATCTTGTTTCCTATTAAATTAGACTCCCAATTTTAAAACAATAGTTGCCTTGTAAAGAGTTATATAAAATTTGATTTTCCACTACAATTTTAAAATATCTCATTGTCACCAAATATGTATGAAATTTTCTTGATTTTTTTTCTAGCTATCCTATATGATTAAATTTAAGAGAAGAGGGGATTTTGACCTCTAGAAGTATAGAGCCTATAGAGAACAAAAATTATTTTAAAATATGATGAAGAATAAGCAATTAAAGTTTCAAACTTTTATTTTTATTTATTTGCTCTTGCTAACTTAAAATTTTTGAAAGCAAATTTTTATTAATTGACTTTTTATTTATTAAAGGTTGCTTTTTAATTAACATCAGTATTTTTAAAGCCCTGAATCTAAACTAAACTAGAACATCTGCCAGTATAAGTGATTGAACTCCTTTGTAAATATAATTTCTGTACATAGCTCTTCCATGCATATTTAGTGGGAAGTTTCTATAGAACATCCGGGACCTGTGAAAGAGAGAAAAATGTATTGGTCACCAAAGATTTTCCATTGAAGCTGAGAACTGCAGTTTGCTAGTGAACTAATTGAAGATAATAACAGTATTGAAACTACAAACTTAAGTCCATAACTCGTTTCTTCCTTTGTTTTCTTTCTCTTTTGATTCTGCAATTTTAGAGAAATTTATAGGAAAAAGAACTTCTCTGTTTTTATCTTAGGGAATATATTCTTGTACTCTTTTTCACTTTGTCCGTTTCTCATGCATACACACCCTATGTTCATGCTGAAGAAATCCATAAAACAGCATATCCTCCAGATAATAGAAAGGAATAGAGATTTAGTCTGTCTTCAAGTCATACTTAATTCATCAATTCCACAGTGTATACAAGTTAATTTAAGTAAGAAGTCTTAACTCTCAACTTCACATAGAAGTCAGTCTTATCACTTTTAATTACACTATTTATGTTCCTTACTTAGGAGGTGGTTTGCCTAGCCCCAAAGAAATGGATATTCTAGGGCAATAGGTGTAAGTTTTAGGCGATTACTCCTTTTTTGTTTCTTTTTAGTTTATTCTCAATAAAGGTACCAACTTATTTTCAGCCAACTGGTTTTCCTTTAAGTAAACAAAAGGAAAGCTGTATTATATATCCAGTTATGATTTTTAAATCATCTTGAGGCCAGAGTTTCTCCATTAAAATCTTATCACCAGTTTTATGAAATAAGCAGTCTTGGAAATTTAGAGCTCAAAAATAATATCCCAGATCCTTCTAGATTTTGATCCAGCATCATCACGCCATCCTAACAATAAATATAATGCTAAATAAATTGAAAAATTGACAACTCTTAATTCCGTCAAAGACGTTAGGTCAAAGAGTAAATTACTGCCCCCCACAAACTGGAGACAGGCAGGTAGATACAAAGAATCATAACTTAACAAAGCAGAAACCTCTGTGGGAACCAGTACCAGGGTAGGAAAACCAAAATTGTAATTGAAAATTGACTGGAGTCTTAGTGTTTACAAATCTGAGAGTTAAAAACTCCAGAGGGAGCCCAGTCATAGTGTGGGGGGACACACTTTTGTGAGTTTTACCTCCAGGAGCTATCTGGTAGAGGGCATTTGTAACCACAGTGAAATAATATCAGAGCATTTTGTTCCTTTTAACAAGACCTGTCCTCAAGATAAACCATTTTATCAGCTCCTACCTAACCTTTGGAGATTTTTATCAGAGCCCAACCTACATGAGAGAAGAGAAAAACCCAACTCCAGTTTCCTCTAGACATCTTGTACAACCTAAAGGGATGTGAAAAGAAAATAAAAGAAAACAAAAAAAACTGAGAGGCACTAGTGACATTCACAGCCCAGGGGCACAGGCTCACTAAAAAACTGAGACCTAATAAGACTATAAAATTCTTCCCCTCCCACTACACCTGACCACCACATTACCTAAGTTCCTTTTACCCAGGACATCATGTTCACCATTAAACAAAAATATACACAATATATTAAAAGGCAAAAATTATACAGTTTGAAGAGACAGAGAAAGCATCAGAACCAGACCCACATATGTTAGGATGTTGGAATTATCAGGCCATGAATTTAAAAGAACTATGACTGATATACTAAGGGCTCCAAAAGAAAAGTAGGCAACATGTAAAAACAGACCTGTAATATAAACAAAGAGGTGGAAATTCTAAGAGATAATCGAAAGAAATATTAGAAATCAAAAGCACTATAACAAATGAAGAATGCCTTTGATGGGTTTGTTAATAGACTATACACAGCTGAGAAAAAATCTGAGCTTGGGGCTATGTCAATAGAAACTTCCAAAACTCAAAAGCAAATAGAAAAAAAGGGGGGGGAAAAAAAGAGAAACAATATCCAAGAATTGTGGCATAACTACAAGATGTCACATACTGGTGATGGGAATACAAGAAGAAGAAAGACAGAAAGCAACAGAAGATATTTGAAGTAATAATTTTCCTCCAAATTAATATCAAATAGCAAATCACAGATCCAGAGAGTTTACAGAACATGAAGCAGGATAAATGCCAAAACACTTCACCTTGGTATATCACTGTTAATGTGCAGAAAATCAGACAGAAATCTTGAAAAAAGGCAGAGATAGAAAAAAATCTAGCCTATAGGGAAGCAAAGAAAAAATGACATCTGACTTTTCCTCAGAAACTAGGCAAGCAAAAAAGAGTGAAATGAAATATTAGCATTAGGCAAAAAAAAACAAAACCATATCATCCTAGAATTCTGTATCCTATGAAATCAATCTTTCAAAAGTGCAAGAGAAGTAATGACTTTCTCAGACCAACAAAGAGTGACAAAATTTATTGACAGTATACCTGCCTTGCAAAAATATTAAAATAAGTTCTTCAGAGAGAAGAAAGTGATACAAGTCAGAAACTCAGACCTAAATAAGAAGGAATAGCATTAAAGAAGGAATAAGTGAAGATAAAATAAGCAGGGAGATAGCAGTTTGTTCAAAATAACAGCAAAAATATATTCACTGCTTATAGCTAATGCATAAGTGAAATGAACAATAGAATGATAGAAGAAACAGAGAAAAGGAAAGGTACTTGCAGTACCCATGAAGTGGTATAGTGTTATTTGTAAGTGGATTTGGATTAGTTGTAAATGTGTATTGCAAACTCTAGGGCAATTTAAGAAAAAAAAAGGTATAATTGTTATGCTAAGAATGAGAGAAAATGGTATATAAAATGATCAGTTAAAACCACAAAAGACAAAAAAAAAAATGGAAGACAAAAATAGAAACGAACAAGGACAGTAAATAGCAAACAGTAACTAACATGATAGGTATTAATCCAGCTATATCAATAACTTAAAATGTCTGTTGTCTACACTAGTTAAAAAACAGAGATTGTCAAAGTGTATCAAAAACAAGACCAAACTGGAAGGAAAACAATGGCATAGATGATAGAGGCTGTTCATCCCTCTGGTGACCAAATCAAAGTTATGACAGAAACAACGAGCAGCAGCAAAGAAAAATCTCCTGGGCTGTAGATGAACAAGCCATACAACTAGGGAGAAATACAAGAAATCACCCTGCAACAGCAGAAGGTAGGATGGGGCGAGGTCGCAGAGCTGTTCTGTCTGGAGTAGCTGAGACCAAGGCTGCATCAGCATCAGTGACAGATGCCTCTTAAAGGGGCTGCATCCATGAACAGATTTTTGTAGTGATGGGCCTGCTTGCTCTGAGCACCAGTGCCTATTCGGCTGTGCGCATGCAAGGGCACCAGGGACCTGTAGGGAGACATTGTCAAAGTGAGGGCCAAGGTCAAGTCTCTGTACAGAAGTGCTGGCAATATCCATTATTCCCTGTGGAGCCCTGCCCCCTACCAGTGCCAGGGACAAAGAACCACCATAGCCGTGAGGTCATCAAACTGGATAACAGAGGACACTCTGACCAGAGGATTCCCTGAAATCCCACCTCCTCCAAATCGTGGCCCCACCCAAGCCACATCCAGATATATCCTCCACAAGTCAGGTTCTCCTTGCTCAGCAGCACCTGGACTCACACTGAAGGCAGCTGGCCTCTGTTTCTGGTGTGGCCTTTTGAGGCAACTGTAAGCACAGGATCTGTGGATCGCTTGCCAAATCTTAACAGGTGGCCCTGGAGGGGCAGAGGCTTGGGCTAAATGTGTCCTTCAGCTGAACCCCTCTTAGGACTGTGCCACTGGACACCTACTTCACAAATCTACACTAATAAGACCGGGAGACTTAGAAGCTTTGCTTAGCACATAGAAACAGACATGGAAATGCAGCCAATATGGGAAGACAAAGAAGTCGAAACCATATGAGAGAACAGAACAGAGATCCAGATATAATGGAGTCAAGTAATCTAACAGATGCAGAGTTCAAAACATTGGTTATAAAGATGCTCAATGAACTTTTGAGAAGTGTAGATAAATTCAGAGAGAACTTCAACAAAAATATTTTTAAAAAACATAAAAATGGAAATGGAAATTATAAAAGAGAACCAGTCTGAAATGAAGAACACATAATCTGAGATGATAAGTATATTAAATGTAATAAACAAAGGAATAAACAAAATGAATAAAGCAAAGGATCAAATGCCCTATCTAGAGGCCAGGAAAGCCAAGGACACACAATCAGAACTGCAAGAGATAAGATGCCAAGACCATAAAAATAATTTAAGGAGTATATGGGACACCATTAAGGGTCCAAATATCCATCTGATCAGTGTAACTGAAGAAAATCAAGATTTTGAACAGCTGTTTGAAGAAATAATTAATGAAAACTCCCCTAACCTGATGAAGGAAATGGAAATAAAACCCCTGGAAGATCAGAGAATTTCAAAAATCAGGGATCCAAAGAGGCCCACACCAAGACACATCATAATTAAAATGCCAAAAGTTAAATATAAAGAAAGAGTATTAAAAGCAGCAAGAGAAAAACAAATAACTACATATAAGGGAACACTTATAAGACTGGCAGCTGATTTCTCACAAGAAACTATGCAGGGTAGAATGGCTTGGCAAAAAATATTCGCCAGAATAAAGACCCAGGATCTACAACCAAGAATATTTTATCCAGCAAAGCTATCATTTAGAGCTGAAGTACACTTAAAGAGCTCCCTAGACAAAATTAAGCTAAAGGAATTTATCACTACCACGCCAGTATTACGAGAAATGTTGGAGAGACTTCTTTAAGAAGAAAAAACATGTATCAAAAACAGGAATAAAGAATGGTAACAATTACATTTCTATCAATAAGTACTTTAAATGGAAAATAATTAAGTGCTCCAAACAAAAGACAGGCTGAAAGGATAAGAGAACAAGAGTCCTACATATGAAAAGGAAGGAGATGGAAAAAGATATTGCTTTGATGGACCTAGAAGGTATTTAAGTCAGCCAGAGAAAGATAAACACTATGTGATTTCACTTGATGAGGAATCTAAGGAATAAAAAGAACAAATGAATCAAAAACAGACTCACAAATCTAGAGGACAATTTGGTGTCAGACAGATGGGAGGGGAGTGTGGGGGCTGGGAGAATGGGGTGAAGGGCTAAAGAAGTACAAATTGGTAACTGATGGATGGTCACGGGGATGGGGGACACAGCATAGGAAATGCAGTTAGCATTAATATGTTGGCTAGGTGGAGGGTCAGGGGAGGGAGGGAGCAATTGGGGGGATTGTTTTATGAACTATATAGATATCTAATCAATGTACTATATACTTGAAACTAATTAAAATAAATATTTTTTTAAAAGACCAAACAATATGCTGTCTACAAAAAACCATCCTTTAATATATAGACACTTAAAATTAAAGGAAAGGAGAAAGACATACCATGTAAATGTTAATTTGAAAAAAGATGAAGTAGCTATATGAATTTTAGAGCAGACTTCAGAGCAAGGAAAATTATCTGGGATAAATAGGGGTATTATATAATGATAAAGGGGTCAATTCTCCAATAAGACATTATAATCCTTAGTATATATATGACTAACAGAGCATCAAAATACATGAGGCAAAAACTAACAGGACTATAAAAAATATATAAATCCACAATTATGGTTGGAAACTTCAACAACACTCTATCAGAAATGGACAGATCCAGTATTCCATCAGGAAATCAGTAAGGACATAGCTGAACTCAACAATAATCATCTGTCAACTGGATATAATGGACATCTATAGACTACTTTATCCAGCAACAGTAGAATACACATTCTTCTCAAGCTTTACAATTAGCATTCACTAAGAGAGACCACATTCTGGGACATATAATACATATTAATGAATTTAAAATCATACAGTGTATGCTCTCAGACCACAATGTATTTAAACTAGAATTCAATAACAGACAGGCAGCTGGAAAATCTCAAAATACTTGATTAAACATCACACTTCTAAATAACACATGGGCCAAAGAAGAAACCTCAAGAGATATTTAAAAATATTTCAAACTAAATGAAAATGAATATATACCTTATAAAAATTTGTGGGACATAGTGAAAGCAGTGCTTAAATGGAAAATTATAGCATTGAATGCTATAATTTATTAGAAAAGGGGAAAAATCTAAAATGAGTCATCTAAGCATACACCCTAGGAAAATAGAAAAAGGAGCAAAATAAATATCAAGCAAGCAGAAGAAAAAGAATAAAAATTAGAGCAGACATCAGTGAAATTGAAAACAATAGAGAAAAAAAGTCTATGAAACCAAAAGCTGGGGTTTTTTTTAAGATCAATAAGCCCCTAGCTAGGCTAACAAAAAAGAGAGAAGATGCAAATCACTGATATCAGAAATGAAAGAGGAAACATCGCTACAGATCCCATGGACAGTAAAAGGTTCATAAAGGAATACTGCAAGCAACACTGTGCCCACAAATTCAATAATGTAGCTGAAATGGGCTTCAGTTTGGCAGATATAATCTGCCAAAATGCACGTAAGAAATAGACCATCTGAATAGGCCTATATCTATTAAAGAAATTTAATTAATAACCTCCCAAAACAGAAAGCACCAGCCCCAGATGGCTTCACTGGTGAATTTTACCAAACATTTAAGGAAAAAATTATACTAATTCTCTACAATCTCTTCCAGAAGATAGAAGCAGAGGGATACTTCTCAGTTCATTCTGTGAGGCCAGTATTACCCTCATACCCAAACCAGAGACATTACAAGAAAAGAAAATTGTAGACCAATATCTCTGATGAACATAAATGCAGAAATCCTCAGCAAAATATTAGTAAATCAAACTCAGCAGTGTGTACAAAGAATTATACATCACAACTATGTGGGATTTATCCTAGATACGCAAAGTTGGTTCACATTTAAAAATTAATTAATGTAATCTATCACAGGCTAAAGAAGAAAAAATTATATGATTATATCCATAGATTCAGGAAAAGCATTTGAGAAAATCCAACATTCATTTATGATATTAGAAAAACTCAACAAATTATGAATAGAGAGGAACTAACTCAATTTAATAAAGAATGTCAACTAAAAACAGCTACTGTCACATAATGGTGAGACAATAGAAGCTTTCCCACTAAGATCAGGAACAAAACAAGCATGCCTTCTCTCACCACCCTTTTTCAATATTGTACTGAAGTCCCAGCTAATACAGTAAGACAAGACAGGAAATAAAAGGTGTACAGATTGGGAAGGAAGAAATAAAACTGCCTTTGTTTGCAGATGATGTGATTGTCTATGTAAAAATAAAACAAAACAAGACAACCTAAGAATCAAGGAAAAAAACTCCTAGAACAACTAATAAGCTAATACAGTCATACCTTTATGGCATCTAGAATGGTAATTTCTTTCAGTTTTCAGTTTACTTTGCTCAGATTTATGAGAGGAATCACTATCTATGGCAGCAATAGCTTTGCAAATTTTTTTTTTAATAATAAGACTTGAATATCAAAATTACTTCTTGATCCATGGGCTGCAGAATGGATGTTGTGTTAGCAGGCATGAAAATAACATTAATTTCATTGTACATTTCCATCAAAGCTTTTGGGTAACTAGGTGCATTGTCAATGAACAATAATATTTTGAAAGGAATCTTCTTCTCAGCAGTAGTTCTCAACAGTGGTCTGAAAATATTCAGTAAAGCATGCTGTAAACAGATGTACTGTCATTCAGGCTTTGTTCTGTTTGTAGAGCACAGGCAGAGGTAGACAGCATAATTCTTAAGAGCCTTAGGTTTTTTGAAAAGGAAAATGAGCATTGGCTTCAACTTAAAGTCACCAGCTGCATAAGCCCCTAACAAGAGAGTCACCCTATCCTTTGAAGCTTTAAAGCCAGACATTAACTTCTCTCTAGCTATGGAAGTCCTAAATGGCATGTTCTTCCAATATAAGGCTATTTTGTCTACATTGAAAATCTGTGGTTTAGTGTAGCTACCTTCATTAATTATCTTAGCTAGATTTTCTAGATAACTTGCTGCACTTCTACATCAGCCCTTGCTGCCTAACCTTGCACTTTTATGTTATGGAGATGGCTTCTTTCCTGAAACCTCTTGAATGAACCTCTGTCAGCTTCAGACTTTTCTTCCTCACCTCTCAGCCTTTATAGAATTGAAGAGAATTAGAGCCTTGCTCTAATTAGGTTTGGGTTTAAGAAAATGTGGTTGTTTTGATCTTCTATCCAGACTGCTAAAATGTTCTCCATATCAGTAATTAGCTTTCACTTCCTTATCATTTGTGTATTCACTTGATAGCACTTTTAATTTCCTTCAAGAACCTTTTTCTTTGCGTTCATGACTTGGTTAATTGTTTGGCGTAAGAGGTAAGCTTTGGCCTATCTCAGCTTTCTACATGTTGTCCTAATTTAAACATTTCTAGCTTTTGACTTAAAAGCTGTGTGACTCTTCCTTTACTTGAATACTTAGAAGCCATTGTAGGGTTATTAATTGGCCTAATTCAATATTTTTGTGTCTCAGACCTGAGGAGAAGTAGAAAGATGAGGGGAAAGCCAGTCAGTGGAGTAGTCAGAACACACATGACATTTATCAGTTAAGTTTTGTCTTATACAGGCATGGTTCATGTTGCCCGCCCCCCAAATTACAGTAGTAGCATCGAAGATTACTGATTATTGTTATTCCTTTAAATATAATATGACCATATTTTCTGAATAATTTTGTTTTACTTTCTATCATTGATTTCTACAGTTTAATTATAATATGACTACATATACTCTTTCTTGTATTTGTCCTGCTTGCGGTTCTATAGGCTTTGGATCTGTGTATTGTCTTTCACCAGTTTTGAAAATGTTCAGTCATTCTTTCAAATATTTATTCTGCCCCATTTTCTAATTCTAGCACTTAATTGTGAGTGTGTATCGCACCATTTCATATTGTTTCATAGGTTTTTTTTAGTTAGTAGACTTTATTATTTAAGCTTTTTTTTTTTTAGGTTTACAGAAAAATTGAGTGGAAAGTACAGAGAGTTCCCATATAACCTCTCACCACCACTACCACCACCCCCACATACACTTCCCCTATTATTAACATCTTACATTAGTGTGGTACATTTGTTACAATTGATAAACCAACACTATACATTATTATGAAGGTCCATAAATTACATTAAGGTTCACATTCTCTGGGTTTTGACATATGTATAATGACATGCATCCACCATTACAGTATTATACAGAATAATTTCATTGCCATAAAAATCTCCTTTGCTTTTACCTATTAATCCCTTTCCCCCTGTAGAATTGCCTGGAAACCAGTGATATTTTTACTGTGTTCCAAGCTTCATAAACCTTTAAAAATCCCTCTTTATTCCTGGAAACATTTTTCCTAAAGACCTCCATCTGCTACTTTCACCTAATTTGTTTGCTTTCCAAGTCTGCAGAAGACTATTATCCTATGGCTTTCTTTCAATGCTCTTCTGATTTGGAGCCACTGCTTCCAAGATAAAAATCTTTCATCTTTCCTGGTTTCCTCCTGATTTTGCTAGTATACATCCTCAAGTAATTACTTTAAATAAGGATACATGAGAACTAAACCTGCAAAGACCTCATATATATAAAAATGTTTTTATTCTGCCTTCACACCTGATTAGTTAGATATATAATTATAAATTATAAATTATAAATAATTTTTCTTAGAATTTTAGAAGGATTCATCCATTATCTTCTAGTATCTAAAAGATACTAGAAGGTATTAGAGTTGCTACTTAGAAATAATATGCAAATCTCTTAGTGATTCCTTTGGAAATGGCTTTTTTCTAGTATCTAGAATATCAAGTTTTAGGATCTTTTATATATTCACAATGGTAAGTGTAGGTACAGACCATTTTTCATCCTTTGTGTTGGACACTTGGTTGAGCCTTTTAATTCAAATACAGATATTTGCATATTATTTCCTTGACAATTTTTTCCTTTCCTCCCTTTTTTTCTTTATCCCTCTTCAAGTCAGATATTGGGCATCCTGTATTGATTTTCACTCACATATACCACTACTTTCTTTTTATATCACTCTCTGTTCTAGATTTCTTTTTTCTCATTTTTAGTCTTTCATTTTTCCAGTTTTTCATTTCAACAGTTGTACTTATTTTATCTCCAAGAACTTTTCTTGTTCTCTAATTTTTCCCTTCATATAGTATTCTACTCTAATTTTATGTATGTTCTCAAATATCTGAGAATATAATGTTAGTTTTTGTTTTACTTTATTCTGGTCCCTGAATTAACTGTTTCTTCTGAGGTCAGTTTTTCAGTTTGTTTTACTTGAATTTTCACTTTGACACTGCTGGTTCTTATTTTATGATGGTGATCCTTGGTTGTCTTATATTCGAGAAGGAAGGTCTCATAGTGTATGTGGATATACTATGCTGCTCTGAAGGTAGGACTCTTTTCTTATTAGGTCTCTCCTCTGAAACAGTTTTCTGCCTGAGCAAGATGAAGCTTTATTGACTTATGGGCTTTAGTTTGTGATGAACGGACATAGAGCTGGCTAAGAGGTCATGGTTTTCCCCATACCAGAATAAGATGTTTGCACTCTGGAATTCCAGCATTACTCCTGAAGCTTTAAGATCTCCCTCATACACTCCATTCAAGTTATTAAAGCATGGTAAATCTTCGCAGTCTCTAAGCACAGGAATGGAGAGAGGAGTGGAATTCCTGACTGGAGCTGTTTTACTATTTACAAACTCTTGATTAATTTCTCTCTCTTCAACACCTTTTCTCACTCCTGCCTTTAGCTGTATACTATATCCAAGCCCAGAGATTCTTACAGCTTTCATTGTCAGCTGAATTTTTTTATAGCTACTGCATCTTTCTCTACCTCTTTCCATCCTTCAAGTTGGTCTTATTTGCTTTCATCTCTCAAAATTGTGTGACAACCACTCTCTCATTTCCAATTGTCTGCATAGTTGTATGTGTATTCTCTTTTGTATTTCCATACTTTTATTTTAGTTAAGTCGTGTGTGCCTGTCTGCCATCTTGAGCTAGCTTGGTTTTGTTCTTATTTTCTTCTCTACTTTCAGTCTATCTTTTTCATTTAATAAAATTCCCATCTTTTAGTTTATCTGCTCTCAGCTTCTTGGGCAAGATAGAAAATAGATTAATTTTAAAGGAGCTGTTTGTTAAAGAATGAAACTAGACTGTTGTCTATCACTACATACCAAAATTAACTCAAAATGGATTAAGGACCTGAATATAAGACCTGAAACAATAAATTACAAAGAAGAAAACATAGGTACTAAACTCATGGACCGTGGGCTTAAAGAGGATTTTATGAATTTCATCTCAAAGTCAAGGGAAGTAAAAGCAAAAATAAATGAATGGGACTACCTCAAACTAAAATGCTTTTGCACAGCAAAAGAAACCATCAATAAGTCAAAGAGACAAACACCCAAATAGAAAAATATATTTGCAAGCAATGCCTCTGATAAGGGCCTAATATCCAAAATATACAAAGAACTCATACAACTCAATAACAGCAAAAGAACAAATGATCCAATCAAAAAATGGGCAGAGGACCTGAATAGACATTTCTCCCTAGAGGCCAAACAAATGGCCAACAAATATTTGAAAAGATGCTCAGCTTCACTAACTATTAGGGAAATGCATATCAAAACCACAATGAAATACCATCTCACACCTGTTAGAATGGCTGTTATCAACAGAACAAGTAATAACAAACGTTGGAGAGGATGCAGAGAAAAAGAAACCCTTATACACTGCTGGTGGGACTGCAAATTGGTACAGCCACCATGGAAAACATGGTATGGAGGTTCCTCAAAAAACTAAGTAAGAATTGACCTACCATATAATCCAGTGATCCCTCTACTGGGTATTTACCCCAAAGACTTGAAAACATTGATCCGATTATGGTTTTAATCAATTCTGTAAATTTTTTAAGCCAGTTATCTTCTCAAATATTATTTCTTCTTCACTCTTTCAATTCTGTTTGTAGAATTACCAATAGATGTATTTTGCACCTTTTTCAAAACCTAAATAAATATCTTATAATTTTCATCTTAGTTTTTTTCTTTTTAAGTTACACCCTAGGTAATTTCTTTATATCTACTAGTTTGCAATATTTTTCTCTTCAGCTGTATCTAATCTGTTATTTAAGGTAACTGGTGACTTTCTTCAACTTCAGCAACTTTTTAGTTTCTTTCTGATATTTTATTTGATTCTTTTGCATTGCTTCCAGGTGTTTCTTTTCTTCTATCTAGTCTTTTTAAATTGTCTTGAGTTTCTTGGAAAATACATATTTTATAGTATCTATGTACTAGTTCTATTAGTTGATGTTTTTGGAAATTGAATCCCATTCTTTGTTGTATCTTTAACTTTTGCTCATAGCAGATTATTTCTTATTTTGTAAGTTTTTATTTTAAGTTCAGATTTAGTGGAGCTTTATTTTGGGGACTTTAGGCCATCTGGAATCAGGAATATTCATTCGTGATATTTGGAACTAGCATCTACCAACTACTCTAAAGATAGTTGGGAAAATAATTTTTATGGTAGGTTTAGGGTTTGGGGGTTCCCAAATCATGGAAGTCATATGAAATTGAGCCCTAAATATTTGTTAATCGAGACCTATTTTACATAAGAATTCTCACAGGTGATTTTACTACTCGGAGATCAGCTAAGACAGACAAACTGCCTTTTATCTTTGTCAGTGGAATGATATTTTCTGGTCCATTCTTTTACTAAGAGTTCAGTCCTACAGGTGTCCAGTTTTGTGAACTAACAATAGTCAGAGGGGAGGAAACAAGAATATTAATTCTAGTTTCCTGCCTTGAGTGTGTCAAAATTCTTCTATTTTACCCTTGGCAGTTCTATGCAGCCAGTAATGGGTCACAGCTAGATAATGCACGTAAGCTGTTTTAAGAAGCTGTAAAGGCATTAGAAATTATGGTAAGTGAATGTAGCCATTTAATTTGCAGATGGCAATTTACAGTGTAATAATCTATGGATTCCCCTGTGAATAGGGCCTTTCCTTAGTATCTAGTTGCTAGAAACAAGATGTCTATCTAGTCCTTACCCTGTCTGCCTCTGCTTCCTATACATAATCTAAGATACTTTATATTCCAGTTTTCCTTTATTTTCAGCCCTTACCCCCTTTAATAATTTATGCGAAATATCAACTGAGTTATCTTTTTGATAGAAAGATTTACTCTGCTCTTTTTTAAAAATTTGGCACCCTGACACTGTGATTTTGAGAATTCTTATTACTTATTCCTGATAGAAAAGCTACTTTAAAATATAAAACAAAGTAAATCTCATTATATTGCTGCGATATTTTTAAAATGTCATATATTATGAGAAATGTTTAGTACTTTAAAGGATTCACATATAATTTAAAATATTTTTAAATAAAAAATTTGTTTTAAACTTATCCCATAAATTGACAGGCACTTTGGAATACATGTTAAACAGATATTTCTTCAACAATTCTAGCAAACTACATTAGTCTACACTAGGTATCATTATATAGGACTGGATAGTAATGTGATATTTGATAAAATAGAATTTATCTTTTTATGTATATATCTATCTGTGTAAATATAC
Source organism: Macroglossus sobrinus (assembly GCA_004027375.1). Classification (NCBI taxonomy): domain Eukaryota; kingdom Metazoa; phylum Chordata; class Mammalia; order Chiroptera; family Pteropodidae; genus Macroglossus; species Macroglossus sobrinus. Next base: position 207,654 of record PVKZ01001331.1, read on the forward strand.
AGGTTTTTGTTGTTGTTGTTTTTTCAGGAGTTTTGCTTTTAATGGTATGGTGTGTAATCTGGTCAGTCGCAGGCCCTCACAGTCTCCCTGGTGGAAGTTTATTTGGACTGTTAGTTATCTTTTATAGTTCCGTAATTGGGGGGAAGATTTTGGAATACCTTAGAATACCTTCAGTGCCTCAACTTCCACCTCTTCTTGGTAAGGGTACAATTAGCTCTCATTTCTTTTATGCAATAGATGTAAATTATGAACATATTCTAGTTCGACTAGATATCATTTAGAAATATTTCAATGTGATATGATTTATAGATCTTTATATATGTATGTACTCTTGTGTATATAGCACATTTACAAAATATTTTCTATATATACTCACAGAGAATTTTTTCTGAAATATATTTTAAAATAATTTAAATATACTCAATATAAGATGTTTGTTGCTTTATCATTTAATAAGACATTTTTTGCTCAATTTTAAGTGTATTATGGAAAAGGAAAAATTTGAAAAAGACTGAATTTTTCTGTAGATAACCTAACTCAAATACAATTACAACATCTAAATATTAGTGATTAAGCCACCAAAAATTCTTATGGTTTTTGAGTAAGCTGTTTGGGCATTTCCACTATGTGTGTTCATGGATGCATCATTTACCTGACCAGTGTTATACCCTATTTCTTTATTATCATTATTACATAAATCTCCAGCTGGACAGAGAACTTCTGTCAGAGGTGTATCATATCTTCTAAGTATTCAGTACATCCAAATATTCAGTATATTGTCAATAGAAATAATCTCTCTATCTTATCTCTAACACCCTTTCTATGTCCATAACCCTTTCAGCGCCTCCTAACTATTCATTGAATCTTTTTTCCTCTTCTCCCAAACGTTTACTCTAGCCCTAGCTTAGGCTATTTGTTTCCAGCTATCCCATGGACTATGGAAGAGGCTTTTAATTGATCTCTCTTCCAGTGTTATATCTAATTCACAAAGACTATCACGTAGAAAATGCAAGACTCATTATGTCACTTTCTGCCTAAAACTTTCCCATCATGCCTTAGTATGCCAAAGTAGTGGGGGGTGCAGGGTGAGTGTAGCTGTTCACAATTTGACTCCTGCCGCTCATTCTCCCACTCCCATCCTTGCCCTTTACTGGATTACTTGTTTTACTTCATTGACATATGTCATTTCTTAACTCCATTTCTTTATTTATGCTGCCTCCTTTACTTGTATGTAACTTGCCCTTCACCAAAGTAATGAAAGACATAGTGTGTTGGAAAAGAAAACATTTGTGGTTTCTCTCTTGGAAATATAAACTGAATTAGACATGATTTCTTTTTTTCTTTTTCTTTTTCTTTTTTTTTTTTTTTTTTTTTTTGAGGGATGTTACTGGCTGGTTTTGCCATCAGGAATATTCCATTCTTCAATGAGCGTGTCAATATTAGTAACACATGGTCTTCAACTTTAAGAAACACTGCCCTTACCATTATCCTAATACGAGCTGGGCTTGGACTCGATCCACAGGTAGATTTCCAATTATAAGTTGAGTAAAATTACTTTAAATATTAGAGGCTGGTAGAAAAGAAGTGGAAGAATTTTGCTATAGCTGTATCAAGTGGAGTCTGTAAACAAAACTAAAATAAGGAACAAAAATTTTGCAGAAATATTGGCACTTTAATTTCTACTTCTTGTCATTTTTATTACTGATGTGAAAAATCATTGTGTTATAAGGTCTCTATTAAAGATCTTGTTTAATTATTTGCATAGAGATAAATATCCCTTATGCACCATTTGTATTATTTGAAAGTTGTGGCTCTTGTATGGAGAATTATTTACTTTTCAGTTAACAAAGAATAAAGTCACCCCATAAAAGGTTTTTGCTTTTATTTTGTTTTATTTTTATAGAGATTAAGAATTTCAATAATATTTTTGTTTTATGAATTTTTTTTCCCACAGAAGTGTATTTCTGATTACCTTTGAATTTTTGTAAAAGTTAATCTTGTATAATATCTTCTTAAATATTACCATCTAGGAATCATAATTCTATTTAGGTTTTTAAAAAAGACATAAACATAACAGCTTCTCAAATAGCTGTGGCAATGTACAAGTTTAGTGATACTATCTCAAGAGCATAAATAATTATAGACAGTGATAACTTACTGTATTCTCCTGCTGAAAATTTGAACCAAATAGAAAACTTTTAAATTTCTCCCTTTTAGTTAATTTAGTTTTTAAATGATTTACTCTTTTCTCATGTTGATAGTTTCTATTATAATTATTAAGTTAATCAAACAATTCATCTCTAAAAGTTTACTGATGGAAACAAATCTCTACTTTCATTATACTATTTACTAGAGAGATTAAGGAAGATAGAACCAGTCATTTAATCACAGAGAAATGTATCTCTTTTTATTAAATTTATTGGGGTGACATTGGTTAATAAAATTATATAGGTTTTAGTGTATAGCTCTATAATACATCATCTGGATCTTTTTTTAATAATTAAAATACAACAATGTTTTATAAAATGTGAAATAGTTTATAATCCAATATTTGATGACATACAAAATGACCTGTAATAGCATCTCAAGCCCAGTGGAACAATCAAGGAAATTAGTTTAGTAAAAGCTTATTACCTAAAAAAGACTTTATATTTTAATATTTGCTTAAATGATTCTCTTTCTGGCCATTATGAGTTTGTCTAAATATAACTTTGTTTCTATTTCAGGCTCTGAAGCAATTGAAAAATGTTTGTTTAAGATTATCTATGGGTCCATGCCTCATGGAGGCATGTTCAGCTGCTGTTATTTCCCACTTCCTTTTGAAGTTCCCCTGGCAATGGGGATTTCTATTAGGGTAACTTTTTATCATTTTTTCCCTATGAAAATATTTAGTTAAAGATACTTGGTTTAAATTTATTGATATTCAGAATATTGTATAGATAAGCTTCTCAACAAAATCTTTTCTTACAGTGGTAGAAAGCCCTAGAAATCAGTTGGTTAGAAGCAGAGCCATGTCCTAAATCTACTATATCATTGACAAACATGCATAGTTTCTAAATATTGAATACCAAGATAATTCACTTCATCAATTTATTTCTTCTTTCCAAAACTGTAATCTCTCTCTATTTTTTAACCTATCTAATGGCTTCTTTCTTGTATACTACATATATATGTTATATATACATATATGTAAGACTGATTTTTTATAGGTGTAGATATTGTAACAAAAAGCAAGCAAACAAATAACTCTTCCCTAGATACATCTGTTATTTTCCACCATCCATTTCCCTTCGTGTCCAAATTCCTCAGAAAAATTGTCTATAGTCACTTCCTCTGGATCTGAACTCCTCTGTTTTTCAATCCATTTAACTTTTGCCTCCACTTATCCATTCCAATTAAATGTATAGCAAACTTCATCCATTGAAGTTCAAACTTCAATGAATCTTTTAAATTAAATTTTATATTAAATACCCAATGTATTTTCCTTTTGAAATGTTAGAACTTTACAAATAAAAGGACTTTTGATCATGCCTTCAAATTCTAGTACCTATACTCCTATCCCAAATGACAACTCTTAATTAAGAGTTTTATATAATTTTAGACCCTTAAATATAACATTCCAGGATTCTAAATCTCCATAGAGAAAAGAGAATTATTTTGTACATTTTTATATAAATCATATTCTCTATCTGTGACTAGCCTGTTCATATCCTTTGTCTATTTTTCTATTCAGTTATTTTTCTCTTTCTTACTCATTATATCAGTCTTACTTTGTTATAAGTATTGCAAATATTTTGTTCCAGTACACCACTAGATAGTTAACTTTGCTTATGGTAACATTTTTAATCTAAAAAATACATATTTTATGGTTTCTAACACATAGAAGGGCCAATACATAAAGCCATTCACTTGACCTTGAAAATCAAAAAAAGAGGCAGAGGTGGTAGGGAGGTCAGAATATAGATGCTTTTGATATATCTAAGGGTTTTTAAAATGTAATCAAATTTAACAATATTTCTCTTTATGTTTAATGCCTTTCTATGAGTCACTGAAATGGTTCTTTTTACCCCATGGTCACAGACATGTTCTCTTATATTTTATTCTTATTACTTTTGAATTCATTTTTTAAAATTCTTTAAAACAGCTGGAATTTGTTATGTGTGGGCCCTAACTACATTCTTTTCCACATGAATAGGTAGTTGTCTCAACACCATTTATAGAAATGTCCTTTTTTTCCCCCACTGATTAAAAAAGCCAATTTTATCATGTAATTAATCCCAGAAATTTGTTTCTGCACTTTGTATTCTGTTTTCTTCTAATCTATTATGTCTGTTTCTATGTCACTATCACAGTTTTAACTATTTACATTTTTAAAAATAGTGTCTCTTTTACATTGACTTATTTTTCCATTCTAAGCTCTTTTAGCCCAAATTAATTTTAGAATCAGTCAAGTTTAATGAAAAATCCTGAGTGGATTTTAATTGGCATAGCACTAAACTAATAAATTAATTTGAGGGAGAGATAACATCTTTATAATATTGATGCTTTTTATCCAGAAATGTGAAACATATTTCCAATTATTTAAGTGTTATCTTAAGTACTACAATGTCTATAATTTTTATAAGGGTCTAGACTATTCCACAGTTTTGTTCTTAGGTAGTTTGTTTATGTTGTTTTTTCTTGATGTTGTGGATCGAATTTTGTTTTTTATTGATGTGGATCGAATTTTTCATAACATTTTCTAATTAGTTTCTTCAGATGTATAAGAAAGCTACTAACTTTTAAAAATTACTTTTATTGAGGTATAGTTTATATACAATAAAATGAGCACCCATTTTTAATGAACATTTCTGTGAGTTTTGACAAATTTGTATACACATGTAATGCACAATTGAAATGTAGTAAATTTTTATTACTCCCCAAAATTCACATCCCAAGTCAATTCCATACTGGCCCCAGGCAAACCATAATCTATTTTCTGTCACAATAGATTAGATTTTTTTTTTTAGAGTTTTAAATAAATACAATTATGTAGTATATATCCTTTTGTTTCTGGCTTCTTTTGTTCAGCAAGTGGTTTTTGAGATACATCCATATTATGACTAGTAGTTCATTTCATTTTATTGCATAGTAGTGTTTCATTGTATGAATATACCACCAACCTTATCCATTCACTTTTTGGTGAATATTTGGATTGTTTCCAGTTTGGGGCTATTACGAATAAAGCTATGAACTTTTGCATTGAAGTCTTTGTGTGGACGTTTGTTTTCATTTCTTAGAGAAATGCCTAAGAGCAGAACTGCTGGGCCATATGGTCAGACAATGTTTATTTAAAAACTGCCAAACAGTCTTTCAAAGTATTACTGTATTTTATATTCCCACCAACAATGTATGAAGTTTCAGGCCATCCATATCTTCTCCAATACTGGGTATGTAGTGGTATCAAGTTGCAGTTTTTTAGTTTTTTTGCAAATTTGGAAATTTTTCAGCCATTATTTCTTAAATATTTGTCTTCTTTCTTTTTCCTCATCTATAACTACAATTACACATGTGTTAACTGCTTGATATTATTCTATATAGGTCCCTGATACTCTTATCAGTTGTTTTTAGTCATGTTACTCTCCTGTGCTTTATCTCATGTGCTTCATTTTGGATGTATTCTATGTCTTCAGATTCACTGATCTTCAGTGTTTAACCTTCTGTTAATTTTATATAGTAAAATTTTCAATTCAGATGTTACATTTTTTAATTATCATAAGCCATCATTTTTATATTTATTTTTTCAGCTTTACTGAGATATAATTGGCATAACATTATGTAAGTTTAAGGAGTACAATGTATTGATTTGATACACTTATGTATTATAAAATGATTACCAACATAGTATTAGCTAATACCTCTATTTCATTACATAATTGCCATTCTTTTTTGTGGTGAGAACAATTAAGATCTACATTCTTAACAGCTTTCAAGTATATAATACAGTATTGTTGACTATAATCACTATGCTATACATCAATTCCTCAAATCTTAATTGTTTCATAAGTGAAAATTTGTATTCTTTTGACCAACATCTCCCCATTTCCTCCACCCCCAACCCCCAGTAACCACCATTGTACTCTTTATTTCTGTGAGTTCAGCTTTTTTAGATTCCACATACAAGTGAGATCATAAAGTGTTTGTCTATCATTGTCTTACTTATCTCACTTAGCACCATCCACGTTGTCCCAATGGCAGGATTTCCTTTCTCGTGGCTGAATAATATTCCACTGCATGTACATACATACATATATATATATATATATATATATATATATAATCTCACATCTTCTTTATGTACCATGTCTTCTTTATTCATTCACCTGTTAACACTTAAGTTGTTTTACTGAGCTATTACAACTTTTATTCCAAAAGTTCTATTAATTCTTCATTCTATCTTCTATTTTTTTCTTCTTTATGCTTACATTTTCCTTTAAACTCTTAACCATATGGAACATATTTATAACAACTGCTTTAACACACTGATCTGCCATTTCCATCATTGCTGTCATTTGTAGATCTGTTTGTATTGACTAATTTTTTCCCCCTGGTAAAGGTTGCATTATCCCAACTCTTCATATGTCTAGTGATCAGATACTGGACTTGGTAGGTTTTACTTTGTAAATTCTGGATTTTGTTGTTTTCCTTCAGAGTGTTGTTTATCCTAGATGACAGTTTTAAATTATTTGTGAATTAGTTGATCCTTTTGAGGCCTGTTTTTAAGATATTTTATGGATTTTCTAGAGTAGCTTTACTGTAGGGCAAATTTAGTCCTTTTCGAAGGTGTGGCCCTTCTGAGTCTCTACTGTGTTTGATAAGGTATCTTCACTCCAGCTGGTAGAAACTCAGAGTTTTCTCCAGACTTCTGTGAGCTCTAGAAATTACTATCTTGTGTTCCTCTTCTGTAGTTATGCTGTTTAGCTTGTGGGGATTTATTCTATACCTGCACTCCAAAAACACAGGGAGCCCTGGATGCAAATTTCTGGAATTTTCTTTTTGTCATTCCCTCTCTCACTACACTGCTCTCAAAATCATAGCTGCCTTGGCTCCCCTAAACCCTTTTCTCCTCAACTCAGCACGTTTGCTGTCCTTTGGTTTCTCGCCACCACAGCCTTGAAATCGGTCTCATGCAAAAAGCCTGGGCAATGGTGAGGTTTACTTTGTTTCCCTTTTCTCATTTATAACAGCGTTGTACTGTCTGTTACCCAATGTCTGAGAATAAATAGTTGCTTCTTATGTTTTGTCTGGTTTTCTAAGTGCTTTCATCAGAAGATTAACTCCAGAACCTATGTTCCTTTATGTAAGTTAGCAGATGTCCTACTTCAGATTTTTAAAAGTTGATCTAATATATGACTACCTTGCTGAATGTATACGAACATCCTGTCTTCAAATATTTAAATTTGTCTTTTCCTTTACCAGTATTTGTAAATTTGTATTTCTATTTATTGTGTTTGATAGAACATCCAGTCAACGTTGAATATTTGTAGTAGAAAGAAGAGATATTTGTAGTAGAAAAGAAGAAACTTTTTAAAAATTTTAATAAGAATGCTTCTAATACTTAATATGATTTTGACTGTAAAATGGTGGTCAATGCTCTTTATTAGATCAAGGAAAGTTTTCTGTATTTCTTGTTTGTCAGAAGGTTCCCTTTTAATAAAAACAACATTTAGTATAGTTTTCCTTTCAACCTGATAATGTTATGAATTATGTTGGCAAAGTTTTCTGACGTAGAACCATCCATTCATTTACCTACATAGTCAGCTTTTTTTATTCTTTTAATAAACTGACATTCAATTTGCCAATACTCATTTGGGATCATAAATGAAATTGAAATATGGTTTTATTCCTTATGCTTCACCTTGTTTAATATCATATTATTATTATTCTATTATTGCCTCAAACCCTGATGTGTTATCATCTACCATTTTAATTCAAGTTTAAAAATATCAATTCTCTTTTCTTTCATCTCAGTTTTCTTTCTTTCTTTACTTCTAAAATAAAGATAAGCATATAAGTTACTGAGATAGTTGAATACCCTTAATTTGTATCTCTCTTGCAACTTCTGGATTCATTTCTCCTCTTATTAGTGTACATTCACCAAAATTATTGTTAATGTAAGTCTTTGTGTGACATATCTTTTGAAGTCTTGTATGCTTGCACATATTTTCATAATATGAAACTCTCAGATTTGAATTCCTATTCGACTGATTTTAAAATATTCAAAGTGATTTTCCTCGAACTTTTAAAAACTGTTCTTGCCTCAGCTTTGCTATCAAAACGTCTGATGTCAATCTAATTCTTATTATTTTGTGGCTAATCTTTTTATTTGGGTGCTTTTAGAATTTTCTTTGATTTTCCTAAATTTCACTGTAAAATATTTAAACATTGATTTTTCTTTATATCTCCTATATGACCCTTTCAGTCTAAGGTCCTTTGTCTAATTAAAGGAAACTTACTTCCATTATTTCTTTGAGCATACCATCTTCTCTTCTTTCACATATTTATCTTTCTGGGCCTCTTATCCATATATTCACAAACCTACTGCTATTAGCATATCTTTTACCTATTATTTTACATTTTCTAATTTTTTATCCTTTTCTGCTACTTTCTGAAAGAGTTCTTCAATCTTACCTTTTAACTCACTATTTCATTCTTCAGCTATATTCATTCTTTAGTTTACTCCAGCTATTGTGATCTACATTTTTATACTAATACGTTAAATTATTGCTTTTTATGTTTCTGGTTTCAACTTATTTTGCTATTTTCTTTCAGTTAGTTACTATGTTATGCTTATTTTGAATTCTTGATCCATCTCTTCTAATACTTTAACTAATCTGATAAAATCTGTGCATTTTTTACTGTATATATTTCAAAGCTAAGTTATTAGGTCACAAAGATCCATGATTATTATATCTTCCTGGTGATTTTTAAAATCAATATTAAGTATCCTTCTCACTCATTTTAATGCTTATCTATCTTGAATTCTCCTTTGTCAAATATTAATATTTCTGTCCCTGTTTTGTTTTGATTACTCTATTTGGAATGAATTTCACCACCCTGAACTGTCAAATTTCTTATCGAAGTATAATTCATATACAGAAAAGTGTAAAATACATGAATGTACAATTTGTTGAATAAGCAAAAAGTGGAGTCATGTAAACATCACTCAGATAAAGAAATAGCACATTGTCAGAACTCCAGAAGTACCCTTATGCTCCCTCCTAATCACTACTCTTCTCCTCCCCACAGATAACCACTATACTAACTTCTAACACTATAATTTAGTTTACCTGTAGTTGTACTTTATATAAATGAATATTCTTTTGTGTCCAGCTCTTTCACTCAACATTATACTTGCAGTTCACCCATATTATTGTAGGTAAATGTGGTTCATTAATTTTATTTTTTGTTTAGTACCACAGGTCCTCAAATAACATCATTTCATTCAACATCATTTAGTTATAATGTTGATGGCATGATGTAGGAACTTAACTCTAGTTTTTAGCACTAAGCTAATGATAAAAACTGGTTTTGTTATATGTTGTTTCACCACAGTTCCAAGAACCTAAAGATAATGTTAAGTGAGGACTTACTGTGTATCATTGTATGAATATACTAAATTTATTTTTCTGTTTTCTGTGGAAATTTGCATTGTTTTTATGTGGAACCTGTTATTATTAATACTCTTCCAAACATTCTTGTGCATAACTCTTGGAACACATATACACAGTTTTCTATAGATACATAACTAGGTGTGGAGTTGTTGGTTCATAGGGTAAGTATATGTTTAAATATATAATTATGTCAAATTATTTTTTTTAATTTCTAATTTATATTTCTACCAGTCTTATATAAGAGTTCCTGTTATTCCATATGCTTGCTAACATTTAGATTCATCAATCTTTTTAATTTAAACTATTCATATGGGTATGTTGTAATATCTCATTCAGATTTTTATTTGCATTCCCTGATTTCTAATAAGGTTAAAGAGTTCCTTTTCAAGTTTTTATTCCCAAATTTCTAGTGGGTTTTTGGTTGTTTATGGTTGTTTTTCATTATTATTATTATTTGTTAGTAGGAATTCTTAACATATTCTGAATAGTAGTCCTTTGTTAAATATGTTCTTCCATTAAGCGACTTCCGATTTCATTCTTTGATGTTAGAAATTCTTCATTTTAATGTAGTCCAATTTATCAATCTTTTCCTTCATCATTAATTATTTTAGTGTCTTGTTTAAGAAATCATTCCCTATCCAAAGTCATAAAGATATTTTTCTATATTATTTTATAGAAATTTTATTGTTTTACTTTTTACATTTAAATTATCTTAAACTGATTTTTGTTTTTGGCATTAGGTAGTACCAAATCTTATTTCTCCTTCTCCATTCTTAGAGATAATCAATTGACACAACACCATTGATTTAAGGAACCAATCCTCCCACTCCACTGCTCTGTAGTCTTAAATAAAGTTTCCATGTACATATGGGTCTGGACTCTCTATTCTTACCCAATGGTCTATTTTTCTATCGTCTGTGTTAATTACTGTGGTAGCTTTATAATAAGTCTTGATATCTTGCAGAATGAAACTCTCACTTTTACAATCTTTGAAAGTTTCTTTGCTGTTTGTAATTTTCATATAAATTTATAATCAGTTTGTTGATTTCCACCAAAAAAAAGTTATTTTAATTGAAATTATATTGAATCTATAGACCAATTAAAGGATAATTGATTCATTTGCAATATTAAGTTTGAAATTATATTGAATCTATATACCAATTAAAGGATAATTGATTCATTTGCAATATTAAGTTATTCATTTCATGCTCATGGTCTGCCCCTCCATTTATTTAGGTATTCTCTAATTTTCTTTCCCCCTGCATAGAAGTCCTGCATATCTTTAATTAGATTTATTCTTAGGCATTTGATCATTTTCAATGCTATTATAAATAGTAATTTTAATATTTTTATGTTTTTGCTATTTGTTGCTAGCATTTAAAAATACTATTTATTTTCCATATTACTTTTGTCTCCAGTAGCCTTGCTATACTCATTAATTCAAATGTATCTTTGGTTACTTTAGATTTTCTACATGTACATCTATATCATCTATGGATAATGACAGCTTTACTTCTTCCTGTCCAATATGTACACCATCCATTTATGGCACTGATTAAGACCTTTAATATAATGTTGATTAGAAGTGGTGATAGGGGGCATCTTGGTCTTGATCCTATATATGTTGTCAAATTTTTGTAGCTGCCCTTCATCAGATTAAAGAAGTTCCCCTTTATTCTCAGTTTGCTAAACATTTTTATCATCAGCAGGTGTGCAATTTTAGCAAATAATTATTTGCTTCTATTGAGATGATAAAAACAATTTTCTCCTTTATTCTCTTATAGTGATTAAATTTCTAATGTAAGCCAAACTTTCGTTCATGAAAAGGACCCAATTTGGTCATCATACTTATAATCTTTAATTTTCCTGTACCATTTTGGTTTAGATCTGTATCTTACTAAATTTTTTTAAACCAACAGGGAGGCTCTGTCTTAAACACATTCATCCAACCAATTTATTATAGGTCAGTTTGGACTTAATCCTGCTTTTATTTCACTTTTTAAACTATTATAAATTCTTATGAATTTCATTCTTACTCACCTTTTATTGGATTAACAGCATTTTCTTTGTTCCACTTTTATTTATTCCTTTAAACTTTATAAATTAGAAACTCATTCTCCTCATAATTACCCATAATTTTGGAAGACACGTGCTTAAATTTATAACATGTTTTCACTTTTCTCCACTCCCTCATATATTCCCTCATCAATTGATATAATCCGGAATTTTAATCTAAGATTATTTTTAAGTTTTCTTTACAATTAACACTTCTATAGATTTAGCAGAAAATTTCACTGCTCGCTATTGTTTCTGGTAATGATAATCATAATAATTATAGTAGTAGCAAACATTTATATAGTGCTTACCATGTGCGAGGCACTTTGCGAGGTACTTGATATTATTTATGTATTTAATCCTCACAACAGCCCTGTGCAATAAATACTGTTATTATTTTTGAGGGGGACATGTAAACTGAGACAAAGAGATTTTTCTGAGGTCAGAAACCTAACAGGTGAATCCAGAATTTTGATTCTGCCTAGAACCTTTATTCTTACTGTCTACACTATTTTGCCTATTGTCTTTAATTTTTTTTTTGGTGGGGGGCATGGGTATGTTATTTTATTTTTATTTTTTCCACTTTTATTTTTTATTTTTATTTTTAATTAAGTTTATTGGAGTAATATTGGTTAATACAATTATATAATTTCAGGTCTACATTATAATTTGACATTTATATATTCTATTGTGTATTTACCACCCAAAGTCCAGTTTCCTTCAGCTACCATATATTTGATCGCCTTTACCCACTTTATCTTCCTCCTTCTCTCCTATATTTGACCTCTTATATCCCATCTACCTCTCCTCTCCTTTCCCACCCTCTACTCTATGGTAACCACTAGTCCATTGTCCATATCCATGAGTCTCTGTTTGTCTCGTTCATTTGTTGCTTTTAGATTTATATCCCACATATAAGTGATATCGTGTGATTTTCAACTTTTTCAGTCTGGCTTATTTTGCTTAGCATGATTATCTTGAAGTCCATCCATGTTGTCACAAATGATAGTATTTCATCTCTTCTTATGGCCAAGTAATATTTCCTTGTATATATGTACCACAGCTTCTTTAGCCAATCATCTATCATAGGACACTTCAGTTGCTTCCATGTCCTGGCCACTGTGAATAATGCTACTATGAACATCGGTGTGCAAATATCATTTCAAATATTCAAGTCTTGGGGTAAATACCCAGTAGAGAGATTGCTGGATCATATGGTAGATCAATTCTTAGTTTTTTTTGAGGAACTTCCATACTGTTTTCCATAGTGGTTGTACCAATTTGCAGTCCCACCAGCAGTGTATAAGGGTTCCTTTTTCTCCGCATCCTCTCCAACATTTGTTATTGCTTGTCCTGTTGATTATAGCTATTCTAACAGATGTGAGATGGTATCTCATTGTGGTTTTGATTTGCATTTCCATAATAGTTAGCGATGTTGAGCATCTTTTCATATATTTCTTGGCCATTTGTATATACTTTAGAGAGAAATGTCTGTTCAGGTCCTCTGCCCATTTTTTGATTAGATTGGTTTTTTGTTGTTGTTATTGAATCATATGAGTTCTTTGTATATTTTGGATATTACTCCCTTATCAGAGGCATTGCTTACAAAAAATATATTTTCCATTCAGATGGTTGTCTCTTTGCCTTGTTGATGTTTTCTTTTGCTGAGCAGAAGCTTTTTAGTTTGATGTAGTCCCATTTATTTATTTTAGCTTTTACTTCCCTTGCTTTTGAGGTCAAATTCATAAAACCTTCTTTAAGTCCAAGGTCCTTGAGTTTCATTTGTATGTTTTCTTTTATGTATATTATTGTTTCAGGTCTTATATTCAGGTCCTTCATTCATTTTGAGTTAATTTTGGTGTGTCGTGATAAGACAACAGTCTAGTTTCATTCTTTTGCAAGTAGTTTTGCAATTTTCCATTTACTGAAGAGGCTTTCCTTTCTCCACTGTATGTTTTTGGCACTTTTGTCGAAAATTATTTTCCCATATAAATATGCATTTACTTCTGGACTCTTGATTCTGTTCCACTAGTCTCTGTGTCTGTTTTTCTGCCAGTACCATGCCGTTTTGATTCCTGTCACTTTGTATTATAATTTGAAGTCGAGCAGAGTGATGCCTCCAGCCTCATTCTTTTTCTCAGGATGGCTTCGGCACTTTCGAGTCTTTTGTGCTTCCATACAGATCTGATGATTTTTTTGTTCTAGTTCTTTAAAAAATGCTGACAGGATTTTGACAGGGATGTTGCATTTCATCTGTATAATGTTTTAGATAATAAAGTCATTTTAACTATGTTGATTCTTTCAATCTAAGAACACGGAATATCTTTCCATTTCTTCTTCGATTTCTTTTAATAGAGTCTTATAGTTTTCATTATATAGGTCCTTCACATGTTTCGTTAGATTTATTCCTAGGTATTTTATTCTTTTTGTTGCAATTTCAAAAGGAGTTATTTTTTTTTTACTTCTTTTTCTGACACTTTATTATTAAAATATAGGAACGCTATAGATTTTTGAATGTTGATTTTGTATCCAGAGACTATACTGTATTTGCTTATTGTTTCTAGTAGTGTTTTTTAGGGTATTCTATATAGAGAATCATGTCATCCGCAAATAGTGACAGTTTGACTTTTTTGTTTCCTATTTGGATACTTTTTATATCTTTCTCTTGCCTGATTGCACTCACTAGGACCTCTAATATAAGAAATTACAGTGACGATAGCGGACAGCCTATCGTCACTTTCTTGTTTTTGATTGTAGAAGGAAGGTCTTTAGTTTTTCATCACTAAGTATAATGTTGGCTTAGGGTTTGTCATTTATGGCCTTTATTATGTTAAGGTACTTTCCTTCTATACCAATTTTGTTAAGTATTTTGATCATAAATGAATGCTGTATCTTGTCGATGGCTTTTTCTGCAACTATTGATATGATCATATGATTCTTATTTTTTTAATTTGTTCATGTGGTGTATCACGTTAATCGATTTGCATATATTGAACCATCCCTGTGCCCTAGGATGAAGCCCACTTGATCGTGGTGTATATCTTTTTAATATGTTGCTGTATTCAGTTCACTAGTATCTTATTTACGATTTTGCATCTGTGTTCATGAGAGAAATTGGTCTATAGTCTTCTTTTTTGTGTGTTATCCTTACCAGGTTTTGGTATCAGGATAATATTGACCTCACAGAATGAGTTGGGAAGTATTGCCTCCTCCTTGATTTTTTGGAAGAGTTTGAGGAAAATAGGTATTAAATCTTCTTTGAATATTTGGTAGAATTAACTGTGCTGAAGCCATCTGTTCCTGGAATTTTACTTTTTTGTAGGTTTTTGATGATTGTTTCAATTTCCATACTACTGATCTGTCTATTTAGATTTACCAGTTCTTGATTCAGTCTAGGAAGATTGTATTTTTCTAAGTACGGGTCCATTTCTTCTAAGTTATTAAATTTGTTATATACTTTTTCATAGTATTCTTGCATGATCCTTTGTATTTCTATGATGTTAGTCATAATTTCCCCTCTTTCATCCCTGATTTTGCTTATTTGTGTCCTTTCTCTTTTTTCTTTAGTGAGTCTAGCCAGAGGGTTGTCAATTTTACCTCAAAGAACCAGCTCTTCGTTGTATTTATTTTTTCTATTGTTATTTTTTTGTTTTGTTCTCAATTTCATTTATTTCTGCTCTAATTTTTATTATTTCTTCTGCTGACTTTAGGCTTCATTTGTTCTTCTTTTTCTAGTGTTTTTAAGATGAAGTGTTAGGTTGTTTGGGCTCGTTTTTGTTTTTGGAGACAGGCCTGTAAGGATATGAACTTTCCTCTTATGACTGCTTGCGCCATGTCTCAACAGTTTTAATATATTGTACCATCATTATCATTCATTTCTGTGTATCTCTTGATCTCTCTTTTTATTTCTTCTCTGACCCAGTTATTCTTCAGTAGCATGTTGTTTAATCTCCATGGATTTGTGGTTCTTCCTGATATCTTTTTGCGGTTGATCTAGTTTCAAAGCATTATGATCAGAGGATATAGTTGGTTTGATTTAAAGCCTCTTATATTTGTTGAGGCTATCTCTGTGTCCCAGTATGTGGCCAATTCTTGAGAATGTTCCATGTACACTAGAGAAGAATATATAGCAGCTATTTTGTGATGGAAGGCTCTTTAAATGTCAATTATGTCCCGTTGGTCTAATGTGTAATTTAAGGATGTTATTTCCTTATTGATTTTCTGTTTGGATGTTATATCCGACAGTGGGATATTTAGGTACCTTACTATAATAGTGTTTTGGTCTGTTTCTCCCTTTAGTTCCATTACTAATTGCTTTATATGTTTCAGGGCTCCCTGATTGGGAGCATAGATATTAATATATGTTATGTCTTCTTGGTGCATGATTCATTATGAACTGTCCCCCTTTACCTTTTTTATTCTGAAGTCTATTTCATCTTATATTAGTACCACCACTCACACTTTTCTCTGAACGCCATTTGCTTGAAATATCATTTTCCACCCTTTCACTTTTAGTCTATATTTGTCTTTAGAGCTGAGATGTGTCTCCTGGAGGCAGCCTATGGTTGGGATTTGGTTTTTTTTTTGATCCATTTTGCAACTCTGCGCCTTTTTATTGGTGAGTTTAGTCCATTTATATTTAGGATGATTATTGAAATATGAGGTCTTCTTATAGCCATTTTTTCTTTTGCTTTCTGGTAGCTCGGTGTTTCCATTGCTTCCTTGTCCTTGTGTTTGTGTTTTCTTTATTTTGGTTGGCTTTTGTAGGTTTTCCCTCTGGTTCTTCTTGTTTATGTTATATACTTTAGTTCTGAATCTTTGGTGTGTGGTTACTATTAGAATATAAAAACGATAGTTATATATGTATGTATATATATAGTCATCCATTTTCTTCTGTGTGCACCTTATCTCCATTCCCCTTTGTGAATTTGGATCTTTGAATCTTCCCTTTTAAAATCATTGTTATCTCAGTTTGTCCCTATGTATGCTGAATGTTCATTATTATCTTGCTATAGCATTTCTTATTATTTAAGCTTATAATGCCCTGTTCTTAGTGAGGATTGCACTCCTCTGTTCCTTTTTGCCTGATAATCATTTTACTTTTAATTATGGTTTTTTTTTTTCATTTTGTTTTAGGTAAGCCAACCCCTTTCAGTATTTCCTATAGTGCAGGCCTTGTGGTAGAGCTTTCCCTCAATTTTTGTATGTCTGGAAAGGTCTTAATTTCTCCTTCAAATCTAAAGGAGAGCTTAGCTGGATACATTATTATAGGCTGGTAGTTTCTTTCACTTAATAGTTTAAATATTTTATTCCATTGCTTTCTAGCTTGTACAGTCTGCGCTGAGAAGTCCGATGATAATCTAATGGGTTTTCCTCTATAAGTTACCATTTTTTTCCTCCCTGGTTACCCTGAGAATTCTATCGTTGTTGATTTTGATAACTTTAATACAGTATGTCTTGGTGAAGGCCTTTTTGGGTTGAGGTAATTGGGTGTTCTGTTGACTTCTTGAATTCCAAGCTCCAGCTTATTCCTTACATTTGGGAAATTCTCATCCACTATTTGTCTAAAAATGCTCTCTAGTCTCTGCTTCTTTTCCTCACCTTCAATAATGCTCATTATTCTTATGTTTCCTCTTCTGATGGTATCAGCAAGTTCTTGTATTTCTCTTTTATTATTTTTTATTCTTCAGTTTCTCTCTTCTTCCCTCTGATTTATTTCTAGATTTCTGTCTTTGATATCACTGATCCTTTCCTCCATTTGGTCGACTCTTATTTCCCAGGCTTGCTTCAACTTTGCAGTGTGTTTTTTTATCACCAGAAAATCTATCCTTTTCTTTCTGAGGGTTTTGATATCCTTGCTCTGCTCATCTAGTTGTTTTTTTTCAATTCCTAAAATTGTTGATACGACTCATTTTGGAACTCACTGATTTTTCTTCAGAAGTACCATCCTGAATTCTTTGTCATTTAAGTTGCATATTTATATGTCTGGAAGCTTATTTTCTGAAGATTTTTCTCTTTCTTTCTGAAATGCCTTATCGCCTTGGTTGTTCATGGTGTTTAATGGACTATTTCTCTGTCTGGGCATTAATGGAAGTGTATTCTGCTGTTTTTCCAGAAAGAAGATTTATTATATAAAGGTCTCTCTTTAGCCTGCTGCAGAAAGAGAACTTTTCTTTTGGTTTCCAGTAGGTGGTGTCTAAGATACTTGGATCCCTACTTTATATAAAGCCTAATAATGCCTTTTTTATTTTTTTGTAGATATTAATCAGACTCACTACCTTCAGTTTCAGTTCCTATCAGTGTCAGCGACAGTCTTGGGAGCGTTTGCTCAGATTCCCTGGTGCTCTGTGGTGATCAGTCTCACAGGGTATATGGGGAGGGGCTCTCTAGGTTGGGAGTTGGGGACTGCGCCTCAGCCTAGGTTTTGTAACCAGAGCCACTAAAAATCAACTGTTGTTTTTCTGCCATCCCGCTTCTCTGCCTTACGCCCTGATGACGACACTGCTGCCCACTTGCCGAGGGGGGCTCACAGCTTTCCCAGGCAGGGCTGTTCAGGGAACTCACCACACCTTCTCCTTTCCCCCTCCTCCTACTCTGGCAGCTCCAATAGGCAGCTTCTTTGTTTCTTCCAGTCCACCTGCCAACATCCGGGGTTCTGACCTGTGGTAGCTCTTATGCACAGATCACACGCTCAGGTATGCTGGTGTGCAGATTGGGTGTTTTCTGTTGAGTTTTAGATGTTCAGCTTATTGTTGTTTCAAGGGGAGAGATCTGAGGACATCTCTCCTCCATGTTTCCTCTGTCTTTTATTTTAGATCTTTTCTTTTTCCCGATGAGTTATTCTTCTAGTTCTTTGAAAATTGATCAATGAATGATAAGCCACACCCTTGATGTCTGAAAATTATTTTTGTATGGCTTAGTATTGAATTTCAAATTCAAAATTATTTTCTTCACACTTTAAAGATATTGTTATCTCTTTGCTTTAATCTTGCCCATGAGAAACCTCTTATCAAATTAATTTTTAATTTTTAGGTAACCTAATCTAATCTATTTTTCTTAATTCTGTTTGGAAGCTTGCTTTTTTGATTTTTTACAATAACTTCTTGCTATACAAATTACATTTCATTGTGCTTACCCATCATATTCCATTCTCCTCCCTGAACATCAAGGAGCAATCGGAGGAAAACTCATAACTTGTGGTTCCTCTCTCAGGAAGGAAAGAATAACATGAAACATGTGTCCTACATTCTGGATTTTCAAGGGGCTGCCCAAAGGACTGATTTTTATTTCAGCTGACTCGTATTGCTGACAGAAGAGAGATTGGCACACACTTTAGATGCCTGAGTTATGCTGAAAACAAAAGCAAGTCATGTGAGTTGCTATAGCTCCAGAGCTATTGCAGTACTACAGATAGACACCTGGGGATGCTCCAGAGTAAAAAAGGCAAAACTCTTCAGCTGGAGATAACACACCTAAGCCCACCAGAGAAGACACATCCAGAAAGGTTTGTGAGGCCCCCAGAATCTCGAACTGGCTGATTGGTTAAGGTGTTTTCCTAAGGAAACTGTCTATAAAGACTGGAGAGGTGGATGTTTCTTCAAATATGCAAATTTCAGCAAAAATAACAGGGCATACAAAGAAACAGGGAATCATGGCTCAATCAAAGGAACAAATGAAACTCCAGAAACCAAACCTAAACAAATGAAAATGTATGAATTACCAAACAATTCAAAGTAACTATCATAAAAATGCTCAATGAGCTAAAAGAGAACACAGATATCTAAAAGAAATCATGAAAATGATGCATGAACAAAATGAGAATACCAACAAAGATATAGAATCTACAAAAAAATAATGAATTCTTGAGCTGTAGTATACAATAACAAAATTTTTAAAAAATGACTAGAAGGGATCAATAACAGGCTGTATCAATCAGAAGAAAGAATCAGTTAATTTTAATGCAGATTGTTTAAAATCAAGCCAGAGGAGCAAAAAGAAAAAAATAAAGAAAGTGAAGAAATCCTAAAGGACATATGGAATACTCTTAAATGGACCAAACTACACATTATGGGAGTTCTAGGAGTAGAAAAGAGAGAAATGCTCATAAAGTGTATTTGAAGAAATAATGCCCCAAAGCTTACTAATTTAAGAAAGGAAATGGATATGCAAATTCAAGATGTTCTAATAGAATAAACCAAAGACATCTACACTGAATCACACTATACTCAAGCTGTCAAGAATCACATAGAGAATCTTGAAAGTGTTAAGATAAAAAGAAGAGCTTCCATAAGATAATAATTGGATTTCTCAGCAGAAACCTTGCAGACCAGAATAGACTGGGATAATATATTCAAAATGCTGGGGCAGTGGGGCGAGGGGACTGCCAACCAAGAATGGTATGTCTTGCAAAGCACATATATAAGTTTCATGACATTGAATTTAGCAGTGATTTCTTGGATATGGCACTGAAAACACAGGCAACAAAAGCAAAGGTAGATAGATGGGACTGCATAAAACTTAAAAACTTCTGCACAGCAAAGGAAACACAAAGTCAAAAAGCAACAGAGAATGGGAGAAAATAATTGCAAAACATATATCTGAAAGGAGATCAATATTCAGAACATATAAAGAATTCCTACAACTCAACAATAAAAAAAAACTTGACTCAATAATGGTAAAGGACTTGAATAGACATTTCCCCAAAGAAGATATACAAATGGCCAGTAAGCTTAAGAAAGTGCTCAACATCTGTAATCATTAGAGAAATGCAAATTAAAACCACTATGGATATCACTTCACACCCATTAAGATGGTCACTATCAAAAAATAATACTAATATTAGTTGACATGTGAAGAAATTGGAACCTTTGTGCACTGCTGTTGAGAAGAAAATACGAAAAACATTTTGGAGGTTCCTCAAAAAAACAAAAATAGAACTACTGTAAAATCAGTAATACCACTTCTGGGTATATATTCAAAAGAACTGAAAGCAGAATTTCAAAGAGATATGTGCATACCCATGTTTATTACAGCATTATTCTCAAGAGCCAAAAGATGGAAGCAGCCCAAATATAAAAAACCCATTGACAGATGAATGGATAAAGAAAATGTGATGTGTATACATATATTTTATTCAACTGTAAAAAAGAAGGAAATCCTGTCACATTCTATAACATGGATGAAACTTGATGACTTTATGCTGAGTGAAATAAGCCAAGAAAAATACTATATGATTACAATTATATATCTAGAGTAGTCAAAATCATGGTAACAGAAAGTAGAATGGTAGTTGCCAGAGGTTGAGTGAGGGTAATTTTACCATCATTTAACGACATCACGCAAAAGCAGAATTTTTACACCTGAAGTTGTTGCAAGGGTTAATATGTTTGTTTTAAATTTTAGTATAAAACACTATTTGGTTAAAGGGATGTTTTAAAATTGGTTTTCAAAGTCTTTCTCTCAGTTTTGTACTAGGTGCTGTGTCTCCTGCTGTTGTTGTCCCTTCCATGCTACGTTTGCAGGACAGGGGGTATGGTATTGCGAAAGGTATTCCAACCTTACTAGTAGCTGCTAGCAGTTTTGATGACATCCTGGCTATCACTGGATTCAATACATGTATGGGCATAGTCTTCTCCTCAGGTAAACAAGAAAATACAATCACTGCCATATCATTCATAGCTTTGTTGTTATTATTTCTTTAAGCAAGGTTTCTGGCTTCATTTATTAACCAAGACTTTATATATTTAACATCTTTTTATTTTTCATAGAAAGAGCATTCTAGATTAGGGAGGAAATTTCAATGTGTTAAGAAACCACTACTTAACACAAATTATTTCATTTTAATAACCATGTATTTTAATTAATTTGATAACCATATTATTACCATTTATCTGTTCATGTTACTTTGGAATTTTATCCCAGTTTCAATAGAAAATTTTAAGCAGAAATATTAGTGCTACTAATATATTTAATAGATATTTTTGAAATGTACCTTTTGGTACATCATTATAAATAACTGGTTGCTATATTATTAAGACAAATATATGGAGTATGGACAACTGTGTGACTTTTTGGTAGTGGCGGGACAAGGTCCTGCACCAATTCTGAATCCACAGGTGATATTTGGTCTTGAACATCATTCTAAAGAAATTGTGAAAGTAAATATTTCCACATTGAGTAATGCTTTATTTATCTGCAGCATTTGATATTCAATCTTCTGTATTTTTGAGGCACCAAAATATTTTTAATTTGAAAAGTAATATATATATTCTCTTAAAATCATAAGATACAAATAAGAAAGAAGAAAATGGGGAAAAATAAAAATAAAATATGCAATAGTCATACCCCAGGAATAATAATTCTGAATCTTTTATGTAAATCCACATAGACTTTAGCTAGCTCTAGCTCCTGCTCTAGTGCTCTCTCTCTTTCTCTCTCTCTTCCTATCTTTTTCTATCTGCTCTCAATATTATTAAAATTATTGAACACTGACCATACTTTCTTATAACCTGAAGTTTTTGCACTTAATTGTATATTATAAACATGTTTATCTTCAGTAAATATATTTCTATGACATTTTTAATGGTTGCATATTATTCAATTGGCTACATCATAATTATTTAACTTGCTGAAAATGGAAGTTGACTCCAATATTAACTATTAAAATAATACTTGATTGAACATCTTATAGCTAAATAATTATACCTAAAGTTAATATTTTCTTAACTTTAAAAGTGTAATTGTTGAGCTAAAAAGTATGTAGAGTTATAAGCTTTTTGAAACATATTGCCACAATATCATGTCCTACCATACTGCACTTTCTCTGCCCTTTTCAAAACTAGGTATTACTCATCTTGTTTTTTGCTAATTTGATGGATAAAATGTGAGGCCTCTTTAAATGAAATACTTTGACTATTAGTGATGTTAAACAAATGTTTATATTTGTTAGCCATTAGTATTTTGGTATGTTTTATAAATTGGCTTTTCTTGAAATCTGCCTACATCTTATAGGTGTGTTCATCTTTTATTCTTTTTGATTTGTTAAGATTCTTCATAAAATTGAGAATGATAACCCTTTATTTATATTACTTAGTTTTCTCCACTTTTAATTTGACTTTTGACTGGTATCAGTCATTGTTTCAGAAAACATTTTTGTGCTCCTCTTCCATTGTACCAGCTACTGTGACAAATACTGAGAATAAACAGTGAACAACAATATTAGCTTTCATTGAGTAATTGCTTGGTACTTGCTCTGAATGCCATAGATGTTTCCACTCATTTAGTAGTAATAATAGTGCTGTGCTCATTTTACAGATAAGGAAACTGAGGAACAGAGGTTAAGTTACTTGCTCAGTGTCACAGATTGAATAAATAAGAGAATCAAGATACAAATCTGGCAGTCTGACCCTAAACTCATACTTTTAAGTACCATTATATACTATCTCTCAACACAGCAGATGGAAAAGACCATGTAGCCCATGTTCTCAAGGAATTTATGTTAAACAAATAATTGCAAATATGATGAATATTACATAGTATAGGATGCTATGGAAACATGGTACAAGAGGCCAAACCTAATTTGAGGAAGACAGAAAAAGTGAAAAACCAAGCAGGCACATGCTTAGAAAAATTCTCTTTGATCACATGACTATGTAAACTGTCACTTAAAATTTTAAGGACTTTCTTAAGCTTTATTTTATACACTAGATCTTTAATATACATATATTTTGGAATATGGTAGATATCGAGATCTAATCTTATCTTCCAAGTCAATTGGCCCTTTTATCATTATAAAATGTACTTCTGTATCTCTTTTGACAGATTTTGTCTTAAGTATGACCACCCCTTGCTCTCTTTTGGTTACCATTTTCATGGAATATCTTTTTTCCATCCTTATAGTCATAACAATCTATTTTAAAGTAATAATACTTTAATTGCATACAAAAACTCTACTCCTTTACATCTCACCCTCCCTACTTTATGTTACTGTCTCAATTTTTATCCATCTATTAACATAGTTTATAGTTATTTTTATGCTTTTATCTACAACAAAGTGAAAAGTGGCTTACTCGCCACCATTACAGTATTACAGAATTCTTAATTCATCTATATATTTACCTTTACCGAAGGTTTATATGTGTATGTTTTTGTGTTGCTGTCTGGTGTCCTTTTATTTCCACTTGAATAATTTCCTTTAACATTTCTTTTATAAGGCAGTTCTAGTGGTAATGAACTCCCTTAGCTTTTGTTTATCTGAGGAAGTCTTAATTTATCTTTCATTTTGAAGGCAATTGTATTAAATAGTATTTTTGGTTGACAGGTTTTTTTCCAACACTTTGAATATATCATCTCACCCTTTTCTGACCTGTATAGGTTTCTACTGTGAAATCCTAATAATCTTATGGTATCTCCCTTATACATGATGAGTTGCTTTTCTCTTGCTGCAACTTCTTAATTGGTTTGTGGAGTTTCATAAAGGCTTTTGGACTGTATGTTATTGTTAAGTTGGATTGAGATTCGAGTACTTTCTATTCTGCCATCTAGATATTGTTCTCCTCTATTTCTATTATTTTTCATGGAAAAATATTTCTAAATACACACACACATACACACACACACACACATCCTTTATTGAGCTAAACACATAAAGCATAACTAAACTTTTTTGTGACTCAGAATAATTTTTTTTAATTTTTATAATAAATTACAGCTATGGATACGTAAAATACTTGGAAACTCAATTGATCCTTGAATAGACCTCAGATTGACCCTGGAATAAATGTGTTCTTCATATTTTTGTTGTTAAATTATTTTTTTATGTTTAAATTGTTCGTTTCTTTGTCATAATAGTACATCAGAGAAGAAACATTACCAGCTATGTGCTAGATGCCAGAGGTGCTCCTTTGTCAATCTCTGTTCATCCTTCTATCTCACCTGGTCTTTTAGGTTGAGTATATAAGGGGAACACATTGTAACTTATTACTTCTTCATTTTCTGGTCTATTTATTCAATAAGTTGAATGTATATATTCAATTAAGAATATCTATTTAATTTATCAAATAAATCTGCATGTTTTCACATTTGTTAATATTAAGGTCCATTTTTGTCTATTTGTTCTATCAAATACATACTTTTCTTCATGAATCACCTAGATTTGTTTTCTGATGTGTTGGATATTTAAAAATATTTCTCTATGAACTTTTTTCCTTATTGTGTCCCTTACAGGAAGTATGCTTCATAATGTCCTAACCTCTCTTCGAGATGTATCTATTGGTGTGCTGGTAGGAATTATTTTGGGAATTTTTATTCGATATTTTCCAAGTAAAGATCAGGTAAGTAAAAAATTAATCAATTTTTAGAAGTATAGTATTAGACATTTCTTTTAAATTTTTGAGCTTTTAGAAGGTCTATGAAATAATAAATTTACTACTTAATTCTCTTTCATCCAAAGTAGCCTCTATGTCTATTCTCTGCTTAAAACTAGCACAGTTGTGATTGATACAGGTCAATGGCTTTATGTGAAGTCTCTGCTTCCTGATTTGGCAAATAAGGAATATCAGAGAAATGTACTTTATTTGGAGTACCCTCTCCATTTCAACCCAACCCTTTCTTCACTAAGTTGTCTATTGACTTCTGACAGTTTTTCCTAATCTTTACCTCACACTTTCCCTTGAACATTTTGAAGGAGATAGATTCCCATCTATCATTGTATGTTTTCTGAGTTAAATTCATTCACACTATTAAACTCGACCCTTTCCTGCCCTAAAGGATATGCTATTAATCTTGTATTTTTGTAACTTTGATCTTGATTTGCCTGTAACAATTGTTTTAGCTAAAGAAATATTTAGAAATTTATTTTTAAGAATTCATTGGGTATGTTATACAGGACCACAAGTTATATGGGTCTCTTTTCTTTCACTTATAGTTAAAATATTATAACCATTTTACTGAAATTAGTATCAGAGATGTGGAAGAAGATGAAACGTAATAATTACAAATTTCGTCACTTAGTACCAGTCTGCTAAAATATTTGGTGAGGAAGAAAGTCAAAATTTTAGACATTATTTAATATAGCATTTAGACACGTGGTATTAAAGGTTAATAATTAATCATAACTAATGTACATGTTGTATTATATATTTGATGTAAATTAATTTCTAAATACTTATCTAATTCTAGAGAAATCTTCCATTGAAGAGAGCATTACTTGTTTTGAGTTTGTGTGTTTCTGCTGTCTTAGGCAGCCAGCGTATTGGTATGCACGGAGCTGGAGGGTTATGCACACTAATGACGTCTTTCATTGGAGGAAAGAAGTGGTCCAAAGAAAAGGTGAATATTTTTAATACACCATATTTTTAAGATAAAATTGCTGCTTTTTTTTTTAACATCTATAATGGACATTTAGGAAGCATCCTTATTCTAGTTGGAAGATGTTCCAGAATTTTGTGTCTCTGAGGAAGTATACAAATCAATAAAGGAAAGAAAGTATTTAGTAAAAAGGACCTGGACGCATACTAAAATGCAATCAGGGCTTGAGTTATCAAATCAGGCCTCTTTCTCCCCACAAAAAAAAAATCTCTGTAATATGATTATATAACTTGTATTGATTTAATTATTTTTTCATTAAATTTTTGGTTATACAGTTAATACATTAAAACATGCTCATAAAAGATTAAAGCAATACAATAAGTCCACATATAGCATAAAATGTAAAAGACTCCTTTTCCTTACCACTCCCAAATATCAAACCCCTCTTCCCAGAATTAATCATTTTCTCAAATCAGTTCTCTATTTGTAGACATTCAGATCATTTTCATTTTTTGTTATTACAAACAGTGCTGCCATGAACAGTCTTGTTCATGTGTCTTTTTGTAAATGCATAAGTAGGAATAGATTCACAGAAATGGAATTGCTGAATTTAGAAATGGTACATATCTATTTGATGAGTACTGCCAAATTATTCTTTTTAAAAGATTTTATTTACACTATTTACTAACAACAGTGTAGAACAGTCCCTAATATCTCAAACCATCAACAACCCTGGATATTATCACTAGGTCTTTTTTATAATGTCATGGGTAAGAAACTATATAACATTATTTATGAATATTACTCAGCCATAAAAAAAGAATAAAATCTTGCCGTTGTGACAAAATGAATGAATGTAGAAGGTACTATGCTAACTTAAATAAATGAGACACAGAAGGGCAGATATTGTATGATTCCACTTATATGTGTAATCTAAAAATACAAAAAACAAAATAAAATAAGAATAGACTCATAGAGAACAAACTGATGGTTCTCAGAGGGGAATGGGATAGGGGGTGGTGAAAAAAGTATAGGAGAATAAGAGGTACAAACTTCCAGTTATAAAATAAGTCACAGTATTGTAATATACAGCACAGGAAATACAGTCAATTGTATTATAGTAATTTTGTTCATGATGTCTTTTGCATGGAAGTAAAATTTCCTGTAGTCAAACCTGTCAGTTTTTCCTTTTTGGTTTTGGTTCGGTATCTTGTTTCAGAAGGATTTCTTCACTCAAGATTATAAGATTATAAACATTATAATACCCTCTGTATTATCATCTAATATTTTGGTGTTTTTTCTTTGCTCTGTTTTTATGTTTAGTTCTATAATCCATCTGGAATTTATTTTTATGAATGCTCTGAGATAGAGATGTATATGTATGTGTGTTTATATATATGTATTCATAGACATACATAGATACATACATATAATAGATATATATGTGGATTAGTGATCTTTAAATGCTGCTTTTAACATGATCTAAACTCTCACATATATCTAAGTTCATTTCTGGAATCTATTTAATTCTACTTATCTATTCCTATGCCAATACCACTGTATTTTAAACCTATTTTAAATCAAAAGTCATAGTTTTAAGTCTCAAAACTAACATATAATATTTTATCTCATTGTATTTACTTTAAAAGTATTTATTGGCTGTTCCTGCCCATATTTTTTCTTAGATAAATTTTAGAATTAGCTTGAGAAGTTGTGTACCCAAAAATCATACTGAAATTTTGTTTAGTATTCCAATAAAAATCATAATTATGAAAGACAGTAAAGGGTTAATAATAAATTACAGTTAGATAAATAAAATGAAAACTACTAGAATTCTTTTTATATGATAAAGGAAATCAAACAGTAAAATATAGACTTTAAAGATTAAAAGTAACAAAGAGGATAATGTGCTATAAACTAGGAAGAATAACATCTTTTTTTTTTCCTTTTTTAAACTTTACTCGTATAAATGGCAATCAGAAAACCCAGACATAAGGGGAATAGTTATGAATATAGTTTATGCCCCAAATAAAGAATATCAAAGTATTATAAAAATGATAAGCCTGAACTGAGGCTAAAATCACTTCACCCAAGTTTCTGGGAAAGAACCAGTTCACTGCTATGTCCACAGTGGTCTTTGCTGTATGCACATCACTGGGGAAGTAGTCCTGGGAGAGATTTGTTCCCAGAAAGAGAAGCCTGCTGGCAACCAAACAAGAATCTATTATGATCTTGGTTTACTTTTAAGGAAAAAATAACTTTGAAGTTTTCAACATGAATGAGTACTTTCAAAACAGTCCTAACAAGTTTACCAGAAATTTTTTTCCTATTAATATAGGCTATATCAGGATTTCCTTTCATGGGATTGTGTTCCACAATAATTATTAGTAGAGACTGTCTTCCCAACACCCTTCTGAGAGCCGAATGTTTGCCTGATCTTGTGTTTGTTTTCATCCGCCATGATGTACCTCTGTCTCTGTTCCATTTCCTTACAAACAAAAGCTACACGTCTAGCTGAACCATCAGAACATGTCTGCAGCTCCAAAGACCTTACATATTCCATGACGAAACGACCAAATATTTTTACTTTATAGCTTTGTAGATTTAATCAGATTCTACCTGTGTTAGAATTAACCAATTCAATTAATTTTTATTGTTTTAACATTTCTCCTATAAATAAAACATCTTAAACTTATCTATTAAGAGAGATTTTAAATTTCTGAAATGCAATTATTTTTATGTGCCGCAGTAACTAAAAATGTATTACTCCCTTCTACAGATTAGAGTCCAAAAAATTATTACAACTGCATGGAATATTTTTCAACCTCTTCTTTTTGGTTTGGTTGGATTAGAAGTATCTGTTGCAGCTCTTAAATCAAATGCTATTGGTAAGAATGATTAGAGGCTATATACATATACATACATACATACATGATTTGAAAATATTTAAGAAAACTATGGATAATTTTATTTTTATTTATAATATGTCTTTGAATGCTACAAGGACCTCTTTCAGAAACTCATGTAGACAAAGTATCATACCTTAGCTCTTCCTTACCCTGTGTGCTCTTTGTTACCAAAGGCAGTCCTATATATTCCTTGAGAGGCCTGAGGAAATGGAGACTAGAATTCTTTTCTGAGGGGAAATATTAGATACCATCAGCACCTTTTGAATACTTTCATTTATAGTAAAAGTTCAGAGTTTATTAGCTCAGAACTAAATAAATGTAATCTAGCTTATTTTTCTTGGTACCCCTACCATCAGATAACTCTTGCTCTTTACATAGAGGCCTCAACCATATTTCTATTTTTATGATTATCACTTTTACTTAAAAAAAATAAAGACAGAAAGAGGCAATAGCCTTAAAAATATTTTCAACACTTTTACAAATCATATCTCGAGGCATAAAGAACCACTTCTTCCCAAATATTTTGTTTGTTTTTATCTGTTGTAGGCATTTCTGTTGCTACCTTGAGTCTGGCATTATTGATTCGAATTTCTTTTACATTTACATTGATGTGTTGTGCTGGTTTTAGTTTTAAGGAGAAAATATTTATTGCTCTAGCATGGATGCCCAAAGCTACAGTCCAGGTAAGAACATATTAAGTCATAGTAATAATTTTAATATTGATTTTTTAAATTTCTAAATGAAAAATGTTCAATCACAAAAGCCTTACTTTTAAAATGCTTGACTGATCATAACTACTCATTAAAATTAATGTAATCTTTTTTAAAAATCTTAAAATTTGTCTTAAAAGTAATGTTTCTAAAAGTAAAAATACTTAAATAACAAATACTTCTTAAACTTAAGAAAACATTTTTTTCATTTTCCTAAATATAAAATAAGAGTATATCTGAAAATTGGAATTTGGGCATTTTGCTGAATATTGTAGAGCTAAATGTTATATTTTAAAGTAGAGAAACATTGATTTTTTTTTAATATCTCTTTTCTACCTGTGCCGCCCACTCCACCACACATGAATGCACATATTTTTAATTATACATCTAATTTATATGACTATTTGATAATGACTGAATCTCCCCCACTAGATCACACAGGAAGGATAGGAACCATGTCTGTTTTGGTTTTCTTTTTTTCATTATTTTTTTCCTGGCACTTAATACAGTGGCTGGCAAGCAGGAGGTACATAAAAAATAAGCATTGCATGCCTACAAGAATGAATGATGAGTGAATAAATTAATTAATGAATGGGAGACCTTGTAGTTTTGGCCCCCAATTCAATGATATTCTTATCCAACTAAAAAAAGGTATTGCTACATACTGTTCAACTATTTAACCTGACAATGCAATGTTTTGATTCCCTGAGATTCTTTTCTCCTCTGTTATTCCCAAACAAAAGCTTGTGAAGTTCCATACAATGGAATTCTCTATATGTCATGGTTAGAAAGCAGGTCTATGGGGGTAGAATGCCTCTTTTGAATCCCCTGTTACTTGCCTATAACCTTAGGCAAGTGACTTGATCATCTCTCAGTGTCCAGTTTGTACATTCCAAACCTCTTGTCAGTTTTACTATATCACACTGCCTCCCAAGTAGGATAAACAAAGAGAAGATGATCAACAAAGTCCTAGTGAACCAAAAGAAGCCTTAATATTTTGTGTTGGCTGTTGCAGCCAAGAACCTAGTGATACATGGTAAAGGCAAATAAGCAAAACCCTGGTTCTGTTAGAACTCAAGGTTCTGAGAGTACTGTGAACATTCAAAAAACATATATACTGAAACAGGGGAAAGCTGAAATGACAGAATACAAAATCAGCCCCAAAATGTCTACACAATGATTTGTCATTATTTCACTCTTCCCACAGATATATTTGCTAGGAAGAACATAAAATTGATGAGTAACTCATGAAAATTCCTCAGCACTTTTAAGTCTTGCCTCTTTTCTAGTTGTCTAGTACTAGGTTTGTTTGTTTGTTTTAACAGAGCCATTTACTTTTATTATATTTTAACTCTTTAACATTTTTCATTATGCCTCATCTTCTCCCACCACCCCACCCAAATGCAGGCTGTACTAGGTCCTCTGGCTCTAGAAACAGCAAGACTCACAGCACCCCACTTGGAGCCATATTCGAAGGATGTGATGACCCTAGCATTTTTAGCCATCTTGATCACAGCTCCAAATGGAGCTCTAATTATTGGCATACTGGGGCCCAAAGTACTTACACGCCATGATCCAAGCAAAATAAAAGTGGAAATGACAGGAATAAACCTTCATTAAAAAGTTCATTTGCCATCACCTGCCTGATTCTTTTAATAAATTATCTTCCATGAAAGAAAAGTTAAAAGGTACAAATATGTGAAGACTACATAGAACCAAGAATTTAATAAATATGTGATTTGACTACAGAGCTTTTCTATGATTTTTTATTGCAGAGTTAATTTAATAAAAACAATATAATGTCCTACCTAGTATTTACATATTTCAAGAACAAAGTAAACCTATAAATACCCTAAGAAAGTTAAAGTAATCTATTAGGCTGAAGTTGCTGCCCTAGTGCAAACTAAGCACCTCTCGCAGTTGCTTTGTGCTCAAATAACCCTTTGAACTTCAGTGGCCTCACTGTCTGCATCATCATCATTTCCTGTCCTCCCACCATCAGTTTTCTAACAGCTCCACTGTATATCATCAGCTCATCTCAAGTTTTCTTTTTCTTTCACTAACAACATATTACCTAACATTCTGTTGGCGACAATTAATATAAATTCCAATCAAGTAGTCATTGATAGTGCACTGCCCTCAAGGAGGGAGTGTAATTTAGGGTACACAGTTCCTTTTGTCTAAAGGCAATTCCTACAAAGGGACTTCGTTGGGAGCCCTCAACAGACAACACTTGAAGCTGGCAGGGGAATGAGTGCCTCAGTTCTGAAAGAGGGATCTGGGCAACACACCACAGAATACACTACTGTGGATCTGTTGCTTCATATAATTTCACTGCATCTAGGAAAAGCTCCTCCAGGATTCTGGGTGCTTTCTCATGCTAGGGAAATTTATGAAAGAATACTAGTAGAATGAATTACATACAGTGTGCTGGCTGGAAAATTACTGCTTGGCTATCGCCCATGGGAACACAGGCTATCACCCATGGGAACATAACATTCTAACAATAAGCTTTCTGCTTCTGTAACCCTCTTCCCCGCTTGCACAACCGACCTGTGGGTTAACAGTAAAAAGAAGAAAAATAGACTTGTGTTTTCAAACAGGATGAAGAATGGTGTTTAGGGCTTAAAAACCTTGTACCTCTACATTTCAGGCTGCTTAATTTGGGGTCTGTGTACCCCTGGCAGACCCAGCTGGCTGAATAAAAAGTGTGTTTTCTATAACTCGCTGATTTCTGGTGGTCCGTGTGTCTGTTGAGGACTGGCAGCTACAACAGCCCTTTAGCTCTGCAGCTGGTCTTCCACCCTCAACTGATCATCCCCCTCCTCTACGGTCCACGTGTTGTCTGTTCTACATTCCTCTCACCCTCAGCTAGCACATCTGCTGGTCTCAGTCACTTACATGGTGGAGTGACCCAGATAGATCATCATCCCTGAGACGTCTTGAGCCATTCTTCCTCCACTGAATGTAAGCTGCTATGCTCATTCGTGACTAATACACTTGTCTACTTTAATAGAGCCATCAAAATTGAACAAGAGATTACCTTGACATCTTCCAGTAGATGTCAAGGGGATGCCAGATACATTCTTCTCTGCTTCCATTTTGTAACAGCATGGAATGGCAACCACTGATCTTATCACTATAAGTTTGCTGTCTAAATAAATTTTTACTATCATTTAATTTGATTTGATTTCTTTGGGGGATATATTATTAGGTATCTATAATTTCAAAATTGGTGTATCTCCTTGGTGAATTTTTACTTTTATTATTTTTATGTCATCTAAGAGGTTTAAGTTTGAGCATTTTGTGACTAATCGAGGAAAAGGATATGGCCATGA
Source organism: Macroglossus sobrinus (assembly GCA_004027375.1). Classification (NCBI taxonomy): domain Eukaryota; kingdom Metazoa; phylum Chordata; class Mammalia; order Chiroptera; family Pteropodidae; genus Macroglossus; species Macroglossus sobrinus. The sequence goes on from PVKZ01001331.1 coordinate 240,626, forward strand.
GGTGGCACTAGCACACAAGCTCTATTTGGATGATACTTTGACAAGTTTATGTTGTAGAAGGCTCTTTCTTACAACATGAGACCATCCAGCAGCCTAAGGCATGGTGGCCATCCTGAGGGGGAGGAGGGTAAGGGAACTTCCAAGGGAGACAGGGGGTTTTGTGTCTGGGGGGTTTATGTATGATGTCACACAGCTGCTTGGCAGGTAGTCTTTGGGTCAGACAATTCCAAAAGGTAGCAATAGCTTAGAATCTTTATAGCCCAAGTCTTGTTTTATCTGTGGCAAACATTTTGGACAGTTTCACTGAGTATGGAAAGCAAGCAAGCTTTATATGGCTATAAGTCTGCTTGTTCGGGCTATATTTAAAACAACTGGATATGTAACATTTTGGTTTCGTGCCAGTGGTATTTTGAGCTAATGCAGCTCAGCCTCCTGTAAAGAAATAAGCAACCCCGGGGGCTAATATACAGAGGCTATCTTTGCCTCATATACATAACATGTAGTAACTATCCCTTCTTTTGCTCACTATTATTTACTGTTATACTCATTTTTTTAAATTTGTTTTTATTGGTATTTTGGAAAAGTTTTATTTTATTGTAGTCTGCTACTTATTATTCAGACTGCTATTGTAGTCTGCTACTTATTCAGACTGCTCTAATAGAGATTTTACTTCATTCTTTACGCACACTGAATTAAAACTGCTCTCAATAAGGTCATCAATGACTTTCATGTCATTAAATCCAATTAATGTTATAAACTTTCTTATTGTATACATGTGTTTAGTTTATCTAATTTCCAAATGAGAGATCATGCATGGAATTTAGTATTTTGATTTCCTTTTGGTTTGCTTACTCTCATCTCGTTCTTGTCTCCTCTCTTCCATCCAAATTCCCATCTTTATTCTACCTACTCTCTATAGACATATGATATCATCTTCATTAGAATATATCATTCCTATTTTTCTCCATGCTCATAAAACTATATGCAAACATATGTACATACACACATACATATACACACGACCTGAAATAAGAGTGTATATATACATACATACACACAGAGATGGTATTTAACATGCCATTGTGCATCTTGCTTTTATCATTACTGCATAGAAATACTGAGTCAATATGGCTCTAATTTGTATTTTCCAATAAGATCAATGTTGCCATTTAAAAAATGCATATATTCATGTTCAGAGCCAGAGGGATGATAGAGTACTCAGGGGGAGGGGATAGTTTCATAAAATACATAAATGACTAACCAATGTACTGTATACTTGAAACTAATAATGAAATAAAATGCTTACAAATATAGGTAAAAAAATACATTTATTCATATCTACTGACTTTATTTCTATAGGATTTCTGTGACAATATGTTTTTTGCAAATTTTACCAAATTGTTTCCCAAACAATTTGTAACAATACACATTTCTCACCACTGTGAAGGAAAACAGGGCTCTGTGATACCCTAAGAGAAAGTAAACTCACAGAGTGACCTGATCTCAAATTCCCAACTGTTCAGGCCCTGATGGATAGTCACACCCCAGGCCTATAAAGGGTTTATCTCCACCCTGTCCATTGTTTTTGTGCATCTAGGGTAACATACCTTTGAAATGCCTCTTTATCAGACCCCTTGGAAGCATAGCCACCTTTAAGAGAGTACATAATCTTGTTAACTATTCTGTAATCCAATCCCTACCTTTCAAATAATCTTTATTACATTTCCGCCTTAATTTCAAAAGTATAAAAGAAACTGCTAAATTGTCATTCTCCAGAGCATTTAAGATCTTGCTTCCCGGCAATTTCATCAGTTTGGCTCAAATAAACACAAAAAATTCTCTAGTTTTCTGGTGTCAACACTGTCCATTCTTACTTGTACATACAATATGTATTATCATTATATATTACATAATACACATTAGTATGTTATGGATGTTAACTCTTCTTCTGTAACCCACACTGCAATTTCCCCCCTATTTATTACATATTATTGATATTTGACTTCATTCATCTCTTTTGTCACATGTTAATTTTTGCCACGTTTTCCCTGACTTTAGTCTCCTATTTTCTCCTCCTCTATACCATCCCCCCTCTCTAAAATGATTTTTTAAATTATTTTAAAATATTTTTTTTAATTTAAAAAATGTCATATCAAATCCTTTAGTGCAAACTGGAAATACAATTTTACTTTCTCTTCAAATTAAACACACTTGTCATATATTAAAGTTTCATCTATATCTAGAGTCTCAATTATTTTTTTATCTATCTTGCTATTCTTATTTAATGCAATTTTTTCTCATGTTAATTGACGTGATTCCAATAGCTTTATAGTATGTGCTAATATCTGGTGAGTAAAGTTCTCAATAGTCTTTTTTATAAAATTTTCTGACTATTCTATATGAATCAAGGTGATTTAATACAATTTTAAAATGCTCTTTATTCTAATGTGAATCTTATTAAATTTAAATATTAATTTTGAGAGTTTTACAATAGTATTTTTTTCATGTTTAAATCCTGTTTAATTGCTTTTAGTAATATCTGTAGTTTTATTTTCTTAGGGGTCTTGTACCTCTCTTAGTAAATTTATCTTACTATTATTATTATATTTATCTTTGCTATTGTGAAAGCAATATTTTCCCATTTCAAGGTGCTTATTGCTATTAAAACTTGTATATTCATCTTGTTTCCAAAAATCTTACTGAAATCCCCGTTTTTCCAGAACTCTATGGTTTCCTGGGTATATAATCATACCAACAAAAGGTTTTCTATTTTCCTATATTTATACTACTTCATTTTTTTATCTTGTCAGTCACTGGGTCCTCCAAGATAATCTTTAATATTAAGTAAAGACAGCCTGATTTTAATTGAAAGTTTATGATTTTCAACGCTTTTATACTCTTTATAACTAACCTTCATTGTGTTTAGTTTCCTTCAATTTGTTTTACTCAAGAATCTTCATTACAAATGACTATTGAATCTTAGCAATAGCCCTTTTACCATCTATTGATATTTTTTTTATTAATTTATGTAATTGTGTTGATAGATTTTCTGAAATCAAAACTCTTGAATTCCTGGAATACAATCCTCTTTTCCACAGTATATTAGCCTTGTTTTTTACAGTGCTGCATTTTTATTTAATATTTTCATCTATATGTGTGAGATTGGTCTATGGTTGTTTTTTTTCTTGTGTTTATCAGGGTTTAACATTTATTTAACATTTTATTTTTCCCCCTCCACCCTCTGCCCTCCCCTCTGGTAACCCCTAGCCAATTGTCCATGTACATGAGTTTCTGTCCTGTTCATTTGTTGCTTTTAAGTTTATATCACCACATATAAGTAATATCATGTGATTTTCAATCTTTTCTGTCTGGCTTATTTCGCTTAGTATGATTATTTCAAGGCCCATCCATGTTGTTGCAAATGGCAGTATTTCATCTCTTCTTATGGCTGAGTAATATTCCATTGTATATATGTACCACAGCTTCTTTAGCCAATCATCTATCATAGGACACTTCAGTTGCTTCCATGTCCTGGCCACTGTGAATAATGCTATATCGGTGTGCAAATACCTTTTCAGATATGAGTTTTCAAGTCTTTGGAGTAAATACCCAGTAGAGGGATTGGTGGATCATTATCAGGTTTTTATACTAATTTATACTAGTCATATAAAATAAATTGGTGAGATTTTCCCTTTTTAACATTTCGGATAATTTAAATAACATTGAAATCTTTCTTGCAACTCTAGTACTTTTTACATTATGGATTTTAAAATAGTGCTTTTCTATTATTTGATAACTGTTCTATTAGCATTTTAAATTTCACCTTGGATTACTTCCAGTCATTTATGTTTTCCTAGGAAATAATGCATTTCCTCTAGATTTTCCAGTGTGTTGCTATACAGTTGCATGCAGCATTTTAAAGTGACCTTTTTTCTGTCTTATTTTACTACTTGCCAGCATTCAATGTAGTTGAGAACTCTGTGCTTCCAAGTTTTGTGTTTCTTAAATTTGTTCAATGGGTGGTGTTAGTGTGATAATGCAGAGGACTGCATAATGGATACTAATAGAAAATTCCAAGAAATTTGAAAATTTAGTGAATTGTTTTTTGACATCTTTATTTTCTCACTAGCACAGGGTTCATCTCTGTAACATGCAATTTATTACCCTTCCCCTCTATTATTTTTGAAAATTACAGTCTTATAATAGAGATCAGGAGTTTGTTAACATTGTGGCTGATATATTTGACAACATTGCTCTACGAGAAAAGTCACAGATATACTTTTTGTAAATGAGGAATCAAGCATTTAAACCAAAGGAAAGTTAGTGATGTCATCTCTGACTGAAAGGCATAACTATGCCTCTTTGAACAGATTTCAGTGTCCTTCAAGAGCATCTCATAAAATTGTATAATTGCCAATAATATGGGCTATCTTTTTATATTAAAATAATGTGGGCCAGGGGTTGGGGACTCCTGCCACATAGTACTTGGTTCAAATTCATCATCAAACACCAGCTATATTATTTTATATTAATGTGCTTAGAAACTGTGATGTGCAGGATCCTATATTAAATGGTCTCAAGCTGCTATGCTTTTAATATTAACATCAATTTTACATTCCCCTGCCTCTAGCAAGACCCAGTAGATACTTGTTTGTTCAGAAGTAGAAATCTGATAACCAAAGTTTTCACAATCCAGTGTGAAGTAAGAATAAGCAGCTTCTGAAGATGCAGACCTGAGGCACTCAAATCTAAATAAGATACATGTGTATTCTTAACATCTCTCCTGGTATTCTCCAGATTGGTGATGCTACCACAAATGAATTCTGAATGAATGAAGTGCAATTAGGTCTTTCTGGTAGATAATAAATAATAAAATATCCACCATTATTTAAGAACTCTGTTGAACAGTAGTTTTGAGAGTAAAACTTCCTTTGCAGAGAAAGAGTCTAATAGCATGTTTCTAATGGAAGACTAGATAAGGTAGAACTGTACAGATCAGCAGCTGGCTTAATTAGCTTTTTATAAACTTATTAACAAATTAGGTTACAAAATACAAAGCAATTAATGAATCATCATATGAGACACTGAATTCAAAGCTGAATTGTAACATGCTTTTCATAATACAACTTGCTTAATTATCCATATGAATGAATCATTAATATCGCAAGCCTGATCAAGGGTTTTGGATACCAATTTATGTAATGGTGGCGCTCATTTGCTTAGTAACGCTATGAGTAGCTCCCTGGGTAAGATGCAGTCCTCAAAACAATCATGTGACACAGTAACAACAGGGTTGTTTCTTGAAGGTTTTAGAAACTCAGGATATGTATTTCAAGAGCTATCTTCCATTGTATTAATTCAGATGCAGTTGGTTATTAGATGTTTATTTTCAAAGACATGGAATTCTGTGTATTTCCATGAGTAAGTGACAACTGATCATAATGCATAATGCTATTAAAACAACAGCTTGCTATCAGCCTAAGCTTCTGAAAAATTTACACAGGTGAGGAAAATATTTGTATATAACTCTTTAACATACTTAAACAATTGAAAATATGGAGGGAAAAATTTATTCTGAGAGTATACCTTCTTGCTTTTGACAAAATTTAAAGCTAATAATTTCATTTTAGACTCCACATTTTTAGGAAATTTTCCCTTCTGTGAAATCTAAGTATGGGAACAATTAGGATGTGTATAAACATGTTGTGGGTTGCAGTGAATGATTTTTTTTTTAAAAAAAAGCACATCATGACCACAGGCTAGGCTATTCAAACTTTGGTGAGAGAGATTTTTCCCAGCCTTGTGATCAACCGTGGAAAAGTAACTGGTTAATCGGACAATGAAGCCCCTTAAGGATGTTGAAGGAAAGGTCTCAGGGAAAAATACTCAGAGCCAAAGTGAGAGCAATGTTATACTTCTCCCCCTACTCACAGTTGAGAGGAAAGAGCAACCATTTCGGACATACACCTTGTAAAATTTCTCAAAATACTCACTACATTTCTAACTAACTTTATAATTCCTGCTGTTGGTCATGAGAAAGTCAAGATCACACAACAGAATCTGTTGACATAAAATGTAATAAATTAAAAATCCAGGTACCATGCTTAGTGCAGGGTCTGGTACATATAAGTGGCCAATAACTATTAGCTTTAATTATGATTAGAAGAATAATTACATGTGTCTGCCTCCTGTACCTTCTTCATATATAATGAAAGCATAATGAATTAACTGGATTCTACCTTTAATAGACAGACAAAAGAGTAGCTTAATATAAAAACTGTAATATAAGATGAAACCTAAATAGATACTAGGCTAAAATAAACTTCCTCCAGTAAGTTTATTTTGCAAACTTTGTATTTTGTTTTGATTTGCACTGATATAAAGAGAAAATTTTCATATAAATGTCATTTTGACCATTGAACTATTTATTTTAAAATAAATTCAGATATCCTTTATTTCTAATTGACTTTCAAATTGCTGCAGCCAATGAATTTAGCTTTAAGTGTTCTTGCCATCCCACCTCAGCCTGTCACAGAGTCAAATAGCTCAATAAACATATACACAACATCCGTAAACAGACACAAACAAGTCTTTTGTAAAGTAAACGAAACTTTTATAAGGTAAATAAGTGTTCCTTGTTGGAATTTTTATAAGGAGTTCACATATTCTCTGAAAATGAGACACTTATAATTTTAGACAACAACCTGCAGAAAGCAAAAAGGGTTTATCTATGAAAACTCAAGTAATTCTTGAGGAAATATTTTTCTTAATGATCTAAAAGAAACAAAGTATGGAAGGCTAAAACAAAAAAAAATCACTTCAAATGATCAAAACAGAAGAGAACTGAAAAATAATATATTTACAAGTATAGAGAGAAATTTTAAAGTATAGATTCTATTGAAAATATTGATATTCAAAGAAACAGTTTTGGACCTATTGCCAAAATCTTATATTTTTCTCAATTAAAATCAGTTGGTTTTGTTGTAGATACATTAAATATCTGAAATCAAAAGGAAAGAATTGCACAATTTAATTTCTATATAAATGACTGAATATACAAAGTATCAAATATAAATAGTAGTGTAGCAAGAAAATTGGCAGAAATAATTATTCAACCAGTAATAATTAAGGCTACCTTTTGAAAGCTCTATACACAAAGAATGAAAAAAGTTATAAGATTTTTATCGCACACAACTGAATTCAATCCTAATTCATTACTATTATACTTCTTTCTTCTTCAGTATTAGTGGACCCACATTATCTCCTGTCAATTCATTGTGTTTATTATGTGAACCATCACAGGCAGGAAACTAGAAAGGAAAAAGAATTACAAGTGTTATTTTTTAAATGATTCAATAAGTAGAAATATTTATGAAATGCTCTTACAAAGCACATTACTTTGAAAAACAAACCATCAGACAGCTTTCCTGAGTAATAGATATATTCCATATCTAAGCAAACTACATTTCAATACCACAGCAAATCTAACAATTTAAATAGGTAATTCATTATTTAGCATAGATTTTAAATTAAAATATTTGGATGGTACCATGAGTATAAAATAGGTGTAAAAGGATCAAAATAAGCTTATTCTGTTTGAAGCTCTAAATTTGAGCTCACCTATTCACTTATTTCAATTTTTAAAGAATGTAATTTAAATTAAAAATATATTTCATGTTTTCTTACTATAGAACTCACACACACTATATTTTAGAAAAAAATTAAATATATATATTTTTTTAATTTCCTCAGATAACAATTAACATTTTAGTATATTTTTCCTCTGTATTTACTGTGTGTTCATTTTTAAACAAAGTGGGGTCATATTGTAATATGCTTGTCTTACTTGTATTACACCTTGCTTTCATGTCATTAAATAGTCTTTAAAAATATAATTTGTAGTGGCTTCCTAATATCCCATCATTTGCATTACATCATACTTTAATCATTCTGCTATTTTAGATTCCAGGTTGTTTCTAAAATTTTGCTATTACAATGGATGCTTTAATGAACATTATTGTACTTAAAATCTCAAATATATATGATCAAAGTAGTAGAAGAAAACAGATCTCATCAACTACTTATAATAGGCATCACTCCAAACTTTAATTTCCACATTAAAAACCATAATTATAGCTCATATTGTACATACATCATCTCACTAAATCCTTGAAAATGTCTGTATGTTGATATATTATCAGATTTAAAAAAAAAAAAAGAAAACTTGAAGATCAGAGATTAAAGAGTAATTGCCCAAAGTCATACTATAGGTGGCAGACATCAACTTTAACACAATTTATTCAGACTCCAAAGCTAAACTCTTTCTCACTAAACCTATGTCCTCTCTCATAACAGAGGCATAGTTTAAATTACATGTTACTCTAGCTGACTGTTGAACAGGGTGAACATCAGATTTTTAGCCTTCCTTGCTGCTCTAATTTTTCTCTCATAGGTAATATTGATCATAAAATGTAAACATTAATTTAGGAATATAGATATTTAGGACTGAATACTACTGAAAAATCTTTCATCTCATAGAACTTCGAAACTATGCATTTAAGGAGGAAACCATTTTGACTGCACAGAATTTTAGAATACATGTAAATGGACATCTTACCGTCTTAGAACGCCAACACCTACAATAAGCTGCTTTAGTAAGACACAAATCTTCAATGTTTATTTCATTCACCACTTTGGGATTTTCCTTTTGTATTTTAAGGTTAATCAAGCTATCCTTCTGTTGTTTTTTCTTTGGGAGGAATGGACGAACTGCAAGGTAGCCAAGTAGTGCAAGTACACCAAGGAACGGCAATAACCGAAGCCATTCTGAAACTAAACATGTAGATTTGTTAGTCTGCAGTGCTATTGTAATAGAACTCAAATAGCACGTCTCATCCTTGAGATCATTCTTTATCTATTCTTCTCATTTTAACTTCTTAACTATTCATCTGTAAAACCATGAATAAGTAACACAAACCATTTGGTTTCATTTGTGAGCTAACAAGACTCATGAAATAGAAAAAAAATTTTTCAGAAATAGGTCCTTTATCAAATATCTACTTCCATTATCCTAAGTATATTTATGTTTATCCTTATTTTTATTTCAGGAACTATGATAACCATATTTATAAACAAAATTCAATGTGTGACATATTTTATATGTTTAGAAAATATTTCCATGTCTAAAATCATACAACAGAATATCTGTATATTTTACCATTAAATTATTTCAGACAGAACACAACTTCAGGGATTTAATTTATAACATTTGTAAAACACAGTGATTCCTAAAGAAAGATCTAAATATTGTATAAAAGCTATTATTTTAAAGAACTGAAATTTTCATATACTAAATGTTCTCATTATTAGATCCATCTGATTCCATATGTGTTCATTAAATGCCTTCTTTAGTATTCATCACTGTCTTGGGGGATAGGGAACATAACTGATACAAATGAAATGGTCCCTTTGCCTGTGGAGACAAACACACCAGGAAACCAAGATAAACATTTCTGCATATACTTATCAAAAGTTAACTAGTGTCCTGCCTCTGCTGGGCTCTGTAGGGAATCCTTTCTGTCCTTAAAGAGTGACCATTTGACATTCTTCACTGAAGGCTTCCTTGATACCTTGCTAAGCACTATGTACAAATAGCTTAGTTGATAAAAAAAGAAAACCTGAATATTAAATGGTAAGATATACTAATAAATGTTAACAATAATGAATAGACTATGCTGAGTGCAACTGTATTATCTCATTTAACACTATGTTAGCTTAAACAACTGTATTTGGTAGGTACCATTATTATTTGTATTTTTCATGTGGGTAAACTGTAGCATAATCAGGCATAGCCTAGGACAGTAAGCTTATTCACAATCACCATGGATCAAATCCAAGAGATTCAAAATTTTATGTTCTTCTCTTAGTAACTGCTCTCCTGACATAATTGTTCTTACTGTTCAACTATTGAAAGATTGGCTTAATATCAACTCTTCCAAAATGAAACTATTTGTGATACAACACCATGCCAAAGGTGAGCTCATTTATATATGTGTAGCACCTATAAAAGTGCCTGGCACAGAAAAAATATAAAATAAATGTTAGCTTTTGATAAGAGATTATGGAGATTAGCAGCAACTCCTTTGAAAAAATATTTTGAAAACTCAACAATGCTAATATGATAGACATTTGGTGGGATATAATCTTTTAGTCATCAGAATGAAGCTCTGTTAGAATAAGGATTTTACCTGTTATGCCAACTATTCTAGTCTCGTAACCAAAGTGAAGACACTCCAAATAGATCCTCTGAATGAATTACAGTTTTGGAAATGACAACTATTTTGCGTGTGGGGAAATATAGTTAGTTCTGTGCTACCCAATATAGTAGCCACTAGCCACAGTTTTGACTGCACCCAAGTTTTAATCAAATAGAGTAAGATGACAGATGCAAAGACAACTGCCTTGAAAGAAAAGTGTATTACAGTTTTGAAGAGAAAGGGACACACCATGCCACGCAGGACCACATGGGGAAATACCAGGGTTGGTTCAGGAGGAAGGTGAGAAGAAATGTGGGCAGAAAATGGCAAGGTAAGGCAGGGTAAAGAGTTAGAATTGGATAGCTTGAAAAATTTCAGTGTGCTCTAGGCTACAGAGGTGGTCCCTAGTTGTTTCATACCTGGCCCGGGGTGATTTCCTGCTAGAGAAATCCTGGTTGGTGAATGAGAGCTAAATAAGGAAGGTAGTTGAGGTATAGGTTTAGGATTGGTTGATTTGCATATAAAATCTGCTCTTCAGGCAATTTTTTGATGATCTCAGAGAATTAGGTAGTCCGGCAAGGGACAGGTTCTCCATGGCTAGCAAGGCCCCCCAAGATGTCAGTCATAAAATACAGAGAGTAAAAAACATGAATAAAACACAAATGTGCATATTTAAATAAATTAAAATTACATAAAACTCAAACTTTGGTTTCTAAGACACACTAGTCACATTTCAACAACTCAACAGCCATATGTGGCTTGTGGCTACTGGATACTACTGTATTTGACAGCACAGAGAACATTTCCATCATCACAGGAAGTTTTCTGGATGGTGCTGCTATAGACCATTGTTCCTATAAAGTACTAACTCTACAGCATGGTACAGCAACTTTAACAGCTTCAGTTCCCAAAAAACATTCCATTTCTTGAGTACATGAAGCCACTCAAACTATTACCTAGTAGCAACATTCCTGCGTTCCTTGCATAAGGAATTTCTTGTGTCTGCCATGCCTTTCTACTAACTTGTGTCAACCTTTCAAGACTAGGGTCAAATATTGCCTCCTTCAGAAGTCTTTCCCGATTTCACAAAGCAAAATTACTCGCTTCCTCCTGTGCTTCCAAACCCCTTTTCCTCATATTTCTCTCATCACACTACTGGTATCTATTCATAAAGTTGAGTCTTCCATAAGCCTATAAGAAAAGGAGCTGTGTACTACTCTTCTGGAACAAAGTAGACACCTCAGAAATGTTTAATGAGTGACTTACTGAATGAATAATGTAAAGCATAAATGTGAGCCCCTTTCTCATCACATTGTAACTATTTACATTTGTCTTCTAGATCAGGCAATTAATACCTTAGATTGCTATTCACCTCAATAGCCAGTATAGTGTGTTGAAATATAATATCAATAAATGTTTGCTGAATGTAGAATAATATTAAGTATTATACTGTATATTACAAAAAGTCACAAGAGGTTAAATAACTCAAAGTCAAAAAGTAAATGAGAGTAAAAAATGTAAACCTTAATTTAGATTCTTAAGTTTAGCATTTCCTGTCTTAACCCACAAATCTCAGGAAACAAATGGTATTAATACTGTTTTAAAATCTACTTCAGAAAAAATTTTGACACAGTTCCTTGGTAAAACACTAATCTCTATATACAAAAAGTAATAAAAAGTACTATTACCTCCCATAACAAAGTAATAACTTACACAACAGTTTTAGAACAATCTGCTTTTGATGATAAACTTCCATGTAACTACAGAAAAGCTTTATAAAGAAAAATAATACAGCCCATAAAACTTAATTAGAAATCATTTATTTATTAAAGCTAATTTTTGGTAAATAAATATAAAATACAGAAAAATCAAACAAGAAACTTAAAATTTTTAAGACCAACTATTTCCTATGCACCTGTTTGACATATGCTGAGCTAATACAGACATTTTAGATACTGTAAAGAAAAACTGTTTACCTAATTGTTAGATATAATGTATTTTGTACAGTATATTTTATTTTTGTTGTTTGAAGATAATCAAAAATCACTACCATCACAAGAGTTAGTAACATTTTGTTGTATTTATGGTGCCTTTTTTTTATGCTTTAAATACTGTAAAAACAAAAAGCAAACTAAGACCATATTGTAAATAGATTATATCCTACTTTTTTCACTTAATATCAGACACATTCTCAATTCCTTAACATTATTAGTATTCCTTAATATTCAATTAATATTATATCAGACACATTCTCAATTCCTTAATATTCTTTGGGAGCATGAATTTTAATGGCTGCACCCACCTATCATGTACCCCAGTCACAACAGAAGATCTACAAGAGCAGGTAGGTACCTTATTTGTCTGGGTCACTACTGTATCTTTAGTACCTAAATAATGCTTGGCTCAATTTATTTTATTTACATTGAGGCATAATTTATACCTCAGCTTGTTGAGCTTTGAGTTATGTTCAATTTGATGAATTTTGAAATTATATAGACCTGTAAACACCACCTAAAACAAAATATAGGGTATTTCCATCATTTTAGGAAGTTTGCTCTTGTACAATCCCTTTTCTGGGTTCTTTCATCAATTTAAGTGCTTAATAAATATTTCTGAATGAAGAAATACAATCAATTTGCTATTGTTAAACAATCTGTTGTCAACTTTTTAACTATATAATTATGAAGTACCTATTATGAGGAGATACTGTCTTATTTGTCTCTATGTACCCAGTGCTTAGTACAGTGCCTAGTAGCACAGAGCAGGATTTCAGATAAATAACTAATTCAGTTTATCTGTTATATAAATTTAGATTTTCATATACTTAGAGTCAGGTTTCTTTGGCCTGTAAAATAGAAATAACAATAATTCATCCATTTATTCAATAATACAAGTACCTACCACATTCCAAATATAGCACTAGGTGCTGAGGACAAGGCTGATAGATAAGGTCTCTGCTCTTATAGGACATACACTTTACAAGAAGAGATTACAAGACACAGTCCCTACACAAAAGGAGCTTTCCATTAGTATGGAATATAGATCTATAAAGGATTACAATACTATGTAGCATGTGCAATCATAAATAAGTGATATAGAGAAAGAAGTGATTAACTCTCTATGGGAATGAGCACAGATTTTACAGGAAGGATTTGACACCTAAACAGGTTTCTGAAAGATGAATAAGAGTACAGGAGGAGTCCACAGGTGGATGGAAGGAGGAGCTACATTCCACACAAGAGACACAGTATAGGCAAAAAGCACAGAGATATGACATAGATGAAAAGTTTGGAAAACTAAGTGCTATGGTATTGCTGGGATATGAAAGAGGAGAGTGACTACAGAAGTGAGCAGGAACCAGATTATGAAAAGTTCTGATATAAAAGGGGACCACTAAAATATCTGTTGGAAATCCACTAATACATTATATCTAACAATTAGGGCTGATTCCATTAAAAATAATGTGAGCTAAAACCACGACCATTAAAGCAAAAAGAGGACAAATGGACGCCCAAATAGTGTATGTTCCTGTGAGAGTGCATTTTCTGAGGAAACAGTCTATAGCTTTCACTGGGATCTCAGAGTGGGTCTGTGATCAACCTTCACTTACTTTTAAACTTAAGAACCACTAACTCATTCAAATTATTAGGATTTGGTGACTAAGTATGAAGCATGAAGTAAATGGTAGCAGTGGAGATCCTTCATGATTCCCATAATTCTGGTTTCATTACCTGGATGTATGGCGGCACTGGCCTCTAATTTAAAAACAAAACGAAATAAAACCAAACAAACAAACAAAACAATATAAGAAGGGCAGGATTAAACAAAAAAGAAAGTACAGTGCAGTATTGTAGGAAAAAGGGAGAAATATGAGGTTTTAGCATTCTTAAAAAATTTAAGGGAGAGACTAAAGTTCAACAGAAAACAGAAAAAAAAGATACTGATGGATGGCAGAAGAGTTTTCTTTGAAAGACAGTCAAACAATTCCAGGGTGGAAGTAGCTCTGCAGAGCCTGAAAGATGCAAACTGTATCTGCTTCCTCATCCCATAAAGACAAGGCAGGGGAGGTGTAGGGGAGGGGGAAAGACACAACTGAAAGAGCCACAGAGGAAGTGCTTTCCTTAGGGAGAGCTTTGTTTCACTTAGGGCAAGAAGGTGCCTCAAGTAGCAATGGTTTTTTAAGATAAGCCACAATTTGAACTTAAAAATGTGAATGAAGATCAGGGTTTGGAGAAAAAAAGAGATGCATTTTGACAGCAGTTAAGTCAAAGATGGAACTGGCTGACCTCAATGTTCAATCCATTAAAAAGGTACCCAGTAAGGTAACATTTTATTTACTTGTATGAATGTAAAAGGATTGAATTTCCTTAAAATTTGTCCCTTAGTTAATATTTTCACTTCTGGATAGACCTTCTTCCTCTATTAGTGAAGTTTTCCTGATTCCTTTTTTTTTTATCACCTCTAATTAAAAAAAAAAAATCAGACCACACTAATACAGAGCAGGGTTCTAATATTCATTTTATAATATTTTATTTCCCACTATTAAGATCAACAATAAGACTAAAACGACAGAGTGAAAGAACTGGCACCATCAGAAAAACAAAATCTAAACAGAAAAGAATGTTTCAAAACAACTTGAGTAGCAAGCAATTTTAACACCAATTTTCTGAAAGCAAACACTATTAAAAGAATCTTCTTAGAAGAACAGAATTAAGAGGGGGCTGATTCAACCTTTTACATAGATAGGCCATCTATCACACCATTCCTGATCAAGATACATAAACAAATACAATGATAAAAACATTTTTGAAAGTGCATATTAACACACATGGATCTCAATGAGAAATTATTTTCTAAGGAACTGGAACAGATTCTTTTTTCTTTTTCAAAGAAAAACATTTTCTTAGGTGTCATTTATAGGCAAGACACAATTTATGTCTGACCTGTAGAAAGTTGAAAGTGAAATAATTTCAATGGATGGCTTTACTATTACCAGTTCAAACCTAATACAGACTATTCAAGACCAAAGGGCCAATAAAATGAAATTAATTATTAATTTTTAAATTTTTTTTCCATTCATTATTATGAACAGAACAGTGTCACAGTATCTAGAACATTGTCTGGCCCATTGTAAGAGCTCAATAAATACTTGATGACTTGAGCAATTTTAAACTGCTAAGTAGTTATATGGAAGAAAATGTTTTAATGAGATCAAAAGTGTTCTCTACAAAGGCTAGTATAATCTTTAAATATTTGACCTTTACATATAGGAAAAGGGGAAAACTTTAGAAAACTTTCTCTAAATAGGAAAAGGGGAAAACTTTTACAACTTTCAGTAACGACGTAAATATTTTCCCAAATTCTCAAAAAAAAGTTTTATAAAATTCTTCGATCTTTCAAAAATAACCTTTATTATTTACATGTTAATAAATGTAACTGTAGTTTTAACTTAATGATTTATTTTACTTTCCTACTGAGAAAATTCACCTTTGGTTCAATTTCTTTAAAAATAAATAAAGTACAATTTAAATACAATATGATAAACAGATCTTAGGTGTTTAGCTCTGAGTTGTGACAATTAAATACAACCCTGTAGCCTCCACTGAAAATGTGTAAAAATATGTAAAATATTTCTACCACCCCAGAAAGTATTCTCCTGACCCTTTCTAGTCTATCCCCACAACTAATTCCTATACCCAAAGCTTTCTTCATTCAACATAAAGTTTTTGAGATTCATCTAGTGGATCAGTAATTCATCCCTTTTTATTGCTAACTAGTATTCCACTCTATAAATATACGATAATTTGTTTATCCATTTTCCTGTTGGTAGATACTCGGGTTCCTTTCAGTTTGGGCTACTGTAAATAAGTCTGCTATGAACAAGCTTGTATATCTTTTTGTGAATTTATTTTCAACTCTGTTCCACTTCTAAATTCTCTGTTCAAATTTGGCCCTTTCTGGATAAATAGAGCTAATGTCCTTAAAGCTGTCAACTCTGGCATATCTGTTTTTCTCTAGGGAAAATATTATTTGTCTTTAGAAGGAAAACCATTACATTTCAAAGACGCAAACTAGTTTAAGTAGGGAAGAACTACTATATTGAGTTTCATAGCTGGCTTTTAAATCTAGAAGTAATGATTTTCTGAATTTAGGAAGATTTTTTGTTGTTGTTGTTTTTTAAAAGTTCATATGACAAGGAAAGCCTTGTTAACGTCAAAGTATTAGAATACCCTACACTTCCAAAGGGCAGAATGGTACTAACTTATCTCAAAAGCCTCACTCTTAAAAATGTTACCTAAACCAAAATAGATAAGTTCTTTCTAACAGATAAACATTGTACTATCTATAAATATTCTACAGTAATTAAGGATCTCTGAGTGTTTACTAAGAATGCAGAGTCATCATGAGAATCAACTGCTTTTTAAAAAAATTGCTGGCTCTAAATAGGGAAGAAAAAACTGGCAATAACAATGTGAACTATAACTTTTTAAGCTCTAATTGTCATGATAGAAAATGAAAATATCTTTGGCTCATAGACTTTTTAAACAATTGCTACAAAGTTATCTTCCAGGTTTTTCTTTCAACAAAGTCTAAGTATGGTTTCTTAAGTAGATCTCCAGAGAGTCTAATGTCATTAGCCATTATAATCTCTTGAAGGAGAGACTCAGAGTGGAAATTGGTTGTTTTTCTTCTATAGTGCTTCAAAATAGTGCTACATTTTCATTGTCCATTGTGAAACAAATTATCTTTTTTTCATGAAGCAGTTATTGTAAACATGTTAATGTTTCCCAAACAAATAAGCAATACAATGAGAACTAAATTATAGATTTTATTTTAATGAAACTTAAGTTAAATATGTGCTATTAAGATATGTACCAGAGTTGTCATTTCTGAGAATCAGTCCTCCTAAAAATTTAACAGCTTTGTTTACGACCATGCCACCCTTAACACGCCTGATCTCGTCTGATCTCGGAAGCTAAGCAAGGTCGTGACTGGTTAGTACTTGAATGAGAGACCACCTAGGAAGACTAGGTGCTGTAGGCGTTAAAAGAAAAAAAAAATTAACAGCTTTAAGGAGGAAGTTAATATATACTGATTTAAAGGGGGGACGGCTTGGGTTGTTTCCTTAATGTCTTTAATAGGAATTAAATATTTGTTGACAGTAGGGATCGTCAAAAAAAAAAAAAAAAACACTTTAAATCTTCTAGCCACTAAATCAAATATCCTACTTTCTAATCTGCTTCAACTACACTTTATTTACTGAAAATTGAAACTAATATAACATTGGATTGGGTGAGACTAAGGGGACATTTCTCACTCCTGACTGTTAAAAATTCAGCAGTTACTTTACGTAAATTATTAAAAAGGTAAATTGGCAACTGAGAACAAATGTCATTTTGACATTTGATATTTGATATTCTTTGAACCTGGTATTATTTTAGTGAATACATCGCAGGGTATAATTCAAAAGAGAAAAAAATAACAATTGATATTGGTATAGGGCTACTTAACCACTGAACATTATGAACAAAAAACTCATTTATATAAACATTCCAAATTTCCAGCTGCAAAAGAATGTGTAGGCCTATTGTGATGTTAATCTAAAATAAGATCATATAGTTGTTAGAACAAGATGAGGAATACATTAAAATATGTAAAGTACTTAAATAAAAAATAATAAAAGAAAAGTTGATTTTTACATAATTGCTGTAATTCTATTAGAATAAACTGATAGTATGAAAAGAAGACTTTGATGTTTATAAACACTTGATTTGAAACAGTATTTTCATTTTGTTACTTTTATGTGGCTTCAATGTTTAGAAATTTCTTTTTAATATTTATTCTTCAGTTACTATACTTTCTATTCAGTTATACTCTTTCTATCAAACCCTTTAGCGTCTAAGAGTTAAAATTTCACAATACATTATCAATAGAGCAACTATCTCTGTCCATGATTCAAAGACACTCTAGACTTGAACAGTCATCTACTTTCCCCATGTAAATCTATCTTCATCAGATTTTTTTTTAATCACTGAAAGGAGCTATCTCCCAAGGCACCCTATCTGTTTTAAATTAAAGTTTTCTTTAACTGAAAACAAACAAACAAACAAAACCTTTCCTAAAACTTCTTCATACTGGTGGTGAACTCCATCTCCAAATAACTTTCATTAATTTAGTCCTAGTTGTCTTTTGAACTACACAAAATAAATCTTCCAATCAGCCTTCCAAATGCTGTATTTTAAGTCAGCTACCATAGTTCTTCAGACTGTTCCCAGCTAAGCAACCTATTTACCTCAAAATTATCTTGTCATGATTATGTTCTCTGATACTCAGGACATATGAGTTCAATGTTTGCTGAATCGATATGGCTTTTTCTCCCTAATCATCCTAACCAATGAGTCTGGTTTCCACACACCCCACGTGCACTGTAATGCTCAGAACTCGACAAAATCTTCCAAGTATTGACTGCATTCTGGAAAATGTCATCCTTTAGATATGAAATCCTAAAATGTGGGCTCTTTCTTTGTAAAGGGGGAAACTTAAATACAGAATGTTACATATATTCATTAAATTTAATTTTCTAAGATTTGGCTCATCATTATAGTCTTGAAACACTTTATGGCCAATGTACCTTTCCTCCAACCCAAGTTAGCTCTACAGCCTCCACGTCCATAGTAATGGAGGTGACCTCCAATGCCCCCATGCTTGGGCATGTCTCCCCTATGGGAATGGAGATTATTTTCTAATTTTGTTACTACTATATATATACGTATATGTATACACACACACATATGTGTACATACATATACATACACACATATACACACACACAAACACACACATAACATGTATTTCTGTGTTTCCCACACACTCACACACCACATCAAGCTGGAACTGCCTGATAGCGCCTTGGATAATGACTTATCCCGCTTTAAAATAAAAAAGCACACTGCAGGGAGCGATGGAGATAAGACGAGCCCGATCTTAACTCAGTACTTTGGAAAAAACCTGGTGTCTCACCACGGAAGGACACCGGAGATAGCCACGAGGACAAGCGCCCGGGGCCACCGAGCGTGAAGAGGGGACATCACCGGCGCTCTCAGGCCGCTGCGCCGGCGCGCTTCCACCTCCCTGCGCACGCGGGGTCACAGGGTCACGCGCCACCCGCCAGGCTCCGCCCCGCCCCTCGGCCCGAGGACTTTTAGACCCCCCACCCCGCCCCCGCCTTGAGAAGCATGCGAGGACGGGAATTGGCCGAAGGTGGGGATTACCTGTGAGCCGGGCGAACCCGGTAATGCTCTCAGGGACTGGGAGCCGCTTAAGATACGCGGGGAGCTGCACCTTCACGATGCGGGCCACGCTCTCCAGCACCATCCTGGCCCGCGGCGTCCGCTCGTCTCCAGAGCCCGCGGCGCTCTCCGGCCGCTCTGCCGCGCCTGCGCCGAGAGCGGAGGCGGCCGGCGGGCGCTCGAAGGCCGGGTCCGCGCGCGGGCGGGGCTGCGGGCCCGGGGAGCAGAGGTGACCCGCCCACTGCCGATTGGCAGCAGGCGAGTGACGTGCGCGGGCGGCCGCGGGCTCCGAAACCGCGGGAACGGTTGGGTAGCGGAGCCTCTTTAGGTCTGGATTTTGAGGAGGGCCTTGGCGTTGGGCCTTTTACGTCTGTTGAGGCCGAGGCCAGCAGAAGGATACAGTAGCCGATGTGATAAAGCGCGCGCGAGGGCTTTGTAACCGGAAAGTAACCTTCACAAGTGGGTTTCTCCTGCCGTGTCTTTTTACTTCCGCTCCTCTCCCTTTGGCCTCTTCCCAGAAAAGGTTGGGTGCCGCATCTTTAGGATTGCATACTCACCTAAGAGACCTCCACCTCTACCCTCGCGGTGCCTAATTCCGCTCCCTGGTCCCTACAAGCTAAGTGTTTAAAGAATTTTAGAATACTCTGTCTAAACTAGGGGCCGCTTTCAGCTCTGCCCTTGGGCAATTTAGTGCAATACTGCACCGATGCCATGAGGCTTTTGCCACTTGGACTGGACAAGTAATAATAGCCTTCCTTAGATATTTTCAATTTTTTCTGCACCTCAGTTCTTTTTGTGGTTAACCAAAACTGGGAAAGTGTTAAAGATGTAAAGCCTTAGGGTTTCCTTTATATTTTGTTGCAGGGTTTCTGCTACAATCTAAGGTATCCGTGAAGATCTTTCAATTTTAGTTATTTTTATTAACATCTTTTAAAAAATAGAAGAATGTAAGGAGACAGCTTTACACCTTCCTTGATGTTAAAAGTAGGAAAGAGGCAAGAGAATTAAAAGTGTTAAGTCACAAATTAGAGATTGCAAATGCCGATCAGCCCTGTAGCCAGGCCAGGACACCTTCAGAACAAAGAAAGATTTCTGCTGGATTACTAAGAACCCATTCTCCACACCTGTGAAGGGAAACAGGCACCATGCGTCATTCCCTATGGCTAAAACTATGGGGAACTTATAGATTAAAGGCCAGGAACTGCCAGCAGGCCTTTCACTCTACATATTACCTTTTCATGATAACATGTTTTTCCTTTCTCACTGTCCATATCAAAGGAAATTGGAACTAAAGACTGATATATAAACTGAATTCCTTGAACACTCATTGTCCCTCTCAGTGCCTTTACTCTGTCTGTTTTGCACTGGTTCCTGTCACGCCTCTATGAGGAGACCATGCTCTGTGGAGTATTATCTCTTTTCTAATGAAGTTTCCTGTTGACTCTACCTTTGGTGTATGTGATGAATTCTTTCTACACTCTCCACCAAAGGACCCTCTTCTCTCAATGCAGGGCTTGGTCTCCTCGTCACTTGGGGAAATTTGCCCTGTCCTGCATTAACATGACTGATGTTTTTGCTGAAGTAAAATCTTAAGTAATGCATTTGCTGATTGCATGTTGTGTGTTTGGTGTGATATCGTAATTTGGTGCCTCATTACAGCTATGAAATTCACTTGCCAACAACATACAGCACCAACGAACTGTACGTGGTCTGGTTTTCATTTTGTATAACTTAATGTAACAGCCAAATGTAATAAATGTTTTATTTTTTATTTTTCCCTTGGCATTTCACTTTAAAGTGAGAAAGGGAAATAATTTTTTTTAAAGCAACTTTTCATTTCCTGGACTGTTTAATATTTGTGATTGTCATTCACTAAAAAAACAACCATCAGTGAAAGAGTTAATTGAATTCTAGAGAGAGTGGTTATCTGTCATTTTACCCTGTTCAGAATTGTCAAAGTACAATTACAATGGGAATTCTATGGTGTTGTTTTGATAAAGGTTCATGTTCATGAGCTCGAGCAATATTAAGTGATATACAAAGTGATGATTAAAAGGTTGGTGTTTACATTAGGATTTCCCTTCAGTTTCCTTTTGAGCGTTTTTGGTTTGATGGGAAAGTATTTAAAGGAATTAAAAATATATATATCTCATATGCTCAAGTGCCAAATGTAAAATTTGATGTCACCACCATCCAGATCATTATAAGTAGAATATATCCAACACCCAAAGAGCTTCTTTGTGCCCCTTGTAACCACGTCCCCTGACCACCACCACCACTATTCCGTCTTGCTTTGCATGTTCTTGAATGTCATATACAAGGAATTATACAGTATGTAGTTTTTTTGTGACTGGCTCTCCCTGAGGAGTTTATATGGATATGCATAGCTGGTTTGCTATTTCCAAGTAGAAGAAATATAGTGAGTGGAAGACTATATGGATAGTGGATGAAACATTTTTTTTGGCTGTTAATATAGAGAAGATATGAATATATATATTAGCTATTGGTGATTCATTATATGAGCTAAAGGAGAGTTTCTTACCCCAATAAAAAAAAAATCCTTATTGTGCATTTAGGGACTAGTTTCTTAGATTCCCTTTACTTTAAATTTATATCTTGTTATATTCATATTTTTTAATTTGCATTTCATTTCCACAACCCTGCCTTCTTGGCAGTGCCTGAAACAAGGGCTGAAGATCGTGGTGTCCTAAATAGAAGTGACAGGCTAATCCAACTACCTTGTGACATAGCATCCAACAAAATCTAGTTTTATTAGCATTAATTCTTATATTTAGAATTCATTTTTTTAAAAAAATCAAGATACTTTGTGGTCAGAGAAGGCCAGACAAAATGGTCAATGTGCGAATAAAGTTAAAGGTATTATTTAGTGAGGATCAGTAATCTGTCTGCCTTGTATTCTAGCTAGGCCTAGTCTCTAATTTCTTTGCTTGCTTTCCATCTATAGACTCATCTAGTCCCATGAAATATGACTAATAAGCTGATGAAGCCCAAATCTCTATTTCCAGTCCAGATCTTTAATAATACTAACCCCCAATGCCTCCTGCACATCTCTGGGCATCTTTGCCCATTTTTCAATTGCTTTGCTAATTTTTGTCATTGATTTATGTTTTCTGAATAGTAATACCTGGTTGGTTACATTTGCATGACCTCCATATACCTTCCTCCAGTCTATGCCTTCTCTTTGACTTTTGTTTATGGTGTCTCTTCATATACTGAAGTTTAGTTTGAATATAGTCAGATTTATTCACCTTTTCTTTTATGTTTTGTACTTTGGGATCTTGTTTTAAATTCTTTTCTACTGTAAAATCATAAAGATATTTATATTTTTGCTAAAAGTTTTAAACTTTTATTCTTTATGTTTAAGTTTTTAATCAACCTATTTTTTGTGCATGAGGTAGAGAACTAATTTTATTTTCTGTATGAATAGCTAATTGTTGTAGCAGCATTTATTGAATAGTTTAACTCTTCTTTAATGGTTTGTAATTTCACTGATCTCAAATCAAATTTCCACACATTCATGGATTTGTTATTCTTTTCCATTGATCAGTTTGTATGACCCATGTGACATTATCACACTACCATAACTGCTACAGCTTTATAGTAAGTATAAACACCCAGCAAGGTATTAATAACAGTTAATAGTCACCTATTCAAAATTAACTTTACTACTCTAGATGAATTTCAGAGTCATCTTGTTAAGATCTATGGGAAAAAACTTGAGTTTTATTGAAAATTCGTTAGGGACTCAGTTTCTCTGTCTATGCTGGTATTAATGGTTGTTATGACTAGATAGAATTAATTTTTTAGTGTGCTTAATGGTTATTATCATCAGTATCATCATCATCATTGAATGAGTATTTACTCTGGTTTCAAAATCTTAAATTCAAAAACCCCACCTTCTGACCACACTACATAATATTTGTGTATAAACAGATCTAAACTTAATCTTTGACATCATGAAGCTATTTAATGTTGAAACCATATCTATTTTTGTAGTCTGTCAGTCCATTCCTGGATTTATTTATTTTTCCTATTCTTAATCTTCACTGTTCTGCATTATTTACTAATTAAACTTTCTAATTGCTGCTACCAGGATCATTTTGAGCTCCAGTGACCTTCGTTTTTAGTTGCCAGAGCAGCTTTTCTTACCATCATCTCTAATCTAGCTATTCTTCAAATCTGACCACTCTCTATGTTCATCTTCCAAGATTTTGCCCCATCAGTTATCTTCTCCCAAATTCCCATTTTCTTAATCTCTACTGGCTCTGTTAACTGGTGGTTTCCATGCTTTTAGATTTCACCAACCAATACATTTTTAATTGAGAAAATCAACATAAATTTACCCATTTTATCAAGAAAAGATATTTAAAAGTAATATATGTCCACTATAATTCAATAAAAAATAAAAGCAATATAACAACAAAAAACTAGTTAAGACCACAGGCTCTGGAGCTAAACTGTCTCTGCCAGGGTAAATTATATAACCCATAAAAATGTAGAAAATTCCTATCTCTTAAGGTTATGTTGTATATACTAATCCAGTGAATTAATCTAAAGCATTTAACATAGTACCTGGCACATAAACATGAACAGTATCTTTTATCATCATCATTATTATTTCTCACATCTCTATCAACATATCTTTTTTATTATAGCTGCTCCTTGTTTTTTACAATTGTTGTTCTAGGGCTGTGCAGTCAGTATGATAGCACAATGTATCAGTGCTAATCACAAGTGGGTCTTGGGGATCTAATTAAGATTTCTGTAAGTATAAAATGCTTAAGGGGACCCCATGCAGATTTCTGGAGCTTTTTCTGTGTATACCCATCTCCCCTTTACAAAAATAATGATTAGAGAGACAAAAGAGTAGATTGTACAAGTTTATAGAGAGAAAAAAACAGGTTTCAAATGCTTCAAAATTTTGAAGGAAAAATTATAACTTAGAATTCTATACAGGCTAAGCTAACAATTGTGAGACTAGAATAAAGTTATTTTCAAACCTGTAAGTACTCAAAAAATATGCACTCCATGTATCCTCTCTCAGGAAGCTAATGGAGGATACATACCACCTAAATGAATTTAAACCCAAAAAAAAGACCATGTGATCAAGGAAATATGAAACCCAAAGTAAGAGAGTGGTAAAAAAGGTATTGCTGACTGATGGATTGAGACAGAAAGCTGAAATTAATGGACACCTGATATGTTTGAACAAATTGAGAAGAGACCCTCCTGGACTATATAGTGTGGGGCTAAATTAGTGATTATTACATGAGAAACTAAGCAAAGTTTTAAAAAAGGATTTTTATTCAAACATTTTTAAAGGGATAAACAAAATTTATTAAAAAGTATTTTGACTTTGGTGTTTGGTGTTCTTATACTTCCCCTTTGTTTGAGGAACCATATTTTAACTGCTTAGCCTTACCCAGTTTTAAGAGGAAACGCAGCAAACTGGAAATAAAAGCAAAATTAGAAATAAGACTGGTATCTGTAAATAACATGGTAAAAATTTTAAATAATATTTCAGAATACTTGTGGTACTAAAAACAAGCAATATATAGAATTGCCTATTAGAAAATTCCTAGAGACATGTGGTAGAATAGAGTGAGCTTGGAAAAAACCTTCCTACCCTATAATTCTGTGAATGTATATTGTGAGGCCATTTTTGCAGTCATTAAAGATAGACTTCTGTTAAGATGTAAATTTATACATCGATATATGCATACATAATAAGCTTAATTCTATAAACCTTTGAAGTTTTTACTTTTTTAGAAGCCACCTTTTTTTGCCTTAGAAATTCCTTGCTTACTGTAATTTTCATGTATAATAATTAATTACTAGGGCAGGTTCTTAACCTCAGAAGTTTGTGGAATTAGTCTACTCCAGATGCTGATGAATAGGCATTAAAATAGGAATGTAAGTAACACTTTGTGATACCACTGTTGTGCATGGAATAAATTGAGATTTAATAATATGTTGCTTTATATTTATCTGTTTTGTTTATATTTTGCTTTGAGCTTGTACATTCAGAGAAATAATGCTATTCAGGTTAAAGGCATCCAATAATATCTTGTCAACAGCTGATTTGTTTAGAAAATATATAGGTTATAAAAATCTTGAAATATTCAACAACTGAAGAACATAAACAATGCCAAGTATAAGGGATAATTTTATATTTCCTCCATATCATGTTAACTTAAAATATATATCAGTCATGGCTGTTCACACCTTTTCAGCCTCACTTCCCTTTTCTCATAATTCTTAAGCATATTGTTTTTTTGCTACTCCTGATTAACATGCTAGTTTTGACAGATTACTTTCAATCAGAAATTTTAAGTTACACACTTAAGAGTTTCTTATGTGCAGATTTCTTAGGTATTAGCAAATCTGTTCACACTAGTTTCATTTGCTATCTTAATACTAATCATTTTATGCCTGGACCATAGCAACAATCTGCCTGATATTTGAACTCTAGCCTCCAACTCTAATGTATCCTTTACAAAGCTTTAAAAGTAGTTTTTCTAATTTTTTTTTAAATAGACTTTATTTATTTATTTAGGAGCAGTTCTAGGTTTACAGAAAAATTGGGCAGAAAATACAGAGTTCCTATACGACACACACATACACTCAGGTTTTCCTATTAACATCTTGCATTAGTGTGGTACATTTGTTAACAGTCGCAATTGATAAACCAATATTGATATATTATTAACTAAAGTCCATAGTTTATATTAGGGTTCACTCTTCGTGTTGTAAGGTTCAGTAGATTTTGGCAAATGCATAACATCATGTATCCAGTATTACAGTATACATTATAATTTCACTGCCCTCTGCCCCAGCTGCAAACCCCTGGCAACCACTGATCTTATTATCTCTGTAATTTTCCCTTCAAATTGAAATTTTGACTGTCATTTAAAAACTAATTCTCTAAAGTAGACCCACATGTGTGAGAGAAAAAAAAGCAAGCTGTAGAATATACATATAGAATCCTATTTATAAAAATTTGAAACTGTGTGTACCCACATATTTGATTATACATAGAAAATTTCTGGAAAGCTACATTAAAAAATGATTATTCTGTGGAAAGCACAATGGCAGAGAGTTGATGAGGTCTTGTACTTTCTACTTCTATTTTTGAATTTCTTACCATGTGCAAATATTATTTAATAATTTAAAATATTTTAACTATAAAGTTTTAAAAATCTTTGGATAAAGGTTTTTTTTCAAACATGAAGGCACTGAAATCCACAAAAGAAAAGATCTAGGAATTTTAACTACATAAAAATAATAAAAATTCAATATCTATAAAGCATCCTAAAATCTGATCCACCCTATTTATCCACCTGTGATGTTCTTTAAATTCATATTATTATACCTGATATTCTCATGACTTTTTAATGATTTCTTGTTCCTTCTTTACACATTACTAACCTCCCACTTAGCATCTTCTTGACTCCTATTTTAGGCTTAGTTTCATTTTAAAATTGTGACCCTTTTCAGCAATACCAATCCACCTTCCCTTGCTTTATTTTATAGCAAGCATTACTTTCTAAATGGTTTGTTAGTTCATTAGATATTTAGTTGTTTGTATGTTTTTTCTCTGTCCCCCATGCTATTTCCTAGAAACTAAGGTACACAAAAATAAAGCTTTTTGTCTGTACTGTTCACTGATGAATTCCTCAGTGCCTGATTCGTGTAGTTGCTCAATAAAAATTGTTGAATAAATAATTGAATTGTTTTAAGATTATTAAACTTTGAATTTCTTAATTAAATATCAATTTATGTTCTTTTAATTCTGTTTCAGTTGGTGAACATTGTTTAATTTGTTGTATTATATAGTGAACATTTTCCTCAGGTGTCTAGATATTTTCATTTAAAACCTCACGTTCTCTACTACCCTTTCTGATAATGGATATGGAGGAAGAGCAGAAGGGCAGAATTTGGATTTTATCCCTTCCCACAAGTTTAAGACTTTAGAGTAGAGAGCTCCAGGCACGACAGATGAGATATAATGCTCTGTGTTTGTTGCTATTTCACTGGTTAACTCCTCTATTAAGGAATTGTCTTGACCCTCATAATCCAGCAGAAGGCTGTTGTAATCCACCAAAACCCTGGAGATTTGGGGAAGGAGTAGGAGAGTGAATGTCCCAATACTCCAGAGTATCTGGTCAGCCCACACTCTTTTCCATTAGCAAGTCACTTCAACAGACCCTTTATATTATGCTACAAGGCCTTATTATGTTGCTTATGATTTCTGTAGCAATCAGTTGTCTGGCACTGATTGTTTCAAAGCAATGTGGGGAAGTGGCAGGAATAATATCTAAAATGTATTCCTAAACCTAGCGGGTTTCCTCACAGTTTTTGATCTTACCCCTCAAGCCCTAGTTTCTGTGGTTACCTAGGGTTGGTTTGAAGGGAAGAAGCTAACAGCCCTTACTAGTTTTTGTTTTCTCAGTAACTATACATAAGAAAGCTACTTTAAAGACACAAGATAAGATAAAAGAATGGAGAAAGATACTCAAGTTAATATTAATCAAAAGAAAGCTGTAGTTGTCTGTAGCCATGCCACCCTGAACGTAGCCGATCCCATCTGATCTCAGAAGCTAACCAGGTTCCGGCCTGGTTAGTACTTGGATGGTAGATCACCTAGAAATACCAGGTGCTTTAGGTGTTAAAGAGAGAGAAAAAAAAAGCATGCAGTAGTTGCTATATTCAGACAAAACAGACTTCAGAACAAGGAAAATTATCAGGGAAAGGGGCATTACATAATAATAAAGGAGTAAATTCTCCAAAAAGATAACAAAACTTTAATGTGTGTACATCTATGAACATAGCATTAAAGTAGCTGAACATCAATCAACATCAACTAGATCTACTTGTCATTTATAGACTACGTCACCCAACAGAATATACGTTCTTCTCAAAAATGATAGACATGTTAAAAAAAAACTTGTATGTAAAAAGATAAACAGTTAATAGGTATACAGTAAATTTAGAAAGGTATTCACAAGGAAGTTTAACATCTGTAATATACAAAGAGCTCTTAGAATGCCACTATGAACATTCTTGTGTCTTGTGTATGTCTTTTGGTCTACATATGTATGCATTTTTGTTGGATTCTCTATTTACCTAATAATCCATTTGAAGAATTTTTTTTGTTCCTTAAAACTTTGAACTTAGTGGTTTTGAAGTACTCAATAAAATAATGCTTCCTAGGGAATATGGTTTCAATGAATTATAAGTGGATACTGATCACTGAAAAGTTTCATCTTTTCTGTCACTAACCAAGAGGGAAGCGGATCACTCTACTGGAGTGAGTGAGGGATCCTTTTTTTTTTTTTAAGGGATCCCTTTTAACACAGGGAAATTGGATTTCTGCTATACAATGGAGTAAATAGAACTAGGTATGGAATGTAGGAAATTCACCGAGATGCTTCTTAGTGTTCTCTTGGTCAATAGTCTAATAAAAACCTAGGACTTCCACTGAGACTCATCTTACAAAAATGAATGTTTGGGTCACCCTTGTAAAGAATCCCATTCAGTTTAGATGCAAGCAAAAAGTAAGAAAAACCTAGAATGACTGTTGAAAGCAAGCAACTATGTTTATGAATCTAAGCCTCATGACCAACTAAAAATAAAAAGCAGATTTTATGAAACTAATTGTTTTGTTACTTGATTCCTCCCTGACAATATATGAAGAATTTGGGGGTGGCTAATGATTTTGATTTCAGGTAAAAGTATGACTGAATTGACACCACCCCATGATGACTTCATAGCTGATGGGAGGAGACTGCCGGGTGGAAAAGAGTGAGGTGAACAGTTACTCCCCCAGCTCCCTCCCTGCCAGGTTAACTTGAGCCTCATGTGTACCTTGACCAAAGATCATTGCCTCTCTTACAGTGAACTCACAATTCTCTCTTCCTCCAGAACCTGGTTAACTTCCTCTTCAGTCCCCTGGGGCTTAAGAGTGCTACAGCTCCCCTGCTGTTAGTCCTCAGTTACAGAACTATCCTTCTAATTTTCATACCCTACACACATATTTGTAATTAGTCCCTTTGTAAATAAACCTTACTTATTAAATGATCCTGAGTGTGTTATTTGCTTCCTGTTAGGACTGTTACGAACTCGTCTTGTTTCTTGCCTAAAATCTACTTGGATATTAGCATAGCCACACCATCTTTCTGTTAGGTTTTGTATGATACACCTATTCAAGCTTTTCTGCATTCTAATTTTTATGATATGTCTCTTGAAATCAGGTTAAAGGTATATCTTTATAAATCCAAGGTGACAGTTCTTTTAATTGGGATAATCAATTTCCATTTAATATAAGTACTGGTATATGGGGCTTTAAAGTTACCATGCTGTCTTTTGTCTCATCTGTTCTTCACTATTTTTCTCTTTCTTTGGACTTGATCAAGTTCTTTTTTTATTCCATTCTTTTGATTAGCTTTTTAATTGTTCTTTTACTATTCTTTTATTAATTACTCTAGAAATCAGAATGTGCTTCCTTGATTTCTAAAAGCCCAGTATATATTACTTTATCCATTTTGCAGGACAGAGTGAATTGAATACCTTAGACTACTTCAACTTTATTTCCTCTCGCCTCTTAATTTGTTATTGTTATGTTTTAAATCTATGTTTTTTACACCACAGTATACTAGCATTGTTTTGTAAAGTTCACATTGAGATTTACCCATATATTCCTCCTTTTCGTTGCTCTTTGTTCCTTCCAGAATCTGACAGCTTCTGTTTTTCTCTGCTTAACGGCCACTCTTTCTTCTAATGCAAAAATGCTGATGACAAAGTCTCAGTTTGTGTGTTTAAAAATATCTTTATTTTGCCTTAAC
The DNA here is from genome assembly GCA_004027375.1 of Macroglossus sobrinus. Classification (NCBI taxonomy): domain Eukaryota; kingdom Metazoa; phylum Chordata; class Mammalia; order Chiroptera; family Pteropodidae; genus Macroglossus; species Macroglossus sobrinus. The sequence goes on from PVKZ01001331.1 coordinate 271,037, forward strand.
TTTGGAAAGTTATATAACTTGAATATGAATTCTAAGTTGGCAATATTTTCTTATAGTACTCTGAAGATAGCATTATTTTGGTTGCAAAACAATTGTCTTACTGTCATTGATTTGGTAATATCTTTTTCTTCTGTGCATTTAAAATTTTTCCTCTTTGGTTTTCAGCAGTTTTACTGTGTGATTTTATTTGCTGTTTTCTTGCTTAAGGTTTATGTGTCCTGAGTCTGAAGCATAAAACCTTTTGCTTATTTTAGACATCTTTTCAAGTATCACTGTTAGATTCTCACTCCTCTCCTGCTGAGTCTGGATTATACCTATATTAGACTTTTATTTTTTACCCTATACCATGTTTCTTCCTTTTTTTTTACACTTTTTCATTCTTTTGTCTTTCTGTAAATCTGTCTTCTGAACTGCTTCCAATATCTAATTTTGTCTTCAGCTCTGTACAATTGGCTATTAAGTCCATCCATTGGGTTTTTAACTTATGTCTTTCAATAATATAATTTCCATTTGGTTCTTTGTGTTTCCATTCACTACAAACATTCTTACACCTATATTTTAAATTCCTGAGCATATTAATCATAGTGTTTGAAAGTCTTCATCTCATAATCCTTGTAGGTTCTGTTTCTACAGTCTGTTGCTTCTCTGGTTTTGTCATATCTTTTCATATACCTGATAATTTTTTATGTGTGCTAGATATTGTATATAAAATATTGTAGAGGTATTTTGAGGCTCTAGATAGCCATACTTTCCTGTAGAGAGGATTTTTTTTTTTTTCCTTTTACTAGACAGATAAACTAGGGCCATTAGCAGACTCAGATCCCTACAATGCAGTTAAGGCCTGAGATGATTCAGTCCCTGCCAATTCTGATCTATTTTTAGTACACTCTGACTCCTATCTCGGGTATAACCCTTCAGGATCTCAACTGAAAGACTGAGGTGTTTATCTTTCTTGGTGAGCCCTAAACTCAGTTTCTCTCCGAACCCACTACCCTAGACCTATGAGCTTGCGGGTTATTGGCCTCCTCAGTTGCTTTTTGAAGAAATAGATGCCTGCAGCAGATGGGGAACCTAAATGCCAGGACCATCTCGGCAACCCATCTCTCTCCCCTCCCTAACATTGGCCCTGTAACCTTCATAGATCTGGTAGCTCCTCAATGCTTTACATTGGGTGGTTGTTGGTTTGTTTTTGTTTTTTTTTATTTGGCCCAGCTTTTCTAGTTCTTAGCAAAAGCATGATCAAAATCACATAGTTCTTCATTATCAGAAGTGGAACAGCAGAGGACTTGACTCATTTTTAATGTCGAAAATTGTACTGAATGCTCCCTTTATCCTCTCCATCAAAATGCACAAGGTAGTAGTTGTACATATGTTTATTCTATAAATAAACTATAAATAAATATAACGATGTATTTGTTATATATATACATATATATTATTTATACATAATATATAATAAATGTCCAGGTCCCCTGCAATAACTCGTACTCAGGCAATTGAAATACTGCTAAATGAAAAGTTATAGTCTCAGGAAAGTTAAAAGTATGTTCCAAGGGCATGGGGAGCCCAGTTTCATTAGAGAGTTCATGTATAAAAGCAGAGGTAAAGTTCTAGTTTTTATTCTTTATATAATAGAAAACTACTGAAAACTTTTTTATTATGGTACCTTTTAATAAAAGCTGTGTTTTGTCTGATAGTGATATGCAAGGTCGACGAGAAAAGAAAGAGTACAGGCAAAGAAACGCACTAGGAATCTACAGTAATGGACCAAATATGAATTGATAAGAGACATCATAGTGTAATGAAAAGAATGTTGACATTAGTCACAGGACTTGTAATTACTGGTTCTGTCAACTTGGATAATACATTTAATGTGTCTGATTCTGCTTCCTATTTACATGCCAGTCACCCTGTACACCTTCAGTAGAATGCTGGATATCTATTTTAATCTACATTATAAAATTTAAGGTGTAATGTGTATTTGAAGGCCCAAAGAAGTGAAACTAATAAATGTAATAGAGAACTGCATGCTGAACATCTCCACAATTAAAAACAAATAAATCACTATTTTCTTCCTAACCCTTTTCTTAATTTCCAAAATCAGCTTCCTCTTCTGACTGACCTCCTTAGGTGAATATATTTTCTGGTCACCAGAAATGTATTGAAGTAATCTTTTTCTTTCACTATTTTTACTTCTTTGGTCATTTAAATATATATTATACCTTAAATTTTATAATGTACATTTAAAAAGATATTCATCATTATATTTGATAACCACTCTGTGAATTAAGCAAAATTAACATTTCAGCATTCTATTGAAAGCCTCTCTCATTTTAATCTAATTTCCCCTATACTTAAATGAATAGAATTTTGGTTATACATTTATTATTATTATTATTTAACAGCCCTTCTAGTTCTACTAGAAAAATAGATTTTATATATTTTTTACTTGGGACCACAGAAATAATGTATCAGCATACTCCCTTATCCATTATACTTTGGCATTCTCAACCTTAGGGAAGCAAGAAAAAAAACTAAGCAGCAAGGAAAATTGTTGTGAGCTTTATTCTGTAGCAAAAATATTGATCTGTTTTTGAGGTATTAAGTGTTTCACTTAAGGAGAATTCTCCATTTAACTGAAAATTCCAATTATTCACCATGGACAGTAGGTCAGTGCAATCTGAAGGGCCTTGTCATTACTGGTATACTGGTAAATGTTTGACAACTAGCTCACCAGGAAAAAAAAAAAGGTTCTGACTGTGGTGTTTGCAAATGTCTCTGAGGTAAATACTCCCACTATGTCCCATATCAAGCTGCAAGACATCACTCAAGGAAGAATTGAAAAGGTGTATACTATAAAACTATAATATCTCTACCATTTGGATACCACAGAAATAACCACAAAAACACAGATAACAGTAAAATGTAGTAAAATGATCAAGAAGTGAATTTTGGGTATTTATTATTGAGTCTTACATATTGGATTTTAATATGATTATATTATTCATATTTAATAATGGCTGTGTTTAATACTCAGCCTGCAAACTTCCTAAAAAATTTAAAACTGGCCCTCATAAGGCAGCATAAACCAGCTCTAGCATACTACTGCCTGCACTCTTAGTTTTGGAAGAGACTTAGCTAGCGACTAGCCAATATGAGTTGAGGTGGTTCTGCTAGTTAATTATTTTTTTTTAAATCTTAATACTTAAATTTATATAAACAATCCTTAAATTCCACCACCTCACAAACTAAAGTCTTTCATGTGTTTTTCATATTCCTCCCTGTATGTTACCTTGTTATGACTTTATTACTTAAAAAACAATTTTAAGGCTGCTGTACATATTTAACCTGTGTTACATGTAAATACTGACAAAAGGAACCAAATAAACAATGGGCAAAAATACATAGAGAGATTTCTTCAAAGAAGATATACAGATTGCAAAGCAATACATGAAAAGATGCTGATCATTAGTCACTGAGGAAATGCAAATTAAAAATGACAATGGGATACCACTACATACCTATTAAATGGCTAAGATTGAAAAGAGAGATCATAACAAGTCAGGAGGAACTGGAACTCTCCTACACAGCTTGTAGGAATGTAAAATGGTACAACCACTTGGGAAAACAGTTTGTTGTTTTCTTAAATATATATATATATATATCTACCGTATGATCCAGCCATTCCACTCTTAGCCATTTACCCAAGAGAAATGAAAGCATATGTCCATATAAGCACTTGTACAAGAATATTTATAGCAGCTGTATTTGTTATAGACAAAAAATAAAAACAACCCTAATGTCTTGATAAGTAAATGACATATCCATATAAGGAATACTACTCGGCAAGAAAAAAAAATGAACTATTGAGACACACAGTATTGATAAATATAAAAATTATGCTGACTAAAAAAAGCCAAACAAGAAGAGAGAGCATACTGTATGATTCTATATAAACAATATTTTAGAAAACGCAAACTAATCTATAGTGACAGGAAACAGTTCAGTGATGTTCAGGAGATGAGGGGATCGAGGAGTGGAACAAGAAAAAAGGTTTATAAAAGAGTATAAGGACATTTGTGGTTATGTATACATTCATTATCTTGATTGTGGCGATAGTTTCATGGGTATATATGTATGTCAAATTGTGAAAATGTATACTTTAAGTATGTGTAATATATTGTATGTCGATTATATTTCAATAAAGCTGTTAAAAAATAATCTGGCCTGATCACTGAGCTAAGAAAAAGGCAACTGCTTGGTTCTGGACAGCACATTTCCATCTTTCAGGGAGAGTAAAAGTGTATAAAGTTCTTTGGGCAGCCCTAAGCACATTGCTGGCATATACTGAGATGTCAGGCAACTGAAATTCTCATGTCTTTATCACACATCTGTTAGGTCAGATACTCTGAGTGCCTCTCCTTACATTTCCCTAATATATTTCATATTATTTGTTTTACACATGACTATTACTCATAATGAGGCTTCAGTATGAATATTCAGTAGACCACTGTTTTTTTTTAGACTGTGTTTTATGAACACTGGGGATACCCACAGAACCACTTGAGGCATCCTGAGTGGGCGTGGGGACTGGAGATGGAAAGAAAGTGATCAAAGAATCTGAGTGGGCAAGGCTGCATCCTCTGACTCAAGCAGCTTGGTTTTACAGACTTAAGGACTTCTGGGGAAAAAACAAAGTATGAAAATCATCTAAGTTTTATCCACAAACCAAGCTTAGAGCCTGATGCATAGTAGGTACTCCATAAATACCTGCCGAGTGAATCTTGATTAAATTCAAAATGCCCGTCATTTCTTTCTGCACACTTACTGTTTCTTAATTGTTTAATACAGATTTTTATTGTCATTTGCGTTTCTTGGGATAGGAATATTAAGTTTTGAGAAGTTATGAATTACACTAAAACAATGCACCAATAATTCTTCCCATAAGCTGCCTGAGGTGACCTCTGAAAATGGTTCATTACTCTCTTGACCCAGAAACCCCCATCAAATCATGCTAATTAGGAGTCTCAAATCTTCGTGTTCACTTTAAGAACACTCATGAAACTGCCCAGGCCATCTAGGGTATGCCTGTCTGAAAAGCCACCAAGGATCTGAAGGATGTTACTTTACAGAAGCAATATGGGCCATTCTGTCGTTACAATGGAGGAGTTGGTAGGTGTGCCCAAGTCAAACAGGGGGGCTAGACACAGAGTTAGTGACCCAAAAAGAGTGCTGAATTTTTGCTGCACATGCTAAAAAAATGCTGAAAGTAATGATGCACTTAAGGATTTAGATGTAGATTGTCTGGTCATTGAGCACATCCAGGTGAACAAAGCTCCCAAATTTACAGAGCTCATGAGTGGCTTAAACCCTACGTGACCTCTCTCTGCCACACTGAGATGATCCTTGCTGAAAAAGAACAGATTCTTTCCAAACCAGAAGAGGAGGTTGCAGAGGAAAAAAAGATATACTAGAAGAAACTGAAGGAAAAAAAACTTATGGCCAAAAAACAAACTAACTTATGGCCCAGAAGTAAACTCAGCATCAAAGAAATGTTAACAAAAGTAAAATCAGACGGGGAAAAAAAAGCACCAATAAATATAATGTACTAAAGTGTACCATTTTCTAAAAGCACTAATTTTATATACATATTCACACATTGATTAGCAATGTAAGCCTCTATTAACAAACCTTATGGGTATTCACACCACACACCACACACACACACACACACACACACACACACACACACACACACACGGGTTCTAAAGGCTGAGGGAATAAAAATCACACAACCACATGAAAAAATTACCCTTACAAATTCATGATCTGCCTAAACAGTCTTTTTTGTTTGGTTCATTTTTCAGTTTCCCTCAGCAGAAATAAAAACTCTTATGAAAATTTAGAGTGCATACTTGTTTTAGGAACAAAAGTATAAGGAAAAAAAAAATCCTGAGAGACTGTACTTTTATATAGTGAGCAAGGTAGAAAAGAACGTTTGCTGGTTCCTATTTGCAAGCAATTGATAGTGGCAGGGGAGAGGAATGTGGATGAACCAATCTGTCCCTGAAGAAGCAAATGGGGTCTAAGAGCCAACTTAATCGTACAATGACACTGAAGCTTAACTGCAGATTCCCTGGCCACCAACTTCTAACTTCCTAAAGCTTTCCTCCAACAACTCAATATGATTTTGCCCTAAATCCAATATTCCTGCTTTGCATGAGTATTTGCCCTAAGACATAGGAAGTAAGTACTGTTGCTTGAAATTAGAATTTCCTGCTAACAAAACAGAAAGGTCGGATGACTCATTCTGATGAACAGAGGAGTAAATCATTCCTGCTATGTCAATTTGAAACTCTCTTAAGCATTTTCACATAGGAACCTAATACACACACAGAGAGGTTGGATTTAGAGAATAGCCCTTTGCGGGATGACGTAAAGACATGACTTTTCTATTAGAAATTATGTTCTGAGTTCCAGAAGAGGAATGAAACTTAAAATGTATTTAAGCCCTTCCTTTCTTTACTTTCTCTTTATAAACCTGTTTGTCCTATCTGCCCAGCATTTAACTCTACTCAAGGGTCACGACATCAAACAAAAAATTAGACTTCAGGTATGTGACGAAGGATTTTTATAACCTCTATCCGTGTTTCTCAAACTAGAATCTTTTAATACTATACCAGATTTTTTTACATTTTATTTATTTCATTAATCTATATAATAATTAATATAAGCATAGTCCAGATCACCTTGATTCCCACTTCAACTAAGTACTGCCGTGTGTTTTCAGAGCCTGTGTGTGTTTAGGTTCATGATCTTGTTGGCACCATGTAATAGCACTTTATCTTAGGCAAATGAGAACAGAAATAAATAATAAATGCTTATTTCTGGAAATGTGAAAGCCAAATTACATCAATGGGAGAATGACAAAGGTTTCCTAAAGGTTTTATTAGAGAAAACGGATCATTACATATGGACCACAGCATAGTATACACGTGCCAAATTTTAAAAAACCTAAACTGTAGTAGTTAGTTTTATATTTGCTTCCAAAACCAATTTGTAAAAAATAAAATAAAAATCAAGTAGCAGATATCAATTTTATTAGTTTACATTTTTCTACATTTACCATATAAACTTTACTTTTAATTTAAATTCACCTCCTGTACTATGGGGTCTTTAGTGCAATTATTGCAACTATTTTAGATCTTTCTCAGAATCATACCCCATTTAGATTATTTCATCCCATGTGGTCTCTTTGCCTCTAGTCTCCACCCAACACTTTCCTTACATCTTCCATATTGCTATCATAGTTATTTTTATGTAATTAAAGTCTGATTAAAACTTTTTTCTGCTAAAACTTCAATGTCCCCATCCTATACCCTTCATCATAAAATCTGAACTAACATGGCATGTTAAGGTCCTCAAATTCTTTCTCTTCTCCCACCAGTAACACCCCCCACTCTACCCCCAGCCTGCCTCTCTCTCACTCACACATGTTACTGCAGCCAAAGTACTTTGGAAACATACCATTCAAAAGTATTTTGAAACTTTGTTGTATCCTCTGTCTGGAAGCCTTCTTCCCTTTTCTTTTTCCAGCTAAGTCTCTTTCTTCCTTCATTTGTTTTAAGAAAACTTTCTTCTACAGTGAAACTTCCTCTGAATTAGGTACATTAGTATTACTCTGTGCATGTATTTATGCCATCAAAAACACCATGTAATTGTCTGATCCTTAATGGTCTCCCCGATTAAGTCTTTCTTAAAGGTGATATTTGGGTCTTTAGGTTATCTTCAGCATCTAGCTCAGTGTCTGGCACATAATTGGTATTCAAAAAAAAAATTTTAATGAACATTTAGGAGAATGGGAGTGATTCTGTCAACAGATCTCTATTACATTAATTTCTTCAGCCTAAACCTGAAAGAGCTCTTCTTAGCTTAGTCAGACCTAAATATCGCCGACTGACATACTGCATGAGTCTCTTGGTCTTGCCTCAACCTGCATCAAAAGCAGTCCCACATTATAAATGAATGTTTTCTAAAACTGTAAATGAGGCAGCTTTTTGGAAGGCAGAACGTGCTATTATATGTGAACAATGTTACAGTGACTAGATTTCAAGCTGGCAAGTATAAAAAAGCAATTAAGTTACATAGAACTGAACAACAATGGTGGTAGCCTGTTTTCTAGAGTAGAAAACCTTTAAGTGCTTGAGTACAGAGGAAGAAGAAAAAAGGGTTTCCTCCTCATTCCCAGTTCCCTGGGAATGTTTAACTTTGACATTTTTCTTCTCCCTTCTGCACAACTCCCCATTGAGTCTGCAATGTCCTTCTTACCTTGCCTTCTGTCCCTAATTAGCACCCAATCCAAGTCAGTGCTAGGCATTTAGCCCTACCCTAAAATGCTCCAGAGTTAATTTTCCCCTTCTCTCCATTAGTGAGAACACAAAGGAAAACAAGGAAAGCTAAATTCACATAAATCTGTGAATATCTTAATTCTTGTAGATTTTTCATAAAAAATAAAAAAAGTCTTGGAGAGTTGAATTTAAGGCATTGTAGCACTCAGAGCTCTTTTTTGAGGGGTCTTTTTGTATGAATGGGAATCTGTCATACTGTTCTCTTACCAGGTATATATATGGTAAAGCTCAACCTCATTACTACTTAATTATTAACTTTTGAGATTTACTATGCCATGATGATGGGATAGCTCTGAAATTGTCATACTTCTTTAACACCAAATGAGCAAAATTCTTTAAGTAATTATTTTTTAGATGAAGTGGAATGTTTCTTAGTAAAGTTCATTCTTTTAGTCCCATGTGTTATGTACAATAAAAAAAAAAATCAACAGGTACTAGATAGCATGTATTAAAAACTAAAAGCCTCACATAGTGGCTCCATTAAATCACTTTGATACTATGTAGACCTGATCCTTTAAAATCACTATGTACAACATTCCATAATCACTCCTAACTTAAAATTCTTTAGCAATTGGGCTTTGGGTGGTAAACACACAATAGAATATACAGATGTCAAATGATAATGTACACCTGAAAATTATATATTTGTATTAATAATGTTACCCCAATAAACTTTATTAAAAAATAAACAAAATAAAAAAAAATTTAGCAAAATAATTTTAAATTTATCATCACTACTTTAAGAATTCTCACATAGATATATTTAAACAATCAAATTCAGTATTGGTGAAATAATCATTTCTGGTTTAAATTATACCATTTACTTTAGATATTTTGTATTGTTATTGAAGCAAGAAAGATTATAATTATTGTTTGGAAGTAATTTTAATTTGAACTCCTAATTTTCAGTTAAGTACTGATAAAGTTAATTCATATATTGGGACCCACAAAAAAGAGGCCACCCCAATGGCCTGACCCATGTCACAGATCTAAACCTAGGTCAGTCTGCACTCACAGGAAACACCTGTCAAGGAAACCTAACCTACACCAATCACAATGCTCCAACTCAGCTATATAGATAGCTCACCTTACCTTAGGAAACAGGACCTGCTGGCCTTACAAGGAAATCCCCGACCTCCTAGCCAATCATGCCTTTTGTGTCACTGCTTCTAATGCTCCAAGAAACTCACTCCTGCCCCAAACCCCTCGGGAACAGTGCTCCACTCACCGTGAGGCACCGGACTCCCCTAGTCCATGAATTGTTTCCCTTGAATGAAAGACAGCAAACTTGTTACTAAAGTGTTTTAGTTTTGTTATTTGACAGTACCTCACCCTAATCCTTATCTGGATAAGTAACCCTGATTTTCAACCTACTTGATTTCATTTGAAATTAAAAAAAAAATTTATATTTAGAGAATGCCAAAATCAGTGTATTCTCTTATTTCTAGCCATAATTATCAACTTTTTTCAATAAAATTTGTTTAAAATTTTTAATCACTGCTTTATTAAGCAAATAATATTGATGAAAATACCATCAAATTTAAGACTAATAGACAACAAATGCTTATTATTATAGTAAAACCAAATTAAACTGCATTGTTGGAACTGAAGGAAAAACCTCTTCCTGGCTGTAAATTTTTCATATTTTACAAAGATGCTATATCTCATTTATCATCGGTAACCTGAAGAGTATTACAAGCTGTTGAAAATATGTAGTAGTGTTTCCAGACTGATTTCACATTCTCATTAATTTTTTAATGTGCCTTAATTCACATACCATAACATTCACTCTTTTAAAGTGTACAACTCAGTGGAGTTTAGCATATTCACAGCGTTGTATAACCATTACAATTATCTAGGTTTAAAACATTTCATCACCTCCACCAAAATGACCCTATAACTCAGAATTCATTCCCCATTCACTCAGCCCCTAGTCCTTGAGCAATCAGTAATCTATTTCCAGGCTCTATGGATTTGTCTATTGTAGTCATTTCATATAAATGTAATCATATAATATGTGGCTTTTTGTGTCGGGCTTTTTTTACTTAGAATACTACTTTCAAGCTTCAAGATACATGTTGTAGCATATAGAAGTATTGTATTCATTCTTACTAATACTATTCCATCATATAGATATAGCACATTTTATCTATTTACTCAGCTGATGGACATTTGGATTGTTTCCACTTTTGGCTATTATGAATAATGCTACTCTGAACATTTATGTGTATAAGTTTTTACGTGGAAAATATTCAAATTTATTTTTAGCTCAAACATTTGTGCATGAGTCATTATGTACTAAAAAACATCTTAATTCAAGGTCAAAATGATATTCTTAGCATGAAAGAGTAGTTTTCTAAACACATTACCTTGTCTTGATCATAAAAATGAGCTTCCGAACTGGTAATATACAGAAACTCATTTGATTTTTATGCAAACAATATCAAATAACATTTGGTTGACTTATGTTCTAAATTACCTACTCCAAGCAGAATACATATACATGCATTCTGGATATAAAATCTAAACTATGGCATTTACAATTTAATTAAACTAATAAAATGACATTCACTGTGTTAAAGCCAATGTCTTTAGCAAGTTATAAAATTCTGAGAAAACACGCAATACTAAATAGTAACAAAGATATGTACTAATCTATGTTAACTATATTTATTCACAAGCATATTTTAATTAACTCTTGTACTCAAGCTATTATATGTGGCTTCACATAATATATGATGCATTCACATAATATTAAGACTTTGGCACACCTTCATTACTTGGATTAGTTATAACACTGCCACTTTTATACTAATTTTCTTGACCTTTTATATTTCCTCACGTTTCATGCCAATTCATGCAAGAAAATCCTATCTACCATAATTAGAAAGTTTTTGAGATTTAAATATATTAAGGATGAAATTGCTTTTAGCTTATCTTTTCTATATTTTGTACCTGCATTTTTTAACATTTCTTTCAATATACAAAATCATAATCTTCTTAGCATATTGAAAATGCAATATAAACACACTATTATTTTTCTTTTTTTTTCAGATGGTAAATTAAATACGTCAACTGAATAAAGTCAACTTTAACTTTATTTGTAATCATAAATTGGGCTCTGTATAACACTAGATATGTGAATATTTATTTTAAAGTCTGAGCTAATCCTAGGCTACCTCCTTAAATTTCAAAATGCTTTCAGGCCATGTTCTTTTTAATTTTAACCTTAGCAAAATTGAGCAAAAGTGTTAAGTTTGCTAGTGTGAATACAAATAAACAGACAGCATTATCAACCAAAAAATTCACTTCAGTGCCAAATAGAAATGAATTTAGGGTAACACTATCACTTGTCTCCACTAAACATGGATAATCTAGAACTCCACATACTAGGATTTATTTATACGTCATCATTGCTTGTATATTATCTTGATAGCAGTCAGTGTAAAGAATATAGTGGTACCATTATAAAACAAAGGTTTAATTTCAGATGCATGTTGTAGGGCAGAGAAGCGCATGAGTGGATTTCTTTATCTTCAAGCAAAACTCCATTACAACGAAATTTTCTGTAAAACAAAGTATTTTCCAGCTCCAACTGGCAGTCTACTTATTTAAAAGTAGGGTTGAATATAAGCAATACTGCTGCAAACAGAGAATTTAGAAAATTCCTTGTAGTTACTGGTTGGAACTTTACTTGGAATGGTAAGGAATGCATAAATATTTGAGGCAGAGAATATGTATTTGTTGTACTAGTGGACAAATCAACGTTGGCTAATAGTCGAAAGGCTAAAAAACAGCTTAGTGGTTGAGTGTGAGTTTTGAGGTCAGCATGCCTAGGTTTAAATTCTCACTTTCCTAAATCATTATGACCTTGAGTGTTTCATCTATATAATGTGGATTTGATCAGATAATGAATTAAAAGACCCAGCATATAGTACTTCAAATAATTATTATTAATACTTATTTTTAACAATTTCAAATATGCAATATTTTAATTTCACCCTTGGTTGTTACTTTCATTTTTCAATTCTTCTACCACATCTTATTTATAATGGTGTGTAATAAATAAAAGTGATATAGTAAAACCTAAGTTACCCAGTATACTTGAGAAATGAATCATTCTAGTTAGGTACATTTTTCATAGGGTAGCTTTATAGGTCTCAAAAAAAAAAATCAACATATTGGATAAAGCGATTTCCTAAACCTATCACACACTTCTATGCCTTCTTAAAGAAAGTATACTGGTGGTAACTGTTTTCTTGACGAATCATTAATGCTATGAATATCGATTAATTCTATTTTAAATTTCACAATCCCTTCAAGGCCTTCCAAAAGGAATAAGCCTACTTGACTCTACCTAAGGTTTTTTTTAACACATAGTTCATGAATAGAAATCAGGGTGTGTGAACTTGGATGTGAAAACATAAATTACATCTTCGTTTTTACTAATCTCTAACTAAAAATTAGAATGTAATGTTGAATGTAAGCAACAACTAGCTGTACCTATGTCTGTGTCACCAATAGGAACCACAAATACTTTTATAACAAATGTTGCAAAGCCTTAAAATATTTCTGTTCATCATTATTTCAAAATTTTGGTCTTTACTAGACCCATCATTTAATCTTACTGTGTTAAAACACACATATATTCCTATGCCAAAAATGTTTTTCTTTAATATTTGAGACTCTATTTCAAAATGTTTTTTTATGATGCTATGAATTTTATTTTATACATTTAAAAACATTATTCTAAGATGAGTCCATGGTTTCGCTAGACTGCAAAAGTAATTTGTGGCACCAAAAATATTAAGAACTCTGACTTCAAGTCTGTCCCAGCCTGCCATGCTGTTAATTCAGAGAATTAACATGTTGTTATACTTTCATACTGAAGTTTGCTTAAATTAGGGTAATACAAATGGGGTTCTTCAGCACATTTCTCTTGAATATTTTGAGTTCCCTCTGGTAGGTAAGAATGTTTCCTACCTCCCCTGAATCTCGGCTTCTGAAAGAACAAAACAGAGGGAGAAATGCATCAAAATTAGACTCAAATGGCATTGAAAGTAGAAATATAAAATATTCTACTCTCCTACTTTCTAACTTAAGAGACAATATACAACTCCATTCAATACATACTCTGCCATTTATTAGCTTTGTGTTCTCGGGATAGTAACTTAATCTCCCTGTGTATCAGTTTCTTTATTTGTAAAGGGGGTTATCAGGCACAATACCTGGTACATAATAAGTGTTCCATAAATATTACCTATGTTATTATTCTTACAGATTTGTTTCACACTATGGCCTGTTAATGTCTAGTTAGTTTATTAACTTACATTTATACAGCACTGTAGCCTACAGTGCCCTTCTACATACATTATGACATCTGAACCACACAATAACCCTGTGAGAAAGGACATCTATTATTATGCCTAGTTTAGCATTGAAGAAACTAAGAAAAGTGCACCATATCACACATATGGGAATAGAGCCAGAAATCAAACCTGGATTTTTCCCTCCTCTCCAGTTGCCTAATCCTGTGTTTTTACTATTTTAAACTGATTAAAAGAAAGAACAAAGGAAAACCAGGAGGAGGAACAGAGGTATTCTGTAGGCCATGAGGTGAGCACTTGAGTGCTTTGCTACTCACAGAGAAGTTCTATGAGAATAATTTGTATCACCTGGGCGTTTTTAAGAAAGGTAAAATCTCAGGCTCCACCCTAAATTATTAAATCAAAATCTGCATTTTGAATAAATCTCTAGGTGATTTACATAGATACTAGTTTGAGAAGCACTATTTCACTGATTGCTCTAGTGACACTATTATGAACAGTATACATTAGTTCATTTGTCACAGACCTATTAAGTTTTAATTAGGTAATACTTTCTTTTAACAGGAAATAACTTGCTACTTTACTTTTTAAAAATTAAGTATATTTAAAAACAAGTTATATCTCCATTTAATTCTTAAAGATCTCCATTTCATTTAGGGTAATTTAAAAGAATGTTAGAAAACTTTAAGCAGGTCAGTAGTTTTAAATTTCTTTAAAAAATTAATGTCTTTCTAACCTTTGCCTGAAGGAAACACTAAGAGCAAAATCACCCTCTCTATACTTCGCACTCGGCAGATTAAAACAAGCCAATCCTATCCTTGTATTTCTTCCCCTGGATGTTTCAGTAAGTATTGTTTCACAATGCTGTGGCTCTAGGAATGGAAACAAAGCAACAGGAGGAAAAAAGTATTAACTCTATTCCCATACTTAAACCTAGGCGGATGGTAGAAGTTGATTACAGCGAACAGTCCGCACCTATCTCCCTATTCGCCATCACCATATATTCACAGTTGAGCTTGATTCCTAAAATGTTCTAATTCTGGGAACAGGACTCAGGTCCGCTCTTCTCAAATCCTGTAGTGTTAGAAATACACTACATTTCGGCAGGTGGGCGCGCTGATTAGCGGTCCGCTAGGTTCCACTTTAAATGACTGTTCCCATTCGAGGAGCGCTTCCTCCTACTGGTTAACCGGCTCAGATCCGCAGGCGAGTAAATATCGCTCACCTGCTCCACCGGAAATTTCAAAAGCCCAGTCAACCAGGACTACAGGTATCTAGTAATTAATCCATGGCACCTCCCACCGCACATTCCTGATTGGGTGCGTGAGAAAAGGATGTGCCGGCGCGCTCTTACCAAACCGGGGAATTCCATTTCCTCTTCTTCTATCAGCATAAGCACTCAGGGGCGGTGCTTCCCTGGCGAGGCCCGCCCCAACACGAGCCGGTGCCTCACTTCCTCTCGCGAGGATTTCAGGATTTGGGGGCGGGCCCCCATCCGGAAGAGCGCACAAAACTGTCCTTAAGTCATTGCAGACCTACAGCTCCTGTAAACCAGCCACGAGGTTCTCGCGAGATCCGCCTCCTTGATACCAAGTGAGAAAATTGGGGGACTCTGCTGGGAGGGGCGTGGGATTCGATCGCGCAGCTGCCGTTTCCATTACCTTCCTCCCATGGTCTCCTTCCGGTTCTGGATGCTTCTCTGAGTCTAAGAGTTTCCGCCGCTCGTCTACCCTTCCCCCCAGCCCATGACCCGCCTCCGGCCCCCGCCCTCCCAGTCTAATCTCCGATCTATTTAGTAAGAGGGTGATGTTCTGAAAAAAAGGAAAAGCGGGTAGCACTGACACTCTGTACTGGAAGTGAGAAGTAAACCGTTTTCCAGCATCCTTACATTCGTCCTGTGCTCGCGGCGGCGGCGTTGGCGGACTGATACGCGGCGGTGAAGAGGCAGGAGGAGGGGGGAGGGGCGGAGCGTGGCAGCTGGCAGTAGTTCCGTCAGAGCGGACATCTTGTTGCTGTGTCGTGCGCGTGAGCCCCGTAGGGCCGGGGAGGCACCAGCTGCCGCGCGGGGAGGAGGCCGAGGCCGCAGCTTGAGGGAGGCCCCGGCCCCTCAGTACGCTTGGGTGCGGACGGCTAGGGGAAGGGAAGGGTGGCCGGCCCACTGGCCGGCCGGGTAAGAGAGGCAACACAGGCCCTGGGTGGCTTGAGTGACCAGCCTGTTGGGTGGGGTAGGGTGGGAAGGCTGGAGGAGCCTGAGCCGCTCCTGCTTAAGGGGAGGGGGAATGGGCGCGTCCTCGCGCCTAAGCCGGAGCCTCTGGGGCGGCACGGGCGCGTGGTGGTGGTGGTGGTGGTGGCTGGCTGGGCGGGCGGGCGCGCGCGGGAGCGCGCTGGAAGGCGGAGTGTACGGTGGCGTCAGGGACGACACAGAATAGCTCTAGCTGCGGGGACAGCTACATACATCAAGCCTCTTCTCTTCATTTCCTTCCTCTTTCCTGCCGCACCTTTGAGTTAGAAACCGAAAGAAGCCCGGCGTAAGACCGGAGCCTCCTGTTTCCCCCTCCCCCCTAGCCTTTCTTTGCCCTAGTGACGCCGGCATACGCCGACTAGGCCCCGGCTCCTCCTCTGCTGGGCTCCGGACCCTGCCCCGCACCCACCCCTTTCTCCTACGCCTCTTCCTCTCCCACCCGTGTCTCTTCCTTTCTAGAGGCCGGGAAGTCAAACTTGTAGCCACCCCTCCGCTCTTCCCGTCACTCTCGCCCCCTCTTCGGGCCGAAGGACGGCATAGAGGCTGTTGGTGGCCTTGCCACGCCACCCCACCCACCCCGGATCGCGACCGTTTTAAGGGACCTGGATTCATCGGGGCTCTCCGGGGCCTGTGCGAGTGCTGATCTGCTTCGTTTTTGCAAAAGGCGCCTGTGTCTGGCAGAGCCGGTGTGAGACGAAGAGACAATCCTTCCCTGTCGCCAGGATAATCAAGAGTTTTGTCCGGACCTTTGAGCACACACCGAGATAGTGAACCAGACGCAAAGCACAGACTATGGCGCTGAAACGGATTAATAAGGTAACTCATGGGGCTGAAGGAGAAGGGGTCATAGGAGGAAAGGCTCAGGCCCAGAGGAAGTATCGGGTGAGGGAAGTGTAATTATGAAAGTATTTTTTTCTTGCGTCGTTTCTTCCATTGGGGGATGGGGACGCGGATGTATTTTGTGAAGAAATGAAGTTTAAAGCTAGGGAACAGAACCTGTGGCAAGTCGAGTGTTATCTTGAGTATTTCAGTGGAATCGATGCAAATTCGGAGTGAGGGAGAGTGATTTCAGGCGCCCCAGTTTTGTTTCTAAAGGAAGTTAGTCCTCTGTGGGTCAAAATTGCGGAGAGATACTCCAGCAGATGTCATGAGGCTTCCAATTCGGTGCTTGAAAACTTATTTTAGTTGTAGGATCAAGGTTCTAGGCCGTCTAGGGGGAAGAAAGGTAGGAAGTGGGGAGAGGACAACAAATCCGACGAGTCCCGAACTTTATTAGGGGTTGGGGTAGAAGTCTTGCCAGCCGAAGAATAGTGAGTCAAGTCAGAAACTTCATCACTGGGCGGGTTATACAGAATAAGTGGGGTTGGGAGGAGATGGGCTGACACAATGTTGCAACTTAGTTCAGGTTTTTCACCCGAAGCTATCAGAAGCACACTGGGAACTGATGTAAAAGCTTTCTGGAAGCTCCCTTTCTCTTTTGGCGCTGGGGGGGCGGGGGCGGAGAGGGAGGTATTGGGGGGGGTGGTAAGGGGTGCGATGGCAGTAAGCTAAGGTTAAGTGTACCTATTTATGTCTCAACCTATTTAATCATACCCTCGGAGAAGGTTGTTTGGCTACTTAAAACGTGATACTAAACTAACTACATAAGTTGAAATAAAAAAAGGATATTTCGAGTCTGGGGCGAGCAGAACCTCCACCTCCGGTGGTTTAGTCTCATTTTCTTGCTCTAACTTCTATCCCGCATTTTAAGATGGCGGCTGCTTTAACTGGTTCAGGCTCTTTCCGGCATATCCTTTCGTAATATAAAATAATATTCTTTGTTAAATGTTAACTTTTATATCAGGTCGTACACTAGATCTGAAACCTCCTGCTCAAGACATATGTATTCAAACTCTCAGACCATATTTCCCTTTTTTGTAACTTGTGTATGTCTGTGTGGTGTTTGGTTCTTGCACAATCGAGGAGGGTGGAGTATTTACAGCTAACTTGAAAAAAATGTCATGGAATAAATTCAGCCTTACTAAAACTAGGAGACAGGAGATTGTAAGTTAGAATCTTTGGTTTTGACAGGTTAATTTTTAAAAGAGGTTATACATGAAAGGAATGACAGGGACTTGGCTTTATTTACCAAAATAGACCTGATGCTTAATTTTTCATTTATTTAATACGTGTAACTTTGATGTTTATTGGTTTATGAAAGATGAAGGTTTAGATTTTCAGTATATTGATACTGAAATCTGGGATTTTGTTTTAGGCTATCATTGCATTGTCATTGTGTGAAATATAAACTTAAATCTTTGTATTTGAGAAGATGGGAAATGAGAGAAAAACATTTTAGGAGTTAAGACTTAAATTAAGGATTACTTAAACACCCCTTTCTGCGACCACTTTGTAGGCGAACAACACGTAGAAGTATAGTTATCTTTTATGTCATAGTTAATACAAAGAACATAACATTTAGTACAAATCAAAACCTTTTTTATCTATGGGAATTAATTCAGGCCACTGAGATGTGGAATAATTTAAATCCATAGCTTTTCATCCATGTGGAACAGAATACTTTAAAGGAAGGTCTCATTGATTTTTTTTCTTTTACAGGTGATAACCAAGCTGCTGTGACACCACTTAAATGATTTAAAAGCTCTAGAGAGGCATTATAATGGTTAAGAGTGTGAACTTTGGAGCAGAAATGCTCCAGTTAAAATTCTAGGACTGGGCAAGTTATTTGTGTTCTCTATAAAGTGAATATTTGTGTTATATGAACAGTAAACAATTTGAGTACTTAGTGTATACCATACAGTGTTCTAGACACTAGGGATGCCCAGTGAGCAAAACAAATTTTAGTTTTTGGTGGTTGGTTGTTTTTTAGGTTTTTTAGGATTAAATAGGTTAATGTGTAGCTTTGGACCCCCTCACCCTGCACATGACACTCAGATTATTACTACTATTATTTTAATATCACTTTTTAATCTTCAAAAATTTTATTAAAGAACTTTTTTAGTCTACTACTCTTCGTTAATAATAGATTTTTATAATACAGAAACTCGACATATAACACTTTCCAAATTGGAAAGATGTGTTTATCTCAGATTTAATTGATTTAATCTATAGAAAAGTTTTCACACACGTGTTGTTTGGTTTTCAGCAGTTACTGGCAGAATCACTCCATTAAACTTAAAAAGAAAAAAGAAAAATTTCACGTCCAAACAATTTTAGAAAGTGAACAACTGATGGGAGATGTTTTTTATTTTAGGCACCTCTGTTCTAGAAATATGAAGTCAA
Organism: Macroglossus sobrinus; assembly: GCA_004027375.1. Classification (NCBI taxonomy): domain Eukaryota; kingdom Metazoa; phylum Chordata; class Mammalia; order Chiroptera; family Pteropodidae; genus Macroglossus; species Macroglossus sobrinus. Next base: position 290,296 of record PVKZ01001331.1, read on the forward strand.
GTAGGCATCGATGTTCTTTATTTTGAATTATTGTCTGCAGTCCTCAAATTTCAAATATTAAGGCATGTCTATTTCTCATTTTAATGAAATGCTTTTCATTGGAATATTTCACTATTGGTTGTTCATTTGATCAAGACTTTGAATTTGTGTTTTTTTTAAACTTATGTTTTTACTATTTTTTTTTGTTTGAATAGTTTTTAGACCAAGCAGCCTTATCAAATAACATTATTTTTTACTTTTTAAATTTTTTTGCTGTACTCATTTGGACAAGCCATAGTTCGGTCTCAAGCTATTTATTAAACAACAGTAATTAAAAATACTCCCAAGCTGATTGGTGATGTTTGGGAGTCAGAAAATTTTACTGCCATTAAAATAACTACAGTGCGTGTGTTTTGGGTGAACCAAGCCTAAACAAATAGCCCATGCTTTGAGTGCTTGCAGTGTGTCGGAACTATTTGAAACACTTGCATTGATTCATATATTTTACATCAGTCCCACGAAATAGGCACAATTATCCCCTCCATTTGGAGACACAGAGAGGTCAAAGAAACACAGGGTCATATCATGACAGGGTCGAGATTGGAATCTAGGCAGTCAGGCTCCACAGTGTGTTCTTAACCACTACACTGTCATGTCACATGTTTGGTATTCAAAAAGGGTGGGTTTTTTTGGGGTTTTTTTTTTTTTTTTTGCATGTATCATTCTGCTTCTAACAGCTAAATGTTAGCAACTATGTCCTAAACACTTTGTAAACTCTATGAATATTGACTGAGTCTCAATCCTCAAAACAATCCTTTGAGATTTTCTTACCATTGCATTTTATACGTGTGGAAACAGGCACAGAGAAGTTAAATTTCTTGCCTATAGTCCCCCAGCTAGTGAGTGACTGAGATTCAAATCAGATAGTCTACCTCAAGCACTCAATCTCTTAACCTCTATTTCTGTACTGATATTTGAACCATTCTAGTTCTTGTTTTCTAGTTAGGTAAGGGAATGTCGAATAGTACTCTTGGCTACCTGAAGTAAGCTCTGCTCTCCCACTTTGCGTTTAAATCAGATTTAATTTTGCTCTTAACGTTATAGTTTGTGAATTAAGATTCTAGGTAACAAGTTTTAAAAGTAGGAGTGAGTTTCTTTTTTGGCTTATCTCTTCAGGGACTTTGGGAACTACCATGTGACCCCAGCTGATTGCTAGGGGTATCTTAAACTTGTCTCCAATGAGCCTATAAGCTAAATATACTGCATTGCATGTGTTTCTTTTAAGATCCTTAAGAAGCTACTTAATTTGTAGGACAGTTGAGTGATAGGGATGCTGATCATACAGTGACCTTGAATTTTGAATAAGGGTGACTTAACTTTGACACCATGCACTTTGGTTTCATCATGCTCATCTATAGTGTTGATTCTAGTTTTTATTATTTGTACAGAAAATTGAACACTTGCTAGCACTGGGGAGAAAACTACTTAAATATACCTTTCACTAGATTATATGTTAACTCATGAGTTCTCATGCCATTGGTTATCCAAGATATAGTCAGTTCTTAAGAATTTCTCAGCATTTCACTGATGTCTTTCTATTAAAACAGTAAATTCCTAGTACTGAGATAAAAATAGTTCAGATTAAATTCTCAAATTCTAGATTGGCTTTTGCATTCTTATATACGTTATTGTGTATATGGGTTTTGACATGAATTATCTTTATACATTAGAATATTTAGCAGAATTTTTGAAGAATATAGGTACATGGTGTACCTATTTTACCTGGGAATAGGCTTGATTTTGAAATGACCCTTAGAGCCTATAGGGATATTTCTGCAGCTTCCCTCAGGTTAAGAACCACAGACAGAGGGGATAATCATTTAATCAATACTTACTGAGGTTTTATTCTGTTTGGCACAGTAGTCTAGTCCCGGGGGATTTAAAAAAATAATAAAGAAGCCAGTCAGTCACCCATGAGAATCTCTGCTTTGAATGAAGGAAACAAGCATATAAACACATGAATAGGTGCACCTTATACAACTTTCAAGAATTTTATAAACCAAGTAGAGGAAACGATTATTTGAAAAATTAGGGGGGCTCTTTATTCATATATCAGATGTACCCACAGTTTATCTGAATAGCTTTCCTGCACTACATTTTGTCATGGTTATGGTGTGAGGTTTTTTTTTAGTAACTATATTTCTGTTTGCCAAAACAAACCAGCATTTTGACATTAGCAAAATTAAATGAATTTTTGTTTTTTTTACTGGAAATTCTGTGTTCTTGACTTGGTTTTGCTGCCATTCATCTTGCACATCAGACAAAGGTCATAATGATAACAGTAGTGTAGATATATTTCCTATCATTGCTTTTGGGAAAACTTAAAGCTCATGCCATTACTGAAAGGTAATTTCTTCTATTTTATTTAACAGCAATGTATTTCAGAATTGAACAGTGTAATTAAGAATGGATGCACTTAGTATCTTACTTGTCAGTTTACCTTAATAAATGAGATTATTTCTCAAAACAGTACCCTCAACCCTGTTACTCAGGGAAAATTTCAATAGTGTTTTATACTTTGCTCATTCGATTATTTTCACCTTTGAACATAATTTATCATTCAGAGACCTCCAACTTTTTGTAGTTGAATTTGTTGTATTTGATCTTTTATGTCTGTTGTGATTCGCTACTTTTTTTGGTCACTTGTTCACTTTCAGGATGGAATATTTGTTCATATTAATCTTAGCCTAGTTATAATTTCATGGATAATGTATAATTGGATATTTTCAATCTTTGGCTTGCTCTTAATTTTTGTTTTTCGTATATATCAAATGCCTTATTTGCATTATGGGTCAAAGCTTAGAACCAACATTTGGCTTTTTGTCTTTGCCCATTTAGATAATGTTTACAAAAGAACTGCTTTGAATAATCTTAAATGGCTTATTTTTAATGGTGATCTAAAGAAAGAAAATGGTAGCATTCATTCAAGTCATTGTTTGTATCTTGTCTAATGAACAAGCATGCTTGTCACACCTATAATTAACAACTAAACAGGAAGTTAATATCTTGTTAGCGATGTAATGAGACATGGTGTGCAGTACCTACCTCTTAATTACTAAGATAAATTTCAGGATTTCTCACCAGAAATTACAAATTCCAAACAAATAATTTTAAAGGAATTATTCTTTCTCATTCTTAAGTGTACAGTTTTATGAAATTGTTCAGGTCTCAAATCTTTTTGCCAATTTCCCTTTCGAAATAATGTCTGGTAATCATACGTTTCTGAGATGTTTCCTTTTTGCCATTTGTGTCTACATACGATACATAGAAATTTTGCAATGTTAAATGAAAATTTTTGTTTCATGGTAAACTTGATATAAGAATTAAAACAGTAATTGCCTGATTGGGCAATTAACTGCACTGCATTTTGATCTCTATTATTGGTTTAAATATATACCTTTTTATTGCTTGGTTATGAAGGGTCTTTGAGGGTGACTGTTCTCAAAATTTCTTAAAAGGCAGTTATCCTCATTTCTCACCTCATACCTTCATCCAGTCCTCAAGGGAGTATTTCATATTGTTCAGTATAGGTTTAAGAGGCAAGGCTTTCTTTAGAGTACTGACTGACATATAGTCATACATATCTTGCCTTTAATTCAAGTTGAATTTTGGGAAGAAGTGGACTGTTAAATAAAATAGAAGAAATTACCTTTCAGTAATGGCATGAGCTTTAAATTTTCCCAAAAGCAATGATAGGAAATGTATCTATACTACTGTTATTATTATGACCTCTGTGTGATGTGCAAAATGAATGGCAGATATTGGGCTAACATGACTTTAGAACATTGTGATAATTATTGTACTTAAGGATGGGGTCCATAAACTTGGCCTTATAACAGTAATCATCTTGAGTTAAATTTTGGCCTTTGGGAGAATGAATTTGTACAAACTAGAATAATTTAAGGAGTTATACTTTAATAATAGCAGGACTGATACTAGAAACTTAGTTTTCAAAATGCTGACTTTGATTATGTTATATATAAGCAGTGGTTAATGTTGAAAGTTGAGAATGCTTAAATGATATTGGAGACATTAAATCTTACAAGAGGCTAATATAACATGGCTGCTCTGTAGCTTTATTCATAGATAGTTCTTGTATTTCTGATATATAAGCTCTTTGGAAGCAGGAGCCATTGCTTACATATACTTCTCTATCCCTGCAGTACTTTAGTGTAGTCAGTACCTTGGCTTACTACTCTTTGTAGTTTGTGATAAGTCACTTTGCCTCATTGAATGAGGAAGAGTAGAGAATAGAGAAGCAAAAAAACACAAGTATTTATTTAGCAGTGTGTTTAGACTTCTATGCCAGAGTCTCAACTTTTTCTTGTTTCACCTTTAACAATCAACTGTCAAAGAGACCCTGTGTCCCATAATGGTCAAAGCAAGTGTCTTCCTCAAGATAAGCTGTAGGTTTTCTTTTGAGTCCCCATTCCAAAAGGAAGGATTAGACTCATTTCTATTTAATCATGTACCTCCAGATGAGAACATTCATTGGCTTGAGCCATATCTATTGGCTGCCTTTTAGAGAGATTTGCTTAATTCTTTCCTATGTGTCTGTGTAGGCTTTTAAAGGGAAAGGAGAAGCATATTTCCCAATGGAGGATTCTCAACACTAGTCAGATGTGCAGGAGGTTTAAGGAAATGTAGCACAGGAAGATGATCCCAAAAGGAGAAAATTTACTCCAAAAGAGCATACCATTGCAAAGAAATGTCTAACTGGTGGTTTCTTTTCTTTCTTTTTTTAATGGATAGTACAGTTTTTTAACATACCCAAATGATATGTCTTTGATCCATCTAAGTTTCAGTCATGTCAGGGCAAGTGGAGCCTATAGCAATTCCCAGTGTGTGCCAGTCTCCCCTGCAAACTGTTTTTCTATTTCTGTGGTCTTAATCGTTGGCCAGGACCCCACCTGGATAATGCTGCTCTCCTTGGGGGAGGAGAAGTCAACAGTGTGGAGACTTTAAAGATCTCTTGCATGTGTGCTATTCTTTCAGGTCCTTGCTACTGTTCTTCTCTACTGAGAAGTGAAGAATTAATTTCAGTTCTTTATAAAATTTTGTAATAAGTTTTTGTTCCCGAAGCCTGTGAAATTTTTAAGCTTTAAAGTCATTTCATAAGGTGGAAACTAAAGACAAAATTACTTTTGAAAATTCTTTGAGAGGTACCACATTGGAAATTGATCTCAAGTTCAGTCAATAGTTTTATTTTGCAGTGGAAGAGATAATTGTTTTTCATTTGGCTTTCATTTAAAGGCCATGCAACGTGAAATGGTAACACTAGACTCACAGTGAGTGTGGTGAGGTGTGAATTAACAGTGGATTTAACAGGTGTGAATTAATAGTTACAGAGGAACTGATCCTAAGAAAACATCGGCTTTCCATATTTTGTACAATCTGGGGCATTTATTTCTAAAGTAGAATAGAGTTGGGTTGATGCAGTTGAACTTTTTTCCTCCAGTTTGCCAAATGCCATATCAGATTCTTTAACCTGAATACATCTTTGATGTGAGAACACCTTTTTGAGAAAGTAGTCTTTTTGCAAACTGGCCCTAGACCTATTTTTCAAGTTGTCTGGTAGATACCCTGCTTTGCTTTCCTGTACCCATCCTAGAGCTTAGCATGTCCTACACAAATTCAGGTTTTCCTTTCTTCTAGTAAGGGGCTCTAACAGAAAGTCGAAATAGGCCTATTTCCATAAGGGTAAAATACTTGGTATTTAAAATTATTTTTTATCTCCAGTGACTTAGTTCATGTTCTTGTCTCAGATAAATTACTGTAGTTATCTACTCTTTTGTAGGGATTCCTACAACATGGGTGTGAAGAGGGTCTGATACCCCACAAATTAAGTAGAGTTTTGTGGAGGCATATGTGTATTTTAGGGGATAAAGGGTGGCAGTTCATCAGATTCTTAGAAGTCCTTGTTACAAATAGTGTTAAGAGCCAAGTTCTGAATAATGTATAGTTTTATATTACTTAAAATTTGAAAACTTGCAAAACAATGCTATATGTTCTTAAAGAAATAAATAGTGTATGAAAGTGGAGAAATGGCAGAAACCAAATTCGAGATAATCTGTTACCTCTTGGGGAAAGGGGAGGAAGCTTAAGGGAGTATATGAGAGCTTTTCAGTGGTATCTGCAACTTTTCTTAAATCTGAAGGAAGTATAGTGAAAATATTAAACTTAATTATCAAACTGAATACACAGATACACAGATGGGTGCTTCCAGGATATGACTTAATTAAAAAAATAAAAATTACTTATGGTGTAGTACTGCTAGTGTGTTTTAAAAAAAAAAAAATCGATTTGTCTTATTCCTGCTTAAAAAGTATCAGTGTTTTCTCGTTGCCTTAGATACAGTCTTTGACATAATAGTCAAGGCTCTCAAAAGATCCAGCCCTGATTAACTTTTCTGGTTATATCTGCTACTCCCTTACCTGTACCCTGTTGTGTTTCTGGTATATACCACACTACAAACAAATTATTACAACCTGTGTTTTTTTACACCCCTAACTTTGAATGGGTTTGTCTCCTTAGATTGCTTTTTCCTCCATCAAGAACTAGCTCTGATGTCACTTTTTAAAACCTACACAAAGTTAGTGGTTACCTTTTCAGGACTCACAAAGCATTTGAATACTTTTGTTTTAAGTATTTTAGGTAGTTGAAATGTTTTTTGTTTTTCCATTGTGCCTACTTTCTTTTAGCTCAGTCTATTGGAGGAGGCATTGATATTTTAGTTTTGTATTTTCAGAATAACATGCTTGACACCAAAAAGACAATCTTCATATAATGAATAAATGTTTTGATGGCAAAACTTTAGGTAATAACTTTACATTCTAGAAGTGGTTTTAAATTAACCTATAGTTTCTGTGATTAGATTCAAAGTCAAATCTTTTCTAGCCACATGATTTCTCCCTGCTCCCTCTTGTTTAATTTTGAGACTTCATTTAGATTTCTTACATTTTTATTTAGCCAGACTTGCACATTACATTGTGTTTTAGTGGGATAAAATATGGGTCCCAGTAGTACTCTGCTTACCATGGGTCTCTCCTCTTGTTTTTGTTTGTTTGTTTGTTTTTCCTTTTCTTGGATTTATTGAAAGGAAACCGGAGTAGTTAACAATTAGGGGAATAGCTATAGGTACCATAGCCATACAACCTCAGGGACTGAAATTGCCTATCTATATGCCAAGTCAGCTCTTTGCTATCTCTGCCACCCAGTGCGATCTCTTTGTTTGGATTTACCATGTAAATTCAGGGCATATGCCTGTCAACAACTCTTAGTCACATCTTTACAGCTCCTAATTAGAGAAGAAATGTCCCTTCCAGCTTCATTTTGAAAAATCTTGGGCAGGGATGGATGGAAGACTGATCCTGTTACTTTCTAACTCAGGGCTAATCATTGAGGCTGAAGGAGCAAAATTAAATGATTAGTCCTGAGTAATTGGTTTTTTGTAGCTGACGATCACCCAATACTACAGTCACATGTTTGGAGTAAGGGAAAAGTATTTCCATGAAAGTAGGGTAAAAGGTGGTTTATTGAGTAAGCAAAATGTCTGCTACATAGAAGAGCATCTAAGATAACTCACTACTCTGCTTTTTCTAGTATTTTCCCCCCTGCTAAGATATTCTTGTATCTTATTTGCTTATGCTATTGGTATAATAATGTCATGACAGTTATTTGGTATCTTAGAAGAAAGTGGTGGTAGCTGATTTAAAAGACCTGTTTTGATTCTTAAAATTACTTAGGTCATTTTTTAATGTTGACTTTAAAGTAGATTTTAGTACATAAGTTAACTGGCTGGATTTTAATCTTTGATTATTACTTCAGAGGTGTCTTGGTCATGGAGAACTTGGAAAATAAGGTAAAATCTGAGAGAGAGAAGAACCTGCTGTTACGAGAGTAAAGAGCTGAAATTCAATGCTAACTAGCGAAAATTATACCTTCACTCTAAAGAGTGATGATGCCAATATAAAGGCTTAGTGATTTATAAATATCTGTGCAGGAAAACTCATTTCTTTTATAAGAACTATTTTCTTGCATTCTTTGTAATTAAAACGTGTAAATTTCAAGTAGGATGTGGGTCAACTTTATAGATTCCTGAACTTTTATTTGTAATGACATTGTTTCAACATAATTGGGTATTTTGTTAGACCAACCATCATCAGATCAGTTTTTATTTAAAAATAACTGCTATACATATATACAATGGAATATTACTCAGCCATAAGAAGAGATGAAATACTGCCATTTGCCACAACATGAATGGACCTCGAGATAATCATACTAATAGAAATAAGCCAGACAGAAAAAGTCGAAAATCACTTGGTATCACTTATATGTGGGATATTAACCTAAAAGCTACAAAGGAACAGGACAAAGACTCATGGACGTGGACTATAGACTAGTGATTACCAGAGGGTAGTGGAGGTAGGGGGAGGGTGAAGTGGATAAAGGGGATCAAATATGGTAGCTGAAGAAAACTGGACTTTGAGTAGTAAACACACATTAGAATATACCAATATCAAATTATAATGTACACCTGAAAATTATATAATTTTATTAACCAGTTACCTCAATAAACTTAATTTAAAAAATAACTATTAGATGTTTTTCTTTAGGAATTTTAACAAATCTGTTATATTGAAAACAATATAAGTATTCACATAATTTGGGGTAGAAAATTTCAAAGGTAGGAAACTCGTTTTGGTAATATTTGAATTGAGATGCTTACCATACATTTCTAGGTAGGACCACATAAAATTGCAATTTCTATAGCTTAAAAATAGTCAAATATTAATAGTTTCATATGATTCAGGCTAATAACATGGTTTCTTTAAAACCTCATCCACAAACATTCCTTGAATTGCTGATCTTGTGTTGTTAGTGTGTAACATGTCATGGTAGTATAGTTGCTAGATGACATAGACAACTAAGCATAAATGTTAGTCACATAGGCAAAAGATTTAAATGGGCTAAGGCTATAATAGTAGTTTATTTGTGAAGCAGTTTTTTTTTTATTTCATAAATGATTTGCCTACACAGGAAATCTTGCTTTCAAGACGGGTGATCTACATGTTGTTTGCTTGTTGAGTAGCTAGTACATTATGTGCCAAAGTGTATGCCAGACTGCTTTAACTGTCATTCAGCTTTTCAAAAATTCTGTACAAATAGACATTGCTATTTTAGAGATGAGGAAGTAAGCATAGGAAATAGTGGGGTCTAAGTTAGATTAAAAGTGAGACTCCAAACTGAAATAATATTGAGGGAGATATATACTCATTGCCCTGATTTCATGATGCTATGTTTGAGCATTTGAATTACACATGTAACTTTACATTTGAGTTTTAATAGCATTTTTGAAAATTCATATCTTTTGTGGGAAAGGAGGCAAAGTGGTTTAGAACTGGTATGTTTTTAACCTTAAAATAGACTTTTTAAATCCAACTTCCTTAAGGAAAGAGAATTAGACTGTATAAGTTAGCTTTTGGTTTTCTTTTTGGTGGGCCAGTTACACAATAGAACTTATGAGTTTTGGAATGTGAGAAAATTCTGCTTCTATCAAGACTGTTTCTTATCTAAAGTATATATACCTTGAGATGGTGTTAAAGTAGATTGCCATTATAACAGAATTGGTTGATCATGGAATACACGTAATTGCTTGGTGAGATTTGATGTAACCTATGAAAAAAATAATTGGCTCAGTAATGGATTGTTTAATTCATGTTGCCAGTACATTTCTTTTTTTTACTCAAAAAATGTAGTTTTTCAAATATTTGATTGTTTCAGAATCAGATATTTTCTTGTTTTTTGTTTTTTTTTTAAACTGGAATCATGCATAGTTTCTTTTAATTAGTTGTTTAACTCTGAGATGAGTTTCTGTAATTCCTACTGATTAGAATAAAAAATGTTTGGAATTAATTTTCTCTTATTAAATATGTTGAATGTACAAGGATATATTTACTTAGGCAAGTGTACAAGTCTGCCGTGATCTTACATCATCTTAACATTGTGAATCCTGGGCTCTCTAGCTGTTTTGATAACCTATAAGCAGTTGTGGTATGAGTTTCAGAAGCAAATTGGCAGTGTATCAGGACAGGTTCCCCCCCTCCCAGTTTTACTGAGATATAATTAACATTGGATTTCAATATACAGTAATGATTTTACATATGCATATTGCAAAATGTTTGTCACAAGAACAATTCTTTGTACTGATTTTTTTAATGGAGTGTGTCTAGACTGACATTCTTGAATAATTGGCCATTTTCTGAAGTACATTTTGACCATTAGATGCTAATGCTTGCTCTAGTTGTCTTCAGTGTTTTGCATTCCCTGCATTTTCTTAGAAGCCCATTATTATCTCTTGGGTCTATATATTTTTGTAGGCGTTTATATATAGTATATTTATAGATTTAGCTTTTTATCTCAAAATTTTTAAGACATTAGTGAAGAAATTACTTTATTACTGGGTTTATTATGCACAAATCATGGAAGGACTGAGTACATATTTGTTGTAAATAACAAGGTCAGGTAGAGTTGTGGAAACAGCCTGTTTTGCTAAGAGCAGAGTTCTGTTAGAGAGGTAGGTTTTTCCAGAGTTGTGGTTTTACACAACGTTGAATAAAATTAGGCTGAATTGAGGGACTAAGGAAATCAAAAAGGGGGTATCTACCTAGCTAGTACCATGAGATATTTTTCGAGTAAAAAATGAGGTCAGTGGATAATTGGTTCAGAAAGAACAGGATTTCAGACAGTAAAAAAGAAGGCCTCTGACGTGGTCTGAAAGTTCAACAAATAACATGAATGTTGAGAACTGCATTGTCTAAGTTCTTAAGCTATGAAAATATCTGATTACCACTTCTTTTGGCATGTTAAGATGACAAGTGTTAATATAATAATTTTCATATCGTTGTGTGTATATACTTCTGTGAACCCTAGCCAAGATGATTATCTTGAGTGTGTCTATTAAATAACTATACCTACTATACCCCAGAGACTGTGCCATGGTTACTTATGTTCTCTTCCAATAGAACATACTGTTAAAATATGAATCGTGATAATATGTTCCTTAAAGAATAGGGTGGGAAAAACTAGAGACAGTTAACTCTCTTTGCTTAGTTTTGTTTTCTCTTACGGTTACATGACCTGTCATTTTCTGTCTTGATGTAGGAACTTAGTGATTTGGCCCGTGACCCTCCAGCACAATGTTCTGCAGGTCCAGTTGGGGATGATAGTAAGTAACTCAAGTTGATTTTTATGACTAATTTCAAAAAAAGGCTTGTACAGTTTCACATAATAATAAGAGTTTTTTGTTTTTCCTAGTGTTTCATTGGCAAGCCACAATTATGGGACCTGTAAGTATTAAGAATTAAAAATTTTTTACTTTTAATTGAAAAATCCAACATTGATCTAGTCGTAACTTATACCTTAATATTTAGGTTTCTTTTATTACATTGTAATTCTGTTTTGGATATGCCAGTTGTACTCTTCTTTTGAAAGAAAGAATAATTTAATGAATTAGTCATTTCTTATGTATTCTATATGTATTTGATACTGTGCTCAGGTTCTAGAGTATAGTATCTTTGACCTATCAGATATGTTCTCACCTCAATTTAGTTTTCTTTAATAGCAATATAAAGCATTGTCACAGAGCTGCTTGTTATTTGTAGAGCCAATTAACTTACTGGCTCTACCATAATGTTATTCAAAGATCTTACATCATTTGGGCACTTGCCCAAAATCTAGCTTTAATTGTATGATTTTGTTTTTTGATTCTTTATAGAACTTTAGTTTTATGAAAAATTTGAATATTTTTAGGTAGAAAGTGATATTTTGAATACAGCAAAATTCCTTTCTATCCTGGGTAGATAAGAAACTGTATATGCTGGATAATTGAATATTCAGAATTATGGATACCATCTAAGAATTTCACAGAATTAGAACGCAGTAAAACATCCTGGGGTAAGACTGTATCTTGCACAATACTTAACGTTTTTTTGACTTGCAAGGCACTTTAGGATTTCTATTTTAAGTTATATGTGTATCTTACTGAATTTTCTGCTTTCTTTTTTGATGGTTTAATCTCAACATAGGTGGTGATAGTATGCTAGGTGAGATAATGATCATCAGTAGGTAGATGTTTATAAGTCTGAACGAAGAAATGCCCTTGGAAAGGTTAGCCAGCAGATGGGTTGTATCTACAAGTGTTTGTTCAGCAGTTCAGATTTTGGTAGCTTTGATTTTTTTTTTTTTTTTCCTGTCTCAACCGGTGTGAGCCCTTGCTATTACACCGATAAAAATGAAAGTAATAGGCATGAATCCTCTCCATCTTTAGGGAGCTTAAAACCTACTGTTAGAGGAAATTAAAACAAGTATGATAAAAGATGGGCAATGAGTGATATGTTAATGAAGTGCTTAGGAGGAGAAATGCATGGGAAATTATAACAGAGATGATTGAGTTAGAGTAAATGACCTAGAGGTAGGAAGATTGTGTATCAAATTAAGTCGGGGGGCGGGGAGTGTGATATATACATAGTTTAATAACATAAATTATGTCTGGATTATTTCGAATAAAAACTAAATTAGGATTATATGTTTTCATTTATCTCAACTATTTTTACTGCTTTAAATTTTACTTTGCTAACAAAATTGTGATTTTTAATAGTTAACCAGTGGCTTACCCAGTTTGGTCCACAAGGTATTTTAAAAGTTGTCAATCTTTGCATAAAAACCCTCTGAGTAGGCCCTCATTCTCTCTCACAAGCAGTAATGGCTTGGGATGGAGTAGCAGCTGATTCCCTTTTTTTAGACGGAGTTTGTTATCTGCCACAGGTCCTACAAGGTACACTTCATTTTGCTCCCTAGATTTGTAGGCACTTTTTAATTGCTTGGAACTTTTATTTTAGACTTTTCCCATTACATAGATCACAAATTTTCAAAGCAAAGAATTCAGTAAAATGCTTTACAGTATCTGTACCAAATAAAGTTCATCTTTGATTCAGAGAGTGCTTTTTAAGATAGTTTCATAAAAAATTAGTTATCAGTACTTTATTAATAAAGTATGAAAGAGCTGGTAATCAAGACTTCTGATTGGATCGTGCACATAATAAACCAACTCTTAAAATCAGTGGTATTTTCGTGCTTGACTTTCGAGACTTTGTTGAACTGTTCCTTTCCTAAAGGTAAGGAAATAAATACCTATAGTAAAATTCAAAGTGATTAGTTTATACTAGTAATTTTTCAGACAATAGAAGATTGCTTATATCAGACAATTTTTTTTTGCTGTATACTTAATTTGTTTTTAAGAAAACATTTTTTGTTTGTTTTATATATATTTCAGATTATGGCTATTCTTTGCTAAGTTTTTTCCAGCAACCTTTTAATGCACATTAATGACTACTTTTAAAAACAAATATTTGATTTCAGAGCTATTTAAATATCCTGTGATTAACAAACACAAAAAAAATAAATTTATACCAAAACTGCAGAGTTTTGCTTTGGTTAGCATTATTCCCTGAAATGTATTTCTTTTCTAGGAAAGTTAATTCTCACTGTTTGGATAATTTCTGGAAGGAGTCAAAGGGTATAAAAACTTACCCAAAATACGGATTTTTATTGTGTTCTTTACAAGTAAATTTTAGATGCCAGCTTGTAAATAGCTAAATATTATCTTTACTTTGGAATTATTCATGAAATAATGTTCTTTGGGCTTTAGATTGCATCTTTGTGTCAGAACAGCACCATTTGATAAGATAAAATATTACCTCATTTTGGTAGTGTACCTATCCTGCATGGAATGCATGTGTGACCCAAAACAGGGCCACTGGTGACATAACAACCCGTAATTGTAGATTTGCTGGAAAAAAAGTGGTAACAAAATTACTTTTGCTTTGTAGTATTTCTTAGGTCAAAGTGATGGCAGTACCACAGAACTAAAGATTCCTGACTTTCTAAGGAATGGAGCATCTAATTTAAGTTTTAGTTCAGAGTAACTTGAATTTTAGTGGATCATAGTCAAGAATGGCTCTTGATCATTAAAGTTAAGAGGCAAAAATTATTGGGTCTAATAATCGTATATGCTGGCATTTTTTAATTTAAGATACTTTGGAAGCACAAATACTCATAAAAACTAAACCTTTTGAAAGAATTGACAGTATTGCTAGTTATGTTATTTTTAAACTTTATTTGGTTTCCTGTACTATATTAAGGGCAATTCCTGTTGAGAATTGAGGCATTGAGGAGAAATTCTTTACCTATTGTTTCTGATATTTACCTGCTTGATTTTGCTATAATTGGAAATGGGAACTGGTAGAAAGATATTTTGAAATTACTTGGAGAACCACATTAACACAGATTATACCTAATCTATGATACAGCCATAGAAGAAAGTACAAGCATACCTTGGAGGTATTGAAAGTTCAGTTCCAGACCATAGCAATAAAGCGAGTATTGCAGTAAAGTGAGTTGTAATCTTTTTGCTGGTGAAGGGTCTTAGCTTTGATTTGTTTAAAAAAAGAGAGAGAAAAAAACAACATTGTGAAGTACTGTGAAAAGAGGTATTCCTGTACAATAAATGTGAATAATGTAACCTTTAGAAGCCTAGGCAAATCAGATACTAAAACCATTTGAAATGAAATAATTGGTTCATTGGTATATTTTTATTGGTCCCTTAAGTGTTATATTTTTCGATTTATGTTAAATGTGTTGTCATTTCCTGCAAAGTCTAATGATAGAAAAAAAAACTTACCTTCTGTATTATACTCTTTAAGAAGCATTGTGGTCTAGTAGAAGAGTGAGATACAAATAAGTATGTTAGGTAATAGTAACTATACAGAAGGGGAGGTATAAAAGGACAGCCATCAGATTGGACTAAAGGGAAGGCTGTATTTAGGTACCATCCTGAAGGTAAAGAAGATGAGGACACAGATAAGGAAGAGTGTTTCAAGTAGGGGAAAGAACATGTAGGGGAAAAGAAACATGAAACATAACTTCCTTATTTGCAGTGAAGAGAGCATATTCTGGTGGAAGATGAGACTAGATTGGTGGGAACCAGATCATAAAGCCCCTTTTGTGCTTAGGAGTTTGCCCTTTTGTCTTGAATACTGTGCTAGATTTCATGCAGGGGAATGATTTGTGTCTTTAAAAGACCACTCTAACAATAGGGTGAGGAATAAATTGGAGAAGAAAGTCAGTGTAAGCAGGAATACCATTAGTAAACCATTGCCACAATGGTAGGCAAAAAATATAGAGCTGTCTCACCTCTAATCTATGGGAGGGGGATACATTCTAAGACCCCCAGTAGATGCCTGAAACCATGGATAGTACCAAACACTATACATCCTGTCTTTTCCTATATATCATACATATCTATGATAAAGTTTGATTTATAGATTAGGCACAGTAAGAAATTAGTAATAATAAAATAGAAGTTATAACAGTATAGTGTAATAAAAGTTACGTGCATGTGGGCTTTCTCAAAATATTGTATATATACATACCTTTTTGCTTAAAAGGAAGTGCTTAATGGCTTCTCTTTGGCATATCCGAATTGCCAGCATCACTACTTCTGTTCACCCTATGGGGTTATTATTAAGTAAGGGTTACTTGAACACAAGCACTGAGATACTGTGACAATATCTGATAACCAAAATGGCTGCTAAGTGGCATGGAGCATACACAGCCAATGTATGCTGTACAAGGGATGTTTCACATCCCAGGTGGGACAGCATGCTACTCAAAATGGCGTGTGGTTCTAAATTTATGAATTGGTTGTTTTTTGAATTTTCCATTTAATATTTTCTCACAACAGGTAACTGAAATTGTGGAAAGTGAAACCACAGATAAGGAGGGACTACTGTAGGATCTTGAGCTAAGATATAGTAGCAGGCATAAAGGAGAGGAGGCTAGTTCAAGAGACTAAAGTTTGGGTTAATTTAATGATCAAAATTTTCCATTTTGTTTTTCTTTGTTGTATTTTTCTATTACTGTCAGTTTATGGTAGATTTGATAGAACCTCAGGTTTTTAGATGGCATAGTTTGGTTACTTCTGGTTCCAGTAGTTTTACCAGTTTTTCCTCTTTGGATTTTTAATGTTAAATTGTAACATTTGAAATATTTTTATTTTATCATTTCTTTTTTTGAACAAGTGATATGAAGTGAAATTTGGCTTTGCTTAAAATCTTATTAGATTGCCTTTAATCAGAAGCAGTCAAATATAACACTTGACTTTAGGTAATGAAAAAGCTTAAACAGGGCTTTTGGAATTGGGTTATAAAAAAGTTTTTAGGATTACTTTTAAATAGTTATTTTTATGTAGTGCAAATATTGATGTTCAATATTAGCTTATTTTATAAAACTGCTGTTTGAAGCATCTATTTCTAGTTAATGTAGCTGTATTATCAAAGATATGTTAATCTAAATCTGTTTCACGTTCTGGTGCTTTGCATTATTTTTTCTATACTTCTCAGATGCTGCTTTCCAGTCTTAGTTTTTTTAATTAAAATTCTATAGACGAAGTGAAAGGGAGTTTGGAATAGAAGGGACTCAATTTAAATTCTAGCTCTTCCATTTCCTAGTTACATGTTTCCTTGAATTTAATTCATCTGTAAGTTGACCTTTCTCTTTTAAACACAAGTACACCCTGTTTTTCATATCTGTAACATTTCATTGCATTTTGCTACCAGACTGTAAGCCCATCGAGATAAATTGTTCTGTATATCCCTTATATATAACTAGTATATAAAAGGGAGTTAGATTGATTCAATTAGTAGTGTTTAATTTTATAGAGGGCCGGGGATTAAATGAGCTATGTTAAAGTGTCAGACCTGTAAAAGTTTTTGTTTGCCTGATATCCAGAATGGGCATATTAAAATGTTATTTTTTTAGCACTATATACATATTCTCTAATGGATTGGGGGGTGGTTAGGCAGTTAAGTGATTTCATATTTTCTTGACTAGGTCACTGACTTATATCTTTGGTATTGATCAGTGATTTTCATAAGATCTGGGTTTGAATTGTGGTTCTGTCATACGTCATTTGTACACTTAAGTGACTTAAGTCCCAAATGTTGCTTCATGTTAAATTATATAATAGTTATTTGCTAAGGGAGTTCTTTGTACTCGTTATAATAAGCAAAATGGCAAATAAAAAGTATTACTAGTTTTCTGTTGAAATGAAAAAACATTCCAAGTTGCTTTCTATATCTAGTAATTTGAATTCAGTATGCTTTTGAAGAAAAAACTTTCATGGTTTTGAATGAGAATTTTGAGTAGCCAATTTGGGAATTACACTGTCTTTAAAAACCTATTTGGTTTTTATTCTCTCTTCTCCTGTTGGTTTGCCAAGTGGCCTATTGAGAGGTACAACGCCAGTTGTATATATTATATGGCTATCATTCTACAAATGTAAGAACTTATTTTCAAGTTATAGTTAGATACACAATACTGTATGTAGATTTTATTGCTTAGTATACTTTCCCTTTGTGAGAATGAGGAGCTAGAACACAGTTTCTGGATAATTTAAAAAATTTTTCAGTGACTTATGTAAAATGGGATCTAAGTAAATTAGAGTTCGTATTCTACAGTAAATTTTGATTGTTTTTTCCACTAATGTGAACTGAAATTTGGACTAATTTAGACTTTTATTACAGTGTAAATAGTAGGTAATTTTGGTTCATAATAGGGAGATACTTAGAAAATAGAAATGTGTAATGGATTATTTAGCAATAATATTTTAAGTATCGGTTAAGCATATTTTTCTTTTCATAGAATGACAGCCCATATCAAGGCGGTGTATTCTTTTTGACAATTCATTTTCCTACAGACTACCCCTTCAAACCACCTAAGGCAAGTATTTTCTTCCAAAATGTGTTACTGTAGATTTGTTTTTTATTTCAGAGGAATAGAGCATTCTTAGAAATCAGGCTTTTGCATAGTTAAGATTAAGTTGGTATGTGTATATATATCATGAATAAGCTGGTTGCATATATTGAAGCTGGTTACATATATTGAATTGAGTCACTGATATGGAATGCTGATTCAACCTTTAGTCAAAAGAGCAACTAGACTTGGATTTGACCTTTGTAAATGGAGATAAGAATTGCTTTATCCTTAATGTTGCAAGGCTCAAATATACTCTGGATTCTCTCTTCTACTTTATTACTGTTTATACAGATTTGGATTATTAACCCTAGCATCTCGTAATAGTAGGCTTCAAACATTTGACTTCAGTATGCATTTGCACATACTACTGCAACTTAAATTTGTGTTGAGGCTTAGACTAACCATTTTGAGGGTTGAGCTTGCATACATAACTGAACAAATATATCAAAACTTAGAGTTGCTTAATGTACTGAGATGGACTGGTTTACAAGTATTAAACGTATATGGTCCTTGACTTTTCAGCAATTTACACAAATTCAACCTATGAATAAATAGAAGGTAATATATACATAGAACATTGGCACTTCACTATAACCTTCACCATGTACAGTGGAAACATAGACTCAAATACATACCTTTGTAACTTGATAACCTTAAATGAACTGGTCTATAAATTTTGGTTTACATTCAGCACTTCTTTTTTAATGATTTTTTAAATGAATGTTCGTCAAAATACGAACATTCCAATTGCTCTGTGATAATTATGATGTGGTAGGACCAAAGTTAATAACCTTCAGAATATCCCACCATATCATTGAGAATAACATTTAACAATAGCACTAAAGTTATATTTTCTATTTCAGTTAAAGGGGGCCCCTGGGGGATTGTGGTCAGAATATAAAAGCCAGTTTCTGTAATTTTTGGTTCTTTTCTATATATATGAATTAGGTTTTAGCTATTTGACTTTTTAATTGTGGCAATTATTTTAAACCTTGCTAGAAATCTACTTTAAGTTTAGAATGCTTGTTTTCATTTGGAAAAATACCTAAAGGTTTTTTTTTTTCCAATTTATTTTAGGTTGCATTTACAACAAGAATTTATCATCCAAATATTAACAGTAATGGCAGCATTTGTCTCGATATTCTAAGATCACAGTGGTCTCCTGCTTTAACTATTTCTAAAGGTAAAATACTTTTAAAGAAAGTCTTGAGCTGCTCTGATTTTCTGATAGTTAAAGGACTTTCATTTGGAGGGGCCTACTTTGAGTATTATGCCAATTTTTCAGGGAAGAAATAAGTTAGACCATTTTTGCTATTTTAGCAGTATTGATTAGAGAGCTTTTGTGGGCAGCAGTTAAAATTAGGGTATTAGGGGTATTATTTGCAAATAACATCAAATAATAAAAGCAAAAGCAAAGTTTATGTTAATTGATTTCTGTAGTTTTTAATCCCAAGCCACATGCACATCTCACTTGCTGTTTGTCTTTTAACTAAAACGATATACCAAAAGTTAAATTTTTTAAATCTTAAGATTTCCATAATAAGAAATTTTGGTTTTGCTTTTCTGTGTTTGTTTTTTAGATAAAAAGCCATTTTAAAAAACCTTTAGTTAGGTATTATGTGAACATGGTATGTTGTTCCTACTTAATAAGTCTAAAATTAGTCTTGGAAATGTCCTTAGAGCAATACTGCTCTTCTGCTTTTAATAGAGATCCATTTAAAATTACTACCATAGAACTACTTAATGTAAAGAAGTCTGCCTTCAAGTATTTCTTGGTATTGGCTTATCCTTAGGTACACAAAATTAGGCTTTTAATGTTATTGATTATGATAGTTTCAGACATTTGAGGATAGCAGCTAACTCTAGCATCCTCACATTGTTTCTTGGAATAGTTCATGGTATTTTACAAAAAATCTTATGATTTCTATGAGTATGGTAAATTCTAAGTGAAATAGGGTCTAAGGCCAGGACATCATAAATTTTTCTATAAGCTTGTACATAAAATACAGTTGAATCTCCTTAAGGGGTAGTGTAGCACTTCCAAAACTTTTATTTGACTCAAACCACTTTTGGGATAGAGAAAGAGAAACAGTTGTAACAATTTTAGACCTGTCTTTCAACTCTCTTGGATACATTCCAGTTTTCTTTCAAATAAGACAGCTTAACACCACATATCTAGTATTAAGAATACCTTAATACTGAACTCCAAGGTTTTTGTTGTTGTTTCTGTTTTTTTGTTGTTTGCTGCTGGGAATGCACTATCATAATAAACACTTTCTTTAAGTGCAGGCTGAGTTTTATATATCCCCCCCACACACTTGGGTTTAAAATTATATTTGCTGTAATAATATGTTACATTAATGTTGTCTTATTTTATGGCATGTTTTGTCTTCATCTGAAGATTGTCGTACCCACTTGAGGCTTTTATGTCTTAAAATACTATAACACCTTGCACAATATCTGGCACATAAAAGGCATTCAAAATGAATTAGATATATGTTCCATGAAGCTTGGCATCTTTGTTGAATAGGTTAGGGTAAGAGCTAGAGTTGAAGTCTCACTTGGTAATAGATGTTGGCTTTTTTTCATTTTGTCAGTGCCCTTGGGGATATTGCCTCTGTCTTATCAATTCAAGGAAACAACACAGTCAATGGAGTAGTTGGGAGTTTTTGTGAAAATTGAGGGCAGGATTATCTCACAGCTAAGAATATGATGGTACAGATATTCCACAAATATTCTTTTAATTAAAGTTTATTTTTCTCAGAGTACCAAGAAACTTAAATGATTAAATTCTAATGCCACTTGTTTTAAAAAATAACAAACTACTGTGACATTATTTGGTGATCTCAGAAATCTTGAGTTTGGCAGTATTTTTATGACTAGTCAGTACTAGATCCCAACGAAGCTCAATTTGTAGCATTTCTTATTTTCCAGGAGCTTGTCTCCTGTGAAGTAAAACCTCTGTAAAGCTTTATCTCATTGAAATTAAGATAAACTAATAAAAAAACTTTGAAGATTGAGGTTATAATATATGGTTTTAATTGATTTCTAGTTTCATACCATTGTGTTTGGAAAAGATACTTGATAAAATTTTACTCTTGAATTTGAGACTGGTCTTGTGACCTAACATGTAATTTGTCCCAGAAAATGGGCCATGTGCATTTAAAAAGAATGTATTCTGCAGTTTTTAGATTAAACTTTCTGTAAATATCCATTAAGTTCATTCTGACTAATATGACATTTCAGTCAAGTGTTTCCTTATTGATTTTTCTATGTGTGTGATCTATCTATTGATATAAGTGGATATAATTTGTGTTTTTAAGTACACTTTTCTTTATCCAAATTCCCGATGCTGGGTAACAGACATTTGTTTTCTTGCAGTTCTTTTATCCATTTGTTCACTGCTATGTGATCCAAACCCAGATGACCCCCTAGTGCCAGAGATTGCACGGATCTATAAAACAGACAGAGATAAGTAAGTATGTAGTAGTTTTAAGGAAATAATACAAAAAGTTGTTTTGCTTAATGAGTTAGGCTTATACTTTAAGTTATAGCAATGCCAAGAAGACTTGATGCTTTTGGTAAGATAATAGTTTAAGTAATGCAGAAGCTAGTTACTGAAATGGGACTATTTGAAAATTACTAGGTTTTAGTTTTGTGACAATGAATAGCCCCTCTAAAAATGTTTTCTATTTCTAACATGCTCAACACTTTGTCACTTTATTATTAAGTTTTGGGGAAGAAAGCAAATTCTTCACCCCAGTTTAGTTTTTGGAAAAAAAAAAAATATTGCTACTATTGTAAAACTTTGGTCTACATTTCTCAAATATTTGAATTGTCTTTATATACAACTTCACCATTATAACTTTCATATTATTATAATTAATGCTAAGTATACTTGTTCAATTAGGTACAATAGGTTAGCAAGAGAGTGGACAGAGAAATACGCTATGTTGTAGGGTAAGAGGATCTGCACTCTATGGTGCGCTTATTCATGGTACTGCCAGCACTTGAGTGCTGCATGCTTTAAGGCACTGTATTAACTAACAAAAGGTAACTGATGTCGGCAGTTTTCTGAAAACTGTTTAACTGCTTGATCTCTGTTTAGCCTGAAAGTATACCCAGTAGTCATTATTGCTTGAGAATATTTTTGCATGACAAAGCAGTTATATAGCATTAGTGAGAGATGGAAATTTAGTATCTTTCAAACCACCGTGATATTTAATTTCAATGTTAAAATTGGTATATTTTAAGCTTTATACCAATGCTATATGGAACGTGGTGATTTAGTTTAAATTTTGCCAAGGGATAATGTATAAAGGGAAAACTTTCAATTAAGCCTAAGCATCCAAACTAAATGTTTGTTACTGACATGCATGCGTTAGTGTTAGCTCTACTTTGTGGCTTCCTGTATGCTGAACAAAACCTTTGTTTTAAAGCGCTGGCTTTTTGAAAAGGTGTCCTTGAATGAGGTAACCATGAATTGATAGAAAGAACTTCTTCTCTATGTTAAAGATTAGAAAAGTGCTTGAATCATATTTAGTCCTTGGTTTGAGATGAAGCTAGTTTAAAATCTTACTTAGCAAGTTCAAACTGTAAATAAATATCTAAAAGTTCTGTGCCCTTTGATGTATATTCACTTCTTAAGGTTAGTAATATATTTTTTGTTGGTAAGTAGACCAAGGCATGGGTGTAACGGGGAAAAATTGATATCATTTATCAATATTAGTGATATTCCCCAGTGATAGATAACCTTGCTTGTGTATCTGTTGCCCCCGGTTGTATTCCTAGAGAATCCCATTCATAGTTTTCAAATGGGATTTGTTACAAGCTCCAATTACCATACTATTTAGAAATAACAATTGTGGTTCTAATCAACACAATCCATTGACACCCACCACCTCTTGAAAACTACTGCTCTTTTATCAATAGTTTTAATGTCTTAATCTTTTGCCTGTGCCTAAGTTTCAGAGGCATTTTCTCTTGGTATTACCCGAGGTCAAGTAACTTACCCAAAGTCTAGGAGTTAGATGAAATTGTTAGTTAACTGGTGTTACGGCTGTAGGTGTACAGAATGTGTACACTGTTCTGACTTAAGTCCATGGTGAACTGTAAAATAATTTTTTAAATGTTAAAATTTTTGGAATAGATACTAATTATAGATTTGTAATAGAACATTAGCTCAGTGGTAAGGGAGAGAAAAGGTCTTTCTGTGATTTTTTTTTTTTTGCTAGCCTCCCCAATCTTATTGTCACTATTGTTTGTTAAAATATTTTTAGTGTTTTAGAAGCATAAGGTTTTCATTTCCCACATTGCTTTGAGTATCAATGCTGTTTCTTCCTGTCGGCTTTATTCTAACTATAGCCATTAAATGACTGATGATTCAAGGTAAAATAAAAGTCTATCATTCCCTTTTAAGTAGTAAGAATTCTTTATTTTAACCTTTTGAATAACATATTCTTTATTTACAGGTACAACAGAATATCTCGGGAATGGACTCAGAAGTATGCCATGTGATGCTACCTTAAAGTCAGAATAACCTGCATTATAGCTGGAATAAACTTTAAATTACTGTTCCTTTTTTGATTTTCTTATCCGGCTGCTCCCCTATCAGACCTCATCTTTTTTAATTTTATTTTTTTGTTTACCTCCCTCCATTCATTCACATGCTCATCTGAGAAGACTTAAGTTCTTCCAGCTTTGGACAATAACTGCTTTTAGAAACTGTAAAGTAGTTACAAGAGAACAGTTGCCCAAGATACAGAATTTTTTTAAAAATGGAGCATGTGTATTATGTGGCCAATGTCTTCACTCTAACTTGGTTATGAGACTAAAACCATTCCTCACTGCTCTAACATGCTGAAGAAGTCATCTGAGGGGGAGGGAGATGGATGCTCAGTTGTCACATCAAAGGAAGCATTATTCTAATTGCATCCATTCTTGTTTAAGCCTTCCACTGTTAGAGATTTGAGGTTACATGATATACTTTATGCTCATAACTGATGTGGCTGGAGAATTGGTATTGAATTAATAGCATCAGCAGAACAGAAAATGTGATGTATTTTATGCATGTCAATAAAGGAATGACCTGTTCTTGTTCTACAGAGAATGGAAATTGGAAGTGAAACACCCTTTGTATTCCAAAATAGGGTCTCAAACATTTTGTAATTTTCATTTAAATTGTTAGGAGGCTTGGAGCTATTAGTTAATCTATCTTCCAATACACTGTTTAATATAGCACTGAATAAATGATGCAAGTTGTCAATGGATGAGTGATCAACTAATAGCTCTGCTAGTAATGATTTATTTTTCTTCAATAAAGTTGCATAAACCAATGAGTTAGCTGCCTGGATTAATCAGTATGGGAAACAATCTTTTGTAAATGCAAAGCTGTTTTTGTAAATACTGTTGGGATTTGCTTCATTGTTTGACATCAAATGATGATGTAAAGTTAAAGAGTGAATATTTTGCCATGTTCAGTTAAAAGTGCACAGTCTGTTACAGGTTGACACATTGATTGACCTGATTTATGCAGAATTAATAAGCTATTCAGATAGTGTAGCTTTAGTCTGCTGCACCTGATACTGGCAGCCCTGGAGTTCATAGATGGACTTGGGACCCAGCAGTTTTGAACATGTATATGAAGTTTAAGAAATTTATTTTCCAGGTTCAACCCCCATCTAACTAAATTTTTTCTTCACCTTGTACACTTGACAGATGAAAAAACCTAACATGGGAGTAATGATGGGTTAAAATTTACAAAATAAAGTACTGTTTTGGTGTGGGAGTTGTCATGAGGCTGTGTTGAAGTGACTTAACTATGGTGGGATATTGAGTATCCATTGAAATGGATTTGTTTAGCCATTTACATTAATGAGCATATAAATGCAACAGATATCATTTCAGGTGACTTAACATGAATGAATAAAAGTCAATGCTATTGGATTTTTTGTTTCAAAAGTGCTATGTGTGCCACTAATTTAACTTCTGTAGTAACAAGGGCATTATCATTCTTCACCCTTCTAATTCTGACTGTATAGTTTCACTTTTTCCCCTATTTTGATTTGTCCATTGCTTTCTTAACAATCCTGTATTCAATTTCTAGCACATCTGTGACTTTTCTCCACTTCCACATTTTGCACTGCTTACACTTATGTGCAATCTTAATCCTTGTCTGCACACAGATGTGGAAAGCTAGATATAAAATAAATGTTAAAGCTTGATTTTTATAAACATTTTAATATGTAGTTTGGACATGATTTATTGACTTAAGGTTCTTCTCTAAACTGGAAGTGAAATGCATGCCTTCCAAAGATGTTCTGGCTTTGTTAATTCTGTAATAAGCATTTTATTAAGAAATATCAATCCAAGCTATACAATTTTCCAGAGTGAACTTTTTCATTTTTTTGCTTTAAAAATGACTCAAGGATAGATGTCATACTGTTAAACTATTTTGGATTGAAATTACAAATGAGAAATTAGTAACATACCACTCTACAAGGTAAGAAAATCTGTTCTTTGGCTTTTTTCAAAATAATTACATATGAGAATTTTACACTCAAAATAACAGCTTTAGTAGATACTTCTTGAAAGCCAACTATAAATAAAACTTGTCAGAGCTTCTGAATCCCTAATTGGCTTTCAGATTGACCTTTTAGCCATAGACAACCCTTAAGTGTTTATAGAGATGACTTCCTTAAACTATTGATTAAATGATTAGTGCATGTGTCCAGTTCTCTATATCTTTGACTTAATGCTTTCTACAACATTTCTGATGACATAAGGGAATAAGCCATAAAGGCTTCTCCAGGTTTAAGAGAACAGTAAAGTACCTGGAAAACCAACATATATGAATGTATGGACACAACTTGAGATTATATCCAATGAAACCTTCAAAAGAATCCCAAGAATTTGCCCTATTTCCCCCATATTCATTACTAGTGCCATGTATAGGATGCTAGTAAATATTAGATTAAAATTTGATTTTGGTTCTATATATCTTTTAATGCATAAACATTTTAAATAGTTTAACCTATAAGAATTACAGTCCAGTTGACTTGTTAATGGTAAATTATGTTTTAAGTGACTCTGGGCAAGTTTGCAATGTGATAATCATTTTTTAAAAAAGATTTGCTTTCTTGTGTGGGTGTACTCACAATTTTTTAAAGTATGAACCACAGTTAACTAGTGGTCTCAGGGGTAGTGAACACTCACTTTTTTTTTTTAAATGGCTTAGTTGAAATATGCTTCAGATACTGATTATGCTGTGTTAGTGATTTTGGGGGTGACTCAAATTAGCCATGTTTTGTGTTGGCATAACAAAACTGTTAAATGATTGTTGATTACACTTTTAAGTGAATTTGTCTTTTATGAGGAACCCAGTGCAAGTCACTAAATATTGTCTATCTGCATAACACTTGTAATAGCTAAGGTTAACTGAGCTTAAAGGAATTGTTACCATTAAAGTCTGTGTTTAAAGACACTTTGGTCTTACTTGGTAATTCCAGCTAATATGAAATCCACACTTTAACCTAATACTGTATGTAAGTTCTATTTTGAAATTTTTTAAACGAGTTAAAATTCATATTTCAAGAACTTAGGACAGTGGTTCTCAAAGTGTGGTCTTGAGACCAGCAATATCAGTATCATTTGAGAAATTCTTTATGAGGGAAATTAACAGACCCCTCTCCAGGCCTACTGATACCAGAAATTGTGGCGTGGCACCCAGTAGCCTGTTAAAAGCCACCTAGGTAATTCTCAAGTCTGTTTCTGGCTCTCCCTTTAGCATACCATAGCAGTAATCCTTGGCCTTTATGATTTTACAAGTCTTAGTGTTCCATGGCAGTGAGTTTATGACCAAGTACTGCCTTTCTAATCTGACAAATTCATAGTACTTAAAATTATACTGTAGGTTTATTTACACATAACATTAATGTCCTACAATTAACTAATTTTAGTTGCAGTCTAACACTGACATTCAAATTATAATATTTAGCTTTTTTTGGTGGGAGGGGAGGCATTACGTTATTCAACCAATGGCGGGGTATATTTAAAAAGTAACCAGATATAAAAGTCTGCTAAATGTTGATAGCTGAACAAGGATTTGAACCCTGGTCCCATTCTGTGACGTTACATTAAGCACTTTTTCTTAGTGTAATGAGAAAAGTAGGTATTTAGAAATGGAATTTAAAAACATGGTAGTCCCCTGCCACTGCATTCCCCTCCCCCCAAAAAGGAAGAACTATGTTAAAGATCAAAACTAAAGTTTTCTAAAAAGGCTAGGAAGATTGAAATTAGTGAAACATTTGTTTTCTTTAGGTCCCCAGTAACTACCACTGTGGTGCATTCTTTCCTGCTACCCTGTAACTACTTGTTCCTTTCCTGCTTATTTTCTAGAAATTTTTATAATTGTACACTTTCTAGAAGAGTTTTTAAGATCCCTCTTTTTTCTGTATTGTATAAAGCAAAATAACATTTTCATTTTTATATCCTATTGTCTAAGCCTCTATATAACCTTGATTTCTTGTTTACCATATCAAATTAATTTGAATAGCGTCAAGGCCAAACAATGGGAGTACTTTCATACCCTAGTTGCTTAAGAACAGTTAACCACTGTCATTTGCTGACCTCCCAGCTGTCTCCTGAACTATATAGCTTCTTATCTGCCTAGAAGGTAATTTTAAGATATCTAAAACTACTTGATTTCTACACACTCAAGTCATACACACTCCCTTCCTGTTGTTGGCCTCAGTGAATGTAAACATCCAGTTGCACTGGCCCAAAAACCTAGGCAACAACCTTGGTTTCTCAGTCCACTTCCAAATTAAACAGCAGTCTTGTTCTACCTTTAAATTTTACTCAGAATCTGCATATATACTGCTGCCACAATGGTCTAAAGCTCCATTAGCACTTGGATTATGGCAATAGCCTACTGAGCGATCTCCCTGGTTTTTACTTTGCAGCACTATCCCACACACAATATCTAGCACAATCATTTAAAACCATATCAGATCATGTCTTCACTTTTCTCCAAACCTAACGGTTTCCTATCTCAGAGTAAAAGCCAAAATACTAAAAGCAGTTTATAGGCTGTATTGACTTCCCACCACCACTTCATCTCTAATTACTCTTATTTGCCTCCTTTGTCTCCCCAGCTCAGTCACACGGTTCCTGCTGAGATGAACACAGAAGGCTTTCTACCACCTTAAGACATTTGCCCTTGTTCTTTCTTTGCCTAGAATTACCTTAACTCAGATATCATATGGCTCTCTCTTGCCTAATTGTTAGGTCTCTGTTCAAATGTCAACTTATCAGAGTTCTCTTTTTCAACTATTCTATATGAAATACCAACAGCATCACCATTATAGCATGCACCATGGCATATTCAGTGTTAGCCACCTGACATGTAATATTTGTTTCCTCCTCAACCTCATGCCAGAACGTAAGCTCTATAAGACCAGATTTTTTTTCTGTGCTCTGCTATATTCCTCAATGACTAGATGACTGCCTGGCACACTGTTAAGTGGTCAAATGTTTAATAATGACTATGTGTTAAATGGTAGACTTTGCCAAAAGTATTCTTTACTTGATTTTTGACTCTAAAAAATAAAAAAAAAAAAAAACCCCAACTGCAATATACTATAGAAAAATAAAGGGAACATTTTTTACTCTCTGTTACAAGTAAAATACCAACATGGCAGGTAGATGGACATTTCCATTTCTATCATGGATGATTACCCTGACCAACTCTCCTGTGAAAAAGCAACTAAGTATCCTGGAAAAACTTAAAAAAACAAAAATGTCAGTAATCTGTCAAGACAAGAGTAGTTTCAAGCCAAAAACAAATTGAAACCAGGAACCCAAAGAGGGAGCGGAATATAACCAGAAACCAGTTTTCATCTTGGAAAAAACCCAAGTGAACTGTACCTTAATTTTTGTGACCATGACAAAACCCAGAATGCATCCAAAAAGTGGTGTCAAATAGGAAAAATTCATCCCTACTACAATAAGGAGACTGCGTGTTCTAATCAAAAGACAAAGTGGCTGAGTGGAAAGAAATGAAGACCCATACATGTTCTGCCTACAAGAGACCCATTCCAGATCAAAATAGACAGACTGAAAGGAAAGGGATGGAAAAAGGTATATCATACAAATGGAAACAAACAAAGCTGGGTTAGCAATACTTAAAAAACTTTAAAACAAAGGCTAAAACAAAAAAAGATATTACGTAATGATAAAGGGACCAATGCAACAAGAGGATATAACTCCTGTAAGCATTTACACACTCAACATAGGAGCACCTAAATATATAAAGCAAATATTGATGGACACAAAGGGAGAGATTGACAGTAACACAGTAGGAGACTTTAACAACCTATTGACGTCAATGGATAAATCATCCAGGCAAAATCAACAAGGAAACAGTCGCCTGAAATGACACATTAGACCAGATGGATTTAATCGATATTTTAGAATATTTTACCCCAAAGCAGCAGAATATACATTCTTTTCAGGTGCATGTGGAACATTTTCCAGAATAAACTACATGTTAAACCACAAAATAAGTGAAGAAATTTGAGAGTTGAGAAATCATACCAAGCCTCCTCTTTAATCACAGTGGCATGAAACTAGAAATCAATTACAAGAAGAAAACTGAAAAACACAAACACACAGGGGCTTAACACCACAGAAGGATTATAAGAAAATACTATGAACAATAGTATGCCAAAAAATTGAAAAACCTGGAAGAAATTAATGAATTTCTAGAAACATATAATCTTCCAAGACAGAGTCAAGAAGAAATAGAAAACCTGAATAGACTGACAACTAACAAAAAAATTAGTAATAAAAAAACCCCAACTTGCTACAAACAGAAGTCTTGGACCAAATGGCATCACAGATGAATTTTACCAATCATTTGAAGAATTAACACCTACCCTTCTCAAACTATTCCAAAAAGTTGAAGAGGAAAGACTCTCAACCTCATTTTATGAGGCCAGCTTTCCCTGATTTCAAAACTAGAAAAAGACATTACAAAAGAAGACAACTGATGACCAATATTCCTGATGAACATAGATGCAAAAATCTTCAACAAATATTAGCCAACCAAATTCAGCATTACTTTAAAAAAATCATGATATCAAACTACATTAAAAGTCTATAGTAATCAAAACAGCATAGTACTGGCATAAAAACAGACACATAAATAAATGGAACATAATAGAGAGCCCAGAAATAAACCTGCACCTATATATGGCCAGCTAATTTATCACAAAGAATATACAATGGGGTAAAGACAGTTTCTTCAATAAATAGTGCTGGGAAAACTGGATAGATACATGCAAAAAAGTAAAACTAGATCACATTCTTATACCATCTCCAAGAATAAGCTCAAAATGGATTAAAGACTTAAATGTAAGACCCAAACCCATGAAATTCCTAGAAGAAAACATGAACAATAAACTCTTTGACATTGCTCTTAGTAATATTTTTTGGACATGTCTCTTCTGGCAAAGGAAACAAAAGAAAATATTAAAAAAATTTTTAAACTAAAATTTTTTACACATCAGAAGAAACCATCAATAAAACAGAAAGACAGCCTATTGAATGGCAGAAGGTATTTGCCAGTTATATATCTGATAAGGGGTTTATATCCAAAATACATAAGGAATTGATATAAATTAATAACCAAAAGACTAACATTCTGATTAGAAAATGGGCAGAGACCTGAACAGACATTTCTCCAAAGAGGACATGTTAATGGTCAAAAGACATTAATGATGTTTAATAATAACTAATCATCAGAGAAACTCAAATTAAAACACAATGAGATATCACCTTACACCTGTCAGAATGGCTTTCATCAATAAATGAACAAACAAGTGTTAGCAAGGATGTGGAGAAAAGGGAACTCTCTTGCACTGTTGGTGGGATTACAAATTGCTTCAGTTCTATAGAAAACAGTATGGAGATTCTTCAAAAGATTAAAAACTAAACTATCATATAACCCAGCAATCCTACTTCTGGGTATTTATCTGAAAAAAACTGCCTTTTGACCCAAATAAAACCAAAACAATAATTCATAAAGATCTATGCACCTCTATGTTCATGGCAGTACTATTTATAATAGCCAAGATATGGAAGCAACCTAAATGCTCATCAGTAGATGATTGGATAAAGAGATCATGGTTTGTATATACAATGGAATATTACTCAACCATAAAAAATGAAATTCTATCATTTGTGATGACATGGATGGACCTAGAGGTGATTATGCTTAGCGAAATAAGTCAGAGAAAGATAAACACCATATGCTTTTATTGATATGTGAACTCTAAGGAACAAAAAGAACAAATTGAAAACAGACACACAAGTATAGAAGACAACTGGGTGATGGTCAGAGGGGAGGGACGTGGGGGGCTGGGAGAAAGCGGGAAAGGCTTAAAGAAGTATGAATTAGCAGATGATAGAAGGTCATGGGAATGGGGAGCATGGCATAGGGAATGCAGATAGCAGTAAGGTAATGGCTAGGTGTAGAGCCAAGGGGAAAATAGAATAATCAGGGGATCTTTTCATAGACTATGTAAATGCTTAACCAATGTACTGTATAGTTGAAACTAATAAAAGAAAAAGAAGAAAAATTAGTCCCAAGGTTATGAGCCAACTTTCACAGCTCTTTTGTGTCTGTTTTCTAAGGCAATGTTGTAGGGATATCATTTCAAGAGATAATTCTATAAACTCTCAGATTGTGCTAGTGAAGACACTGCCATCAGGGAAGGCAGAACACATTCAGAGAATGTATTAATTTCAGTAAATCAATGTGATGCCCTTACAAGGAGTAAGGGGTCCAATGTAATCAGTCTCTGCCAACAGGTGGCTGGCTGGTGCTCCTAAGGAAAGGTACCATTATCTAGAGCTTGATATCAGTCTCTGCTGCGGGCTCTTTGGGCAATCAGCAGTCAAGATTGCCATTGGTGAGAGAAAGGCCATGTTGTTGGCTCCATGTATAGCCTTCACCTCTGCTATCATGGCCACTTTCTTCATATGCTCAGTGTCAAGTGCTGGAGTGGTGCATAGAGAGGCTGACTAAAACCCACAGGACCATCTTTCTGTGTACTTGATTGTCTAGAGGTCAAGAGCTTCTTCCTCTGTGGCACATATTTGCTAGTGAGCATTAATGTGAGACACAAAGAAATTACATGTGTTGTGCCCACTCCTACAGTGTCCATTCACATAATACCTGCCCATGTCATTTGTTTTCTAGTGTTATTTTTTTTAAGGCCCTGATCAACCAAAGACTTTTGGCTCTGCCAAGGTGTCAATATATAACCATATCTCAGGCTACTTCTCCTTTCGAATGAATTGAAGAATTAAATATATGTCTCATGACTGTGCACTGGAAGATTTCCCTTCACCAGTGTCATTCAGGGCCAATCCTACGTGGCAGCTGTTCACCTATGGCTGGTTCCAGGATATATTGCACAGGCCCAGGTGTGAACCAGGCCTCTGTCGGTCATAAGGAACTCCCAGTGAGGTCATCAGTGTGATGATCAGAGCAGCAGAGATTAGTAACACAGAATGCTAAACCACCTATCCATGCAATTTACGTGGGTGTTCCGAAATCAGCTTGAGTCTGAATGTATCACTTTCTACATACAGTAGAACATTGTTGCCCACATCCAGCTTTAGTACTTGCTTGACTTGATAATCCTCAATTCAGGCTGCATAGTCACTTAGTGTACTGTGGTTGGATGTTTGGTCTCTACTAAGACCCAGTAGCACACTAGGACCTATTTTTCAAACAATAGTTTTCTTTGGTGAGGTGGATAGCCTTGTTCTAGAATATAAGGGTCTACACTGTGACCCTTCTATTGGAGCTTGCACCAAATTCCATATATCCTCATGGATATTTCCAGCACTCGCAGAACTTCTAACACACGTGTAATTTTTTAGGCCTGATCATAGGCAACTACAAAAGCTTTACCTGAGAGACCTCATGGGGTAAGACTGTCCACCCCACACCATACTTGGTACACAGCCAAAGTATTACAAAGGAGCTACAGTGAGGGACTGGTGTCCCTCTGGCTGTTCATGCTCTTCACACATTTACATGCCTAGCCCCACTGCCTTCATTACTAGGTATCTGAGGCCTTCAGCAGTGGTCTTTTTCAGGTGACTCTGCTGAGATATTTTTTATTGGGGATGAGAAGTGGGAAAACTTGAATACATTTATCCCTACTCAGTATCCAGTAATTTTCCATTTCTGGCCCTTTCTCCTCATTCTCCACCCTCACCCCGCACCCCGCCACCCCCAGGGGCTGTAAAACAGCCAGAGCCTTTTCTTCAGGGTTTCCTCCGCAGTGAAACAATCCTCACCTCTGTGCAGAACTACTTACCCTCAAATGGAGTGGGAAATTTGATGGGGCAAATAAAACAGGGCAGAGTTGGCATCTTCTCTAGTTTTTAGCCTCTTGCTTATACTATCACAGTAGGTGATTAAAGGCTTCACTGTTATTTTCGCTTTGACTCCTTGTTGCTTTAACTGGTTGCTCCAACACCTGATAGCTTAGTTCTCTCTCCCAGCTAAACTAGCTCCAGATAGGGTAGTATTGATTCTCCAACTTTGTCCTTCCTCTTCAGTATTGTGTTAGTTATTCTGGATCTTTAGATCATTAGAATAGGTCTGGCAAAGTCCACAAAATAACTGGGTGGAGTTTTGATTGGGATTGCACTGAATCTATAGATCAAGTTGGGAATAACTGACATCTTGACAATATTGAGTCTTCCTATCTGTGAACATGGAATATCATTTCATTTAATTCTTTGATTACTTTCATCAGAGTTCTGTAATATTCCTCATGTAGATTTTATACGTTTATGTTATATTTATACTTAAGTGCTTTATTTTGCAGAGTTAAAGTAAATAATGTTGTGTTTTTAATTTCAGATTCAAATTGTTCATTACTGGGATGTAGGAAAACAATAGACTTTTGTAATTTAACCTCATATACCACAGACTTATTATAAATTGCTTAGTTCCAGGAGGTTTTTTGTTGTTGTTGCTGTTGTTGTTGATTCTTTTAGATTTTCTACATATACAATCATGGTATCTGCAAACAAAGATAGTTTTACATCTTCCTTCCCAATCTGTATACTATTTTTTTCTTTTCTTGCTTTATTGTATAAACTAGAACTTTCAGTCTGATGTTGAAACAGAATTGTGATAGGGGATATTTTTTCCGTATACCTGATAGTAGCAGAAAAACTTCTAGTTTCTCACCATTAAGAATAATGTTAGGTGTTGTTTCTGTAGATGTATTTTATAAAATTGAGGATATTCTTTTTTATTTCTAGTTTGCAAAGAGTTTTTTTAAATTCATAAATGAGTGTTACATTTTATGAAATGCTTTTTTCTGTATCTAATGTTATGTTCACATAATTTTGTTTTTAGCCTGTTGATGTGATGAATTACATACATTAAATGAATTTTGAATGTTGAACCAGCCTTGAATACCCAGAATAAATTTTACTTGGTCATGGTGTATAATTCTTTTTATATGTTATTGAATTTGATTTGCTAATATTTTGTTAGGAATTTTTCCGTTTATGTTCATGAGGCATATTGGTCTGTGGTTCTCTTTTCTTGTAATGTCTTTGTCAATTTAGGGCAATACTGGCCCCAGAGAATGAGTTAGGGAATCTTCCCTCTCTTTTTATCTTCTGGAAGAGACTGTAGAGAATAATTTGGTATATTTTCTTCCTTACATGTTTGATATAATTCATCAGAAGACTTAGGCTGATGCTTTGTGTTATTGAAGGTTATTAATTATTGTTTTAATTTCTTAAATAGATAATGGCCTATTCAGATTGACCCTTTCTCCTTGTGTGAATTTTGTCAGATGTGTTTTTCAAGGAATTTATCCAATTCATCTAGACTATCAGACTTGTGGGCATAGAGTTGTTCATAGTATTTATTCTTCATAGTATTTATTCCTTAATTGTCCTCTTAATGTCCATGAGATCTGTAGAGATGCCATTTCTTTCATTTCTGATATTAGTTATTCCCATCTTTTCTCTTTTTCTCCCCCTATTTAGCTTAGTTAGATGCTTACTGATTTATTGATTTTTTCAAAGAACCAGATTTGAGTTTTGTTGGTTTTCTCTATTGATTTGCTATTTTCAACTTTACTAGTTTCTCTTCTAATTTTTATTGTTCCTTTTCTTCAGCTTACTTTGGACTTAATTCGCTCTTTTTCTTTTCTAGTTTTCTAAGGTGAAAGCTTAGATAATTCATTTTAGATCTTTCCTCTTTTCTAATATATGCATTTAATAATATAATTTTTCCTCTAAGCACTGCTTTCACTACATCTCACAAATTTTGATAAGTTGTATTTTCATTTTTACTCAGTTGAAAATATTTTAAACTTTTGCTCGAGTATTCATCTTTGAGCTATATGTTATTTAGAAATGTGTTGTTTAATTTTCCACTATTTTGAAGTTTTTCAGTTATCTTTCCATTATAGATTTTTAGATTAATTCCATTGTGGTCTGAGAGTATACATTGTATGATTTTTATTATTTTAAATATGTAAAGTTGTATTGTATAACTCAAAATGATATTTATTCACCTATCTTGATAGGTGAATGTTCCATGTGAATTTGAGTAGAATGTGTATCTGCTATTATAGCAGGAAGTGGTCTATATCCAGTTGAATGACAGTGCTGTTGAGTTAGTTCAACTATGTCTGAACTGGTTTTCTGCTTGCTAGATCTGTCCATTACTGATATATGGGTATTGAAGTCTCCAACTATATCAGTGGATTCACCTTTTACTCCTACAGTTCTGTTAGTTTCTGATTCATATTTTGATGCTCTGTTGTTAGACACATACACATTAAGGATTGTTTCGTCTTCTTGGAGAACTGACCCCTTTAATGCTATTTAATGCCCCTCTTTATCCTGATAATTTTCTTTGCTCAGAAATCTACTTGTTATGAAATTAATGTAGTTAGCCCAGCATTTTATTTTTGATTAGTATTAGTATGGTAGATCTTTTTCTATGTCTGTGCTTTTAATCTGTATCTTTCTTTATATTTAAAATAGATTTCTTGTAGACAGCATGTACTTAGTTTTGTTTTTCGATGTACTATGAAAATCTCTGTCTTTTAACTGGTGTATGCAGATGATTGGCATTTAAACCGATTATTGATATAGCTGGCTTAATATCTACTATATTTCCTGTTTTCTATTCCTGTTTTCTAATCATTGCCCTATTCTTTGTTCCTATATTTGTCTTCAGGACAAATTAATAAATATTAATGATTATTTTTAAACTTCTTCAATGGTTGCCTTAGAGTTTGTAGTAAACCTTTACAACTTCACTGTGAAGGTCAACTTTCAAATAATATTGTATTGCTTTATGGACAGTGCAAGCACTTATAATAACAAAGTATTCCCAATTCCTCACTTCCAATCTCTTATGTCATTACTCTGTTATTTTACTTATACATAAACTATAATAATTTAAAACATTGTTGCTTTTATTATTTTGAACAAACTGCTGTTAAAGCAATTAAGAATAAGAAAAATAACGCTCTTTCTTTTTTTTAATGTAGATCCCAGTTTTTGACCTATATCATTTCTTTCTGATGAACTTCTTTTAACATTTTTAAGAGACAGATGTATTGGCAACATAATCCTTCACTTTGTTTGTCTGAGATTGTCTTTATTTCTCCTTCACTTTTGAAGGATAATTTCACAGTGTACAGAATTCTAGTTTGGTGATTTTTTTCCCCCTCAGCACCTCAAATATTTCACTCCACTGTCCTTTTGCTTGCATGATTTCTGAGGAGAAACTGGATATAATTCTTATTTTTATTCCTATGAGCAAGGCATTTTTTTTCTTCTTGCCCCTTTTATGATATTTTCTTTACCTTTGGTTTTCTAAAGTTTGACTGTAATCTTCTTAGATGTAGTTTTGTTTTGTTTTGTTTTTGACATTTATTCTGCTTGGTGTTCTCTCAGCTTCTTGGATGTGTGGTTTG
Organism: Macroglossus sobrinus; assembly: GCA_004027375.1. Taxonomy (NCBI): domain Eukaryota; kingdom Metazoa; phylum Chordata; class Mammalia; order Chiroptera; family Pteropodidae; genus Macroglossus; species Macroglossus sobrinus. Next base: position 327,255 of record PVKZ01001331.1, read on the forward strand.
TGCTCTGACATTAATTTGGGATGAATTCTCTGTCATTGCTTCAAATATTAGTTTTGTTTCTTTCTCTTTTTCTTCTCCTCCTGGTACTCCCCTTAAGCATTTGCTATACCTTTGTAGTTGTCCCACAGTCCTTGGATGTTCTGATTCATTTCTCCCCAGTCTTTTTCTTAGCTTTTCAATTTTGGAAGTTTCTGTTGGCATATACTCAAGCTCAGAGATTTTCTCCTTTGCTGTGTCAAGTCTATTAGTGAGCAGCACATCAAGGCATTCTGCAGTTATGTTAGTATTTTTGAGGTCTGATATTTCTTTCGATTTCTTTTTAGAATTTCCATCTGTATGCTTACATTGCCCGTTTATTCTAGCATCCTGTCTGCTTTATTCATTCAAGTCCTTAACGTAATTATAGTTATTTTAAATTCCTGACCTGATAATCCAACATCCCTGCTATGTTTGAGTCTGGTTCTTGCCCTGTCCCTTTAAATGTTTTTATTTTTTATTTATTTAATTAATTTATTATTTTTTTGTAAATTTTGTTGAAAGCCATATAGGATTATAAAAAGGAACTGTGGCAAATAGGCTTTTAGTGATGTGATGGGAGGGTTTGGAGAGAGAGGAAGCTTTCTATGGTCTTATGATTAGGTCTTAGTCTTCTAGTAAGCTTGTGCCCTGGACTGTGGACTTCTCAAGTGCTTCTCATTTTTTTCACCCTCTGAGGTGGGGCAGGATAGCTAGAGGGGTCTGGAGTTGGCATTTTTCTTTAGGCTCTGATAAAAGCTCAGCAGCTAAGGCTCTGATAAAATACTTTCTCTTGAGGGCAGGTCTTGTTAAGAAGGATCAAATGCTCTGATATATTTCAAAAGGGTTCCTTTCTCCTTCCCCCTGCTGACACTGTTCTCCAGTCTTCAACGTGAGAGCTTGGTAGAGCTCCTGGAGGTAAAACTCAGAACGTGTGGGTGACCCCTCGAGACTGGACTCCTGTAAAGGTTTTATGTGACAGACTTGTTCACACTGAGCCTCCAGCAATTTGTTAACTACAGTTTTTGGCTTTCCTACGATAGTACTGGTTCCCATGGAGCTTTCTGCTTAGGGGTTTTTGATTGGTAAGTGGTGATTCTCTGTATCCACTTGTCTATCTTTCTAATTCTGGGGGCAGCAGTTTTCCCCATTATGTCAATTCTCTGATGAACCTAAGAAGAGCTGTTGATTTTGTCTGTTCCATTTTTTACTTGCTTTTAGGAAGGAGTGACAACTTCCAATCTCCTAATGTGATGAGATATTAACTGAAGTCTTTTATTTCCTTGACCCGTGTAATTTTTTAAAGTAATTTTAGAGTAAATTTAGGTTAATAGCAAAATTAGATGGAAAATACATAGTGTTCCCATATACCTCCAGCTCCCAAATACTGCACAGCGTCACCTATTATTAACATCCTCCACTAGACTGGTACATTTGTTACTATCAATAAACACAACATTATCACCCAAAGTCTATAAATAGTTCACATTACAGTTCACTCACAGTGTAGTACATTCTATAGGTTTTGACAAATGCATAATATGTATCCATCTTTACGGTATTATACAGAGTAATTTCACACCCTAAAAATTCTATGTTCTCTGCCCATTCATCCCTCCCTAACCACTGGCAGCTACTGAACTTTTCTACCATCTCCATAATTTTGTCTTTTCCAGAATTTCAGATAGTTGGAACTATACTGTATGTATCCTTTTCAGATGGACTTCTGTTACTTTGTAATATGTATTTAAGTTTTCTTTCTGTCTTTTCATGGCTTAATAGCTCATTTTTTTTTTTTAGCACTGAATAACAGTCTATTGTCTGGATGGACCATAGTATTTTTACCCATTTACTACAGAAGGACATCTCGGTTTTTTCCAGGTTTCTACAATTATAAATAAAATTTCTATAAACATCCATGCACATGTTTTTTTGTAGACATAAGCTTTCAACTTCTTTGGTTAAATACCAAGCAGTGTCATAGTTGGATTATACGGTAAGTGTACATTTAATTTTCCTAAGAAACTACCAAAGTGTCTTCCTATGTGGCTGTACCTTTTTGCACTCCCATGAGCAATGAATGAGAGTTCCTGTTGTTCCACATCTTTGCCAGAATTTGATGTTGTCAGTGTTTTAAATTTTGACTATTCTAATAGGTGTGTACCGGTACCTCAGTGTTCTTATGTATTTCCTTGATGATCTGTGACGTGAAACATCTTTTGATATACTTATTTGCCATCTATATATCTTCTTTAGCTCATTTTTTAGTTGAATTCTTTGTGTTTTTATCTTTGAATTTAAGAATTGTTTGTATCAGCTTAATGGGGGATTCTTATGGCCTATAGTTATAAGCATAGGGGATTAAGCAGATACTCAGTAATTTTTCTTCCCCTTATTGTAATATATGGAATTATCACATAGGATATTGCAATACCTATGGCTTTGGTATACCACAGCATTCTAGAGAGTTTCCCAACTTCATATATTTAGAGATGAAGAAAGCCTGGTCACATGAGCCAAAAGCCCTCATTGGCCACTTGCAGCAGAATATTGACTCTGCATGACATTTAAACTCTGTAGGCTTTATTTGCCTTTTAAACCAGGAAACTATCACTTGATCTAAATAATCTGAATTCTGGGAAGCATCAAAAGAGATAATCAAAATGAAATCTGTTTAAACAGTGTAAGGTTACAAAAATGGGTGACTATTTTTAAAATTCTATTTGATTCTGTTCCTTTAAATTATGTAAGATGAGAAGTTTTATGACCATCTCAAAATAAGATTTATTCTTCTTGGAAACAGTGAACAAAAAATAGGTCTATAACAAAATGAAAATTTCATCACGTTATGAACTCAGTTTCGGCTGCTTGCCACTCGGCATCCAATAATCCAGAGACAAGACTTGCTGGGAGGAAAGCAGATTTATTTAAGAGCTGTCATTCTGAGACCATGGCAGACTGCTGTCACAAAGACCATTTTGACACTTTGGTGCTGGCAGGGGTTATTACAGGGAGATGGCTGAGTAAAGGACAAGGGAGAGATTCCAGAGCCTCAGCCTGGATGGGAGGGAGAATGTTTCTAGGCCAACTATCTTGTCTCTCAGGATTGGTTCTGTTCCCCATGCCACCTGGAGTGGCCCAAGGCCATCTATTCTGTCTTCTGGCCTTGGCTTGTTTCTCAGGCTACCTGGAGGGGAAGTAAATGGAATAAAAAAATTAACAAGGAGGGGGTGAGGAGCTCCTCCCTTCTGGTGGGGTGTGAGTCAACTCCACCTACTGTCTGTCCCTCTCTGTATGCTCTGATAAACATCGTGAAGCTGGTCAAGCGAAGGTCTGAGGAGGATTTTGTTTTCAGAATTACAGCACTGAAATCAAGTAAAATTCCTTCGAAGTCTGTTCCTAGGGTTCTCAAGCAAGCAAACTGTCTATAAGTTGAGCATTAGTCAACAAGGCACTTCTAGGCACATAAATACGACAATGAGATTGTAAGGACAAACAAAGGGTTACAGAGTTACAATATGAAGTTATAATCATAAATTCAGTCTGAAGATTCCTTGTAAAAGATTCCAGCCAAGCAGAATTAAAAGTATCTAGTCTACTGCCATGCCACCCCAAACTGCAGATCTCATTTGATCTCGGAAGCTAAGTAGGTTAGTACTTGGTTAGTACTTGGATGGGAGACCACCTATAAAAACAAGTGCTATAGGCTTTTTCTTTTTCTTCTTTTTCTTCTT